>JAZKJV010010619.1:0-338203 GCA_037367405.1 Ottelia alismoides | reverse complement strand
TCCACCCACCCCCACCTCCGGCGGGTACCCCCGTGAGGTATTCACCCTCTGGCCTTGGCCATCGAGGCTGCCATTCGTCCCATTTTCATCCCTACCTTATTCCTGTTAACATTAGGATCATTTCGCCCTTCACTCCGCGTTGAGTCGATCACTTCATCACCTAATCGATCACCTCGCCGGAGCGCAACTCCGGCGAGCCCCTATCTCGCCTCCCCATCCATTTCGAGAGCCACCCGAGGTCGAGGCATTTTGCCCTCGCCCTCCCTAACTTTTTGGTGCAGGTACTGAAGCTCATCGAAGTGTCTGGAGCAATTTTGCTCTCTCGCCGGAGCACCTGGGGCCTTGCAGCTCCGCCACCTCCGTGTGAGAGCACCGGCGAACGCCGGTGGCTTTTGCGGCTTCCAGACGTCAGCTGACACCTGCAGGAGCTCCCTCGACCACTTTGCAAGCTCAATCGTCGCCGTGGCCGGACGGAGGAGCTCGGAGAAGTTCGCCCAGCAGCAGCTCCTCCGTGTTCTTCCCTCTGCCTCCGGCGCCGTCGGATAAGCGAGGAGCGCCCAGATCACACAGGAGCCGTTAGATCTCCCTGCGCGCCCACCGTCCGATCATCGGGGGAGCTCTAATCTCAGCCGCACAAGCCAACCGTCATCGGCCGCTCTCGTGCTGCCACGTGGATAAGTGGCCCGCTTCCCGCCGTTGGATCGTCATCGCCGCCAGCCGTTGGATGCGCGCCACGCGTCACCTGCAGAGCGCCTGAGCGAGGGTATTTTGGCATCCCCACCCTCGCAACTTTTGTATTGACTTTTTAGTCTTTAAACTTTTGTTTGTAGTTTAAATATTTTGTAATATTTGCAAAGAGGCCCCCAGACTTTCGATATTTGCTTCCAGGTCCTCGCCACGTCACCTCACGTGACCAGTTCACGTGAGGGGGTGGGCATTTGCAAGGACCCCCTCGGGCTTTTGTGTATTTCGTTTCAGTACAAAAACTTTCGTAGCAAGTGTAATATTTTTGGTTACTTTGCAAAGAGACCCCCAGGTTTTCGAGATATTGCATTCCAGTCCTTCCCAGGCGCGTGCGAGTCACGCGCCCTGGTGGGTAAATTGCTCAGATACCCTTGCGGGTTTTGTTATTCATCTTTTAATCCTTGAAATGCAAGTTTTAGTGTAAACTTTTGTGGAAAAAGTGCATGTATGCCCCTGGATGTTTTATTATTTGCACTTATACCCCTGCCAGGACTGTTTAATGTTTGGATGTTTGCTCTAATTAGTTAAACCATCATTTTAACTCCAAAAATTCCACAAAAATAGGTTTATGCTCCTGTTATCCTGTGCTTTCACGCTATATTTTTAGATTTTGATTTTCTAACTTTTTAATATTTATAAAAAATCAAAAACATGTATTTATTTCACTGTTTGCATTAGAAAACCCCTAAAAATTATAAAAACGTTTTGAAAAATTCCAAAAAAATTAGCTAGTGTCTATTTTATCCTATTTTAGTGTCAGTCCAAAAATCACTAAAAATCTCAAAAGAAAAACACTAAAAATTTAAAAACACTCAAAAACTTCAAAAAAATATATAAAATCAAGGAAAACTCCAAAAATTACAAACTCAGGTTCTGTTTGTTCCTCATTTTGTTCTTCTTATTCGAAAAATAGTGTGAAAATTTTGAGTACTGGTTGCTATTTTTAAATCTCATTTTATTCACAGCCAGCCTTATTTGCACTGTTTTGCTTTATTTCAGTATTTAAAAATACCAAAAACACCTTGAAAATTTTCCAAAAATCACAAAAACAGTAAAAAATCCTAAAAAGACTAAAAACAATTTGTTTCTGAATTTTTGGTAATTTTTACTTAGTTTTATAAATATTCTATCTTGTCTTTTATTCCATTGTCTTTAAATTCCAATATTAAAAAAAAAGAAAAATATAAATATAAAATTATAAAAATCAGAAAATTAAAAATCAAAATACAAAATAAAAAAAATAAAAATTAAAAACCCACAAAAATTTCCTTGCTTGCTTAGTGTAGACACATCACATATACACACACTTGTGCACACTCTTGTGAATTTCCCTGCTTGCTCCCTGTGTTCGAACTCTCTGCATACTTGCTTGCTATACATTTTGTGCAGAGTTAAAAATAAATTTTAACTCCACATTAGTTCTAATTTATTGATCTTTAGTGTGGGTTAATTGTTGATTAAATACACTTTATTGTGGGTCGCCGCATCGACATCGGTTGTCTCCGCCTTGTGTGAGACATACTCTTTAGACCTACGATAATCTGTGTTTATCAGTCACCATCTATGGGTCAAATCTCAGAATGGGTCCTCATCTTTAAATTGTAATGATTCGGATCCTCAGACCGTTAACATAATGCACTTTTTGGGGCTTATGATGAATATGTTCTTGTTTAAAAGTTAGAATCTAACCTCCGTTCCCTTCTTCTCTCTTACCCGACAAGGACATTTTCATCATGAGCTCCAAAATTTTCATTTCCCAAACAACACGGGGATCCGAAATGTTACAATTTAAAGATGATGATCCATTCTGAGATCTAACCCATAGATGGGGAGTCAAATTGTAATTTACCCAAATATATACTCGCAAAACTAGAAACATGGCAAGTGTTTGAGATTACCATTCAAAAATGTGAACTTAAGTATTTTGTAAGATTGTTAGTTGATTTAATTGAGATCAAATTCTATAAGTTGCTATGGTCAGATTTCTCAATGATGATTAGACATGGTCAAAGTGGGTCGGCCCATGGGCCGGGATGAACATGTTGGGTTCTAAAACCCCATGTCCAAGGCCTGAATCCGACCGACACATGGCCATACTTCAAGACCTAAGTCCAGTCCATGGGCAGGTTGTAAAGTATTTTTTTCTTAATTTTTTAATCTAGTTTATAGAGATAATTAAGTTTTTTAGTACCATCTAATCTTTCTAAATCTAGTAACCATAATATGTGTTACTTGGCATGTAAAGTATAAAATACAATGTAGTGTTGATAATGCAAAATAAAAACTTGAAGCATACTATATTAAATGTATCTAAAATGTAATTGTTAAACCACTATTTTTATATGTGCAGGTTGGATAGGGTTTTTGGGCACATGTCCGCATCCCACTCAATCGACAGGTAGGCTAAAGAGCGGGTGAGGCCAGATTGAGCTAGCAGGCCCCTGGCCCATTGGCCAGGTCTAATGATGACTCATGTTAAAACCTATGACATTTGCATATAATGTCAAAATGGTATCCTTTAATAGTGGAAAGGACCGTCCAAGGGAGTGTTCGATGGCGGGTTTAGGGTTAATACTCCCGCTTAAACCTGCCACATCTCCATCTAGAGCTTATGTCATGGCCATGTACCTGATTTTTGCGGGTTGAGAGGGGATTGGGCGAAGGTTCCCAAACCCCACCTACATAAATGGCATGCGGGGCACGCACCTCTCCCCCAAAGTTTGGAAACTTTTGATATTCATTGTATTGTCTCCTTCCTTAAAAGTACATCCTACCCATTGTGCCCCCATGTTTTCCCATGGTTGAATTGAAACGTCGAATCTGTGCCCTCCATCCCTCGTTACCTCCCTTCTCACATTCCCACTGGATGTCAAACCCAAGCCGATGCACCTCCCCTCCCGCGGTGCATGCTCTCCATGCTCAGTGACATCCTCGGCTTCCTTGCACAACGGCAATTTGTGCCCTCCATCCCTCCAGTAATGACATCTCCTCTCTCGCATTCCCTCTTGATGCCCAACTCGAGCCGATGTGGCCTCCCATCGCATGAGGTCGTTTCCCCGCCTGAAGGCACCCTTGACTTCCTTGCACATCAGTAGTCCCAGTGTATGCAATTTCGATCAATAATTACTTGATATTTTCAGTATCTGATACTTAAATTAGTCACTGGAAAATTACTTTCTGTTACATTCATGAATTCCATTTTATTTTTGAAACACTAACCTCTTAAAAATATAACTTCTTTCTCAATATAATCCTCACTAACTTTCTCAATATAATCGTCATTGTTAAGAAAGGATGATTATCTTATTTGTCTTATTTATCTTTTATTATTCTCATTATTTTTGTCGATAGTTCACCAAAACGTGTGCCTTAAATGATGTACTTTAACAAGTTACTTCATTCGATTTAAATTCATTATATTATAGGTCGGATGTCCATATCTAAAACCTCCTAATCGAGTAAAAGTATTCATTTTGATACAAATTTGTTTGCTTGTAGTTCTATTCGAGTTCGTTCAATTCGAAACAAGCTATACATTAGTGTAATATATGTTTCACTCCAATAACTAAACCTACTGAACATGGACATAGCATGGACCTACGCAAGTGCTTGATCACTCTTTATTCGATCCTATATCCTGCTATTGAACATCCCTAAGAGATGAATGTGCAAGTCCCGGACATACCGATGGATTTTCAGAACTCTCTAACCCCTAAGGTTGCAATAGTAGATATAATGGTCTCTACCCAAATATGTCTCGAAGAAGAACAAAGAAAAAAAAGATGATCAACATCATATGTCTCCTCACCACATTGCTGACAGGAGCTATTAGCATATTAGCCCCAAAGAGCATGACCCTACGAGCATCAGTCATCACCTGCTCTCTCCCAAACAACCAGAGTATTGTACTTACAATTATTATTACGGTTTATCTTGGGCTCATATGTTCAGTTCAATCGATTTGACCTTTAGTTCTAACATCATGTGATTGAAGAATTTGGGAAAAATCCACAAGCGCATCACGGAAGTGTGATTATCGCATCGAATGCGATCGAGAGCGACTAGTCGTACTAGTGGCTCGATGCAGCGGAATTTTAAAAATTTATTTGATGAAACCACATGATCCAAGAACACTTCTCGGATCGTTTCATCTAAACCACAAACAAGTAATAGGATTACCTCTTGAAGCGTGGTTGCGATCGAGTCTCTAAACTAAGAGACCTCATGTCTCAAGTCCGATCCGATGGAGGAGACGCTTGCGAGCGCGGGATGAATCGTGTGCTCCTCGCAATCCATGTTGATGATCCAAGCGGCGGATCTCCTGATCTTGCACACGAGATCCAACATCTTCTTCACGAGCGAGACGCACCGAAGGAGATGGAGATCCACGAGTAGATGATCCGACAGCATAACGACGATGCTGCGTTGATGACGTCTCTCACAATGGCTCCATGGTGGACGGCCATTATAAGAGAGAGATAGAGACTTGGCGTGTAGAGAAAATAAGAGAGAGAGAGAGAGAGACTCGTCGAGTCGGTGCCAGTCGAAGAGCAAGGCATGCCTCTTCTTATATAGTGTTTAGGAAGTCCATGGATCTCAATCCATGGACAATACACAATCAATGGTTGAGATTGATTTGTATTTCTTTCAATGGTCAAGATGTTGTTGTAAAAACACAACAACTAATGATTTATTTAAATTAATTTCCATTGATAAATCAATAAAATTAATTCGAAATTAAATCATCTTTTATAAGAGGAAAAATAACGAAGAGGACAAATCGATTTCCCCATAAGAGGGGACGACTACTCTTCTCCTCATGGAGAGTTGTAGTCGTCCACTCCTCTTTGGTGGACTTGGTCTATCTCTTCAAATTATCATGAGATCTCGTTATCTCATGATATATATCACCATCGCTTGTTGACAATATTTTCACAAAAAATAATTCCAAATTATTTTATGGAAATATCAATCATGCCAATGAAATTACGTGAATCTTATTCACAACCCAAAACCAAATGTAATTATATTTTCAATTAATCATTCAATGTGAATCCCATTCACATTAACAATTAATCAACAAATATAAAACACATTATGCTCTCTCTAATATATTATAAATCATATTTATAATATATATATGATTAATATGGATAATGCTATCCACATTATTGATATCCATGATAATTAAATCATCTTGGATCTCTTTTCTCATGTGCCCAAATAACATGAATCACATTCACATTATTCATATCTTTGATAATTAAATCACATTTAATTATCTTAAATATCTTTTCTTATAATATGAATCAAATTCATATTATCCATGATAATTAAATCACATTTAATTATCAATTTTCTCGATGCTCGGATACTTATATCAACAATGAAATTATCCATAAACTCTTTCAAGGATAATGCGCTTTCTCTGCGGATACTTGGAGATAAGGACAATGCGATTGTATTGTTCCACATATAGTTACTTGGATATTGAGATCACATCTCAAATCCAGATCTCGGGCCTCCCATAGATGCTTGATTAAATCAAGACCACAAATCTAATCTTCTCATTGCATCTGAATTACATTCAGATCAATGTCCAACATTTTGACCAAGATCAGATTACTTCTCTACTGAGAGGGGTCACTAAAATCCAGACCTGTTTCATCACTCCCTAGGAATGGAAGCGTCATGATTATACAATCATTTATGATCACATCACCCTCAGGTATTCCCAATACATGTACATCCTGCATACTAGAAGACCCAGAATAAACCCGAAGTATTAGATCAACTTTATACTGTCTACTTTAGGGTTTTATCAGTAAGTTTCTCATTTGATAATTGAGAGCTGGTATCGATCATATACTTTGGAAAAAGCATATATCATACCTGGGTCTTGATCATATACTTTCCAAAGTATATATCAAACCTACAAATTCAGTCAAGCTTCCAAAGCGAGACAACCGTACACGGAATTTGATTCTTCCCAATATCTCATGAGTGAGCTCACGTCTGCCGGTTCAGTAGTGAACCTGTATGATCCCTTTGAGAGATCGTATTACTCATATACCCTTATATGCACACCAGTGCGCCGGTGTATAGCCCTTGGTTAGGTCATCAACCTATTGGTCTGCCAAATATACATACTCAGACATATAGTAACACATTTGTCTCCGATCAGAGGATGCGTGCCTATATCGTGACAGCATACGACATAGAACTTTGGTTATCTCGATCTCGTTAAGTCAACTCTTTGACCTAACTAATCTGACACCTCCGAATCTCTATTCCTATGCAGAGGATCTGCATCAATAGGTCGGTCAGATATCAGCCTATGTGAGAAAGGATTGCCATCTCCTACTCAGGCTGGAGATCACATCTTAACAATCATTTGACGGTGCTTGATGAGTTATCAATCTAACTCTTTAGATATTCATCCAAGCACCAGCCTCTATGATTCAATAATTGAATCAACAGATGTATGATCATTAAGATAGCCAAGGTACATAACCCTAATTGTACTAAGGGACCTATTATGCAAATTAGTTATTCTTCATTTCAGACCAGGGAATGATATTCACAATAACATTTATTGCATAATGGCTCGTCGTGGGCTCGCACGTCCAACAGTGATATCATCACCATATCCCATCACAAGGGTAGGTCCTTGCTCATTATTCCCCTTGCATCGTTTAAGTATAAACATCACTTCCCATCATACTTGTATGTGTTGAGCATACTATCAATGTTCCTGAGTCGTGGTTGAATGCTCCCCGGGCAGTGCATGCTCGAATTCTTCGTAAAATTTATAATTTCATTCCTTGTTTGTAGACATTGTTGATTTACATTATGTAATATAAAAAACTATCGAAACATACAAATAAAGATCATATCATCTATTAGTGTGTATCATTCTCATGGAGGTCTTAAGATAAGTTAAAACGTCAAAGGTGGGAATTACAGTTGCATCTTGAGGAAGAGTGCACATTCGTCGTTGAAGAAGAGTGATGTCCATTGAGTAGATATTTCAAGGGTTTACTCAAGTAGGTCCTCATGTGTCTCTATTTTTTGCAAAATAAAAAAAACATCCAATCATATAGATCGAACCTATTTATTTCTTGAAAGATTAACAATCCATCATTCTCAAAATGCTTCTAAAATCCCATGGACGTGAACTTCTAAGATAAAATAGCTATAGACATCTGACTAGGAGTATAGAACAACACACACACACACATAAACTATATGATACGATTTTTCATATATTTTTTCAAAAAAAAAACACAATAGCCTTGTGATGAAACCATATTTCATCGACCTAAGAACATAAAAAATTGAGCTAATTAATTTAACAAATAAATTCATGCATGTATCATTTTGTATAATTTCATGCTTGTAGAATAAATTGCACTAATTATTTATCAAAATCACTAAAATATGTGAAATAAATATTTAAAAATAAATAAGGAAATGTGAGTAATGGAAATATAATTACATATAAATATACTCAAACTCCATGTATTTATAATTAATTTAAAGGTCCTTATCACGTGTGCCCTTCATAGATGTTACAATAGTAGCTATGACTTCTTGCTCTGTTGTCACTTGTGCCCTTCCGTCAGATTGTCTATCAAAAAATGAACTAACTATGGTTCATTGTAACCACGACGTGGTTAAGCCGGGCACAATGGTCAAAATGGTTAAGAGGTCTCCTCAGTGGATGGTGATTCTCCAATTGCTCTTCACACTCGCCCAACCTTGTTGGCAGTTGCTGGAGGCTCAACGGAGGAATGGGTCGTTGCTCAAAGATATACAATAGCTATACCTTGACCGATGGTGTTACTGTGATCTTCCAATGTCCTTCAAAGAAAATCTCAGCTCCAATGATCGAGCAACATGTCGAAATCACATCTATGGTCCTCCTGATGGTTTGATCGAGGGGTTGAAGGAACATAACTTGCAAGGTACGGTGGTGTCTGATGAATCCACATTTCATCATCTCTATTCTATCATTTTTGCACCAAAAACCCTAGCAAATGCCTGTAAATAGCATTAAAATCATCATCTTAGCATTCATACATGTGCATCTAAACAGTGTATAAATTACTGTAATTAAGGCCAAAATTATAGAATAAATTAAAAGAAAAGAAAAAGAATAAAATATTGTAAATATTTTATGACCCAAAACCCCCGAGACCTAGGCATCTTGATGAATAGGTCGACAAGGAATAAAGTAGGGGGAGATAAGAACCAAAACACAGATAAAATACCTATACATGTTATTCATTCTTTATTCATTTTGGGACCTATTTTTGGTTCCACTTTTTATACATCAAATAAAGAAACTTTGTACATGAAAGTTGTAGATAAATAAAATAAAGAAAAATACAAAATTGATTTCACAGAAAAATAATGTACAGATAAAAAGTTATGGTCTGAATAAAAATCCAGAATGCCAACTTCCCAGACCTGTATCTCACAAATAAAAACTCCAAATGCAGCATACTCACCTTTAATTGTATATAGAATAAAATAATCTATCCAATGGTGGTGGTTTCGCATTTGGCGGAGCTACGGTTTGAAAGTTGACTTTTGGACCCTCACTGTATACTTGTACAGATTAAAATATTCAATTTATTCTTTATTCATTATTCTTGCATGTTTATATTTTTTATAATTATGTATATATTACTTATAATATATATGTAAATTAAAACCAGAATAAAAATGCAAAGAAATCACAAAATAAAAATACTTGTATAAAGGATACATAGGTATACTGCCTATACATATACCTATACAAATAATACTTGTATTCTATTGAATATACAAAACATATCAGAAAAATAAAATAAAATATATTTATGTACATAAAAGTACTTTATGTTTTTATAAAATAATAAGCAAAAATAAATAAATTAAAAGACACAAAATAAAAATAAAATACTAAAATATATAGATAATATACCTATATAGGGTTAAAAAGGTAACTTGTAAAAATGTAAGTCATAAAAATAAATAAAAATCAGAATAAAATACTACATAAAAAATTAAACATTTTTTATTTTATAACCATAATTTAATTCAACCTATTTCTATTTTTAAATGATTTAATAAAACAATTTCCGGGGCTTTTTCCTGGTTGGTCCACGTGGACCAACCAGGTGCGGTCTAGAGTTGACCCCGGTCAACTCCCCCGACCAAAGCCTGCCACCTTCTGACAGCCCGATTTGAGCCCGATTTCGCCCAATTTCCGAGCCTATTCTCTTCGTCTTCTCCCCTCGATTCCTTCTTGGGAATTCTTCCCCGATCATCGCTGAGCCACGCCATGCTCCCAAATCACGCAAAATCTTCATCATGCGCGCGTGCTCTTGCTCCCAAGTCACGCCCTCGCCACGCTTTAAATAAGAACCCTCATCTTCCTCCCCTCGGTTGAGTCCCTTCGGTCCACCCTTCAGCGCCACCATTGTGCTCCTGAGCTCCGTGGAGGTGACAGCTCCATCGCCAGCCCTTCAGCCGAGGCGCGCGAAGTCGAGGGAGCCTCCACCACCTCCGCCAACAGCCGGCGTCGAGGTACTCTTTCTCCTCTGGTTCCGGCCATCGAGGGCTTCCACCCGCGCCTTTCTTTCTTGCATTTTATTCCTGTTAGCTTAAAGTATCAAAAATCCCTAAAAAATCCGAATTCCATCGATCAAATCGACCTCCCATCGCTCATCGCCGGAGCGCACCTCCGGCCGACATCTCCTCGCCGTCCACAGACCACCTCCGACCTCCATTTCGCCTCCGCGGGGTCCAGGCAACTTGCCCTGGACCCTCTCACCTTGTTTTGCAGGTCAAAGCACAGTTAAAGTCACTGGGGGCCATTTTGCGAGATTCGTCGGAGCTACCTGGAGCTTCGAGCTCCGCCGCCTCCGTGCCAGCACTCCAAAGCGCCTCCGACGAATCCGAGCCTCCCAGCACATAGCCGGACCTTCCAGGAGCCTGCAGCTCCATTTTGGAGCCCATCCACCGTCTGAGGAGCGAGATCGGAGTCGGGGAAGTTCGCCTCCGCCGGCCTTCTTCCCCGTTCTTCCTCCTCGCTTCTCCACCGTCCGATTGAGCCGCAGCTCCAGTTCGCGTGACGACCGTCCGATCTTCCAAGCCCGTCCACCGTCAGATCTCTGACTGAGATCTAATCCCAGACGTCAACGCCAACCGTCATCGGCCGCTCTCGTGCTGCCACGTGGATAAGTGGCCCACTTCCCGCCGTTGGATCGTCCATCGTCGCCAGCCGTTGGATGCGCGCCACGCGTCACCTCCAGAGCGCCTAAGCGAGGGTATTTTGCAGTCAACCCCCGCTTATTTTGTAATTTCTATTCAGTCCAAAACTGTGTTGCGTAGTTTAAATATTTCTGTAATATTTGCACTTAGAACCCCGTAGTTTTCGTATTTGCACCGAGGTCCAATCCACGTCACCTCACGTGCCCGTGCGCGTGAGGGGGCTGGGTATTTTGCAGGGACCCCCCTGGGGTTTATTTATTTCGCTTAAGTCCATGAATGTTTGCTTTAAGTTGTAATATTTTGGAGAAACTGCATTGAACCCCTTGGAACTTTGTGATATTGCAAAAATACCCCTTCCAGGCGCGTGCGAGTCACGCACCTTGGTGGGTAAATTGCTCAGATACCCTTGCGGGTTTTGTTATTCATATTTAATCCTTGAAATGCATGTTTCAGTGTAAACTTTTGTGGAAAAATTGCGTGTACGCCCCTGGATGTTGTAAATATTGCGCATATACCCCTGCCAGGACTGTTTAATGTTTGGATGCTTGTTGTATTTATTTGAATGACCATTTTAAGCCCAAAAATTCCACAAAAATAGACTTAAGCATCTGGACATGTGTACTTTAACGCCACATATTTAGTTTTTGATTTTATTTCATTTTTGTATTTATTAAAAATCAAAAGCTTGCTTTTTGTGCACTGTCTAGCTTAGAAAATACCAAAAAATATTAAAACACCTTCAAAAATTCCAAAAAAATCACCTAGTGTCTATTTTAACCTATTTTAGTGTCAGTCCAAAAATCACTAAAAATCTCAAAAGAAAAACCTTAAAAATTTAAAAACACTCAAAAACTTCAAAAAAAATATATAAAATAGTAGAAAACTCCAAAAATCAAAAACTTAGTTTCTGTGTGTTCCTTATTTTGTCCTTCTTATTTGAAAAATAGTGTGAAAATTTTTAGCTACTGGTTGCTATTTTTAAATCTCATTTTATTCACAGCCAGCCTTATTTGCACTGTTTTGCTTTATTTCAGTCTTTAAAAATACCAAAAACACCTTGAAAATTTTCCAAAAATCACAAAAACAGCAAAAAACCCTAAAAAGACTAAAAATAATTTGTTTCTGAATTTTTGGTAATTTTTACTTAGTTTTATAAATATTCTATCTTGTCTTCTATTCCATTGTCTTTAAATTCCAATATTGAAAAAGAAAAAGAAAAAAAAATAAAATATAAAATTATAAAAATCAGAAAATTAAAAATCAAAACAAAAAAATACAAAATTAAAAATAAAAAAAATATAAAAATCAAAAACCCACAAAAACATCTTTGCTTGCTTGCTTAGTGTAGACACTTCACATACACATTCACTTGTGCACACATTTGCTTGAACTACCCTTCTTGCTCCCTGTGTTCGAACTCTCTGCATACTTGTCACTATACACCATTTGTGCAGAGTTAAAAATAAATTTGACTCCACACTTGTTTTTCATTGTTTGATACTTGATTGTGGGTTCATTGTTGATTAATCACATTTTATTGTGGGTCGCCACAGCGACGTATTTAGACCCTCGATAAGTGTCTTCCTCATCAAAGCACGAGAGGAGCTTCTATATCTAGGTGATGCTCTACTCCATCTCGAACGGGTAGAAGGTTCATGATAGAGCCCAAGCACTTGCTATTAATGGTTCTAATGTGGATAAGCTTGAATTAAAGCAGTCGATTAGATGAAGGGGTTTCTTTTGCGAGTTGTTGTTGAATGGGTTCTTCTTCAACTAGCATATGGGTGAAAGAGCTCAAGTGGAGGTAGGAGTTGTTGTGTCTGATTATGGTGATTATGAGGTTCCAAATGTCTCCTTAGTTAGGTGTCTCCTGCAAGGTAGATGGGTGATGAATCCACAATTCATCGCCTTTATTCTTTTATTTTAGCCTCATTTTCTTATTCAAACACCTGCAAATACCTACTAATTCCATAAAATTACCATTTTGCATGCATTTGTTAAATATGCATTTTTAACACTTTTTGTGCTTAAATAAAAGAATAAAGAAGAAAATAAAAAGGAAAGAAAAGAAAAGAAAGGATGTATTTATGCAATAAACACAGACTGACCCTAACTCCGAGAGAAGGTCAAGACTTGACCTGATCGATCAGGAATAAAGTAGGGGGAGATAGGGTCTTCTGTCAAAAATCCAAAAATAATTTGTATATAAATTCCCCGTCTATTTGTATAAAACTTGTACTATTTATTTGTACATAATTAGACCTCAAAGTAATTATTTTTGTAAATAAAAGTTGTAAATAAAAATGTGTTGTAAATAGTAAAAATAATTACCAAGAAAAATAATGTATATACTACAATTAATAACCTTCAGATAAAGCCACAATGCGATCATTGAAATACCAATTCCGGCTCCATATGAACTCAAATTGAACCAAACTCACTTCCATCGCACTCTAAATTAAATTATCTTTCAAATGGTTATGGTTTCATAATTTTTGAAGTTACGGTTGAAAAGTCGGTTTTCTGGGGTATTTTGTGTAGTTTCACCACTGTTTATTGTACATATTTGATGAATCTCCATTTCATCACCTTTATTCTATCATTTTGGCCTTAAAAACCCCTGCAAATACATGTAAATAGCATCAATTTGTCTATAATAGTATTCATTATTTATTGTATTATTTGTACATAAAATAGGTTTTTAATGCCAAAATTATAGAATAAAGAGAAGAAAAATGAATAAAATATTGCAAATATTAAATGACCCTAACCCCGAGACCAAGTTCAGAATGGAATTGGTCGACAAGGAATAAAGTAGGGGGATAAGGGCCAATAATACAATAAATTCCTCATTTATTCATTCATTTATGCATTTTTGACACCTATTTTGTATATAATTATTTATTCGTTAAATAAAAATATTTTGTACGAAAAGTTGTAGATTATAATGTAAATAAAAATACAAAATTAAGTTTGTGTAAAAATAATATATAATGTACATTTTATACATAGAATAAAAAGCCAAAATCTCAACTTCACAGACCCATATCTTGCACATAAAAACTCAAAATCCCGCAAAATCACCTTTAATTGTATATAACTTTTCAAGAGCTATTTAATAAAATTAGTTTCATAATTTTTGGAGTTCAGCTGTAAAAGTTAGGTTTTTGGCCTTCATTATATAGTCTACCCGATTAAAATATTCATTATATTCATTATTCATTATTTCTATAAATTTATATTTGTAGAATTTTGCAAATAATATACAAAATGCATGTACATATTGAAATTAGAATAAAACCAAAAAGAATATGTAAAATAGAATAAGTCTATGAAGTACATAGACAAAAATACCTATGTTACCTAGGTATATAAATAGAAGGGGATTTCATTCTTTTATTATTTATTCATCTATATTTTAATTAAATTATTAATATTATCTATATTCCATTAAAAATGAAAATCTAAAATAAAACCCAATAAAATTCATTAAATAAATAAAATGTATATAAAATATAGGTAAAATACCTGTAAATATACTGACATATTATATATACCTATTTATTTAAATATGCAAATAGACTCATAAAAATTAAATAAAAATATATTTATACATCTAACATTAAGTTATAAATATATAAAATAAGAAAATAAAATAATAAAATAAAATATATAAAATAAAAATAAATAATACAAAATACATGTAAATATACTTATAAATACACAATCAAAATAAACTCATAATAAAATACATCAAAAAATAAATAAAAATCATAAATAAATACTACATTAATTAATAAACATTTTTTATTTTATAAGCCAAAATTAATAAAATCATTTATTATGTTTAATTAATAAGTCAACTTCGAGCTGACATGGACCAATCACAGCCTTGCGAACGTTGATCGCCTGGTCAACTGCTCCTCCAGGCGGCTGAAATGACTCCGCCTGTCTTTCCACCCGTCTTCTCCCTTAATTCCCGCTCGATGCAGCGCTCAATCACCATCGATCTCTTCACGAAAATTTCTCCCAAAACCATCATGATCCACGCCAGATCTTGTGACACCTTGTACATAGCCCCGATTCTTTGATATTCGTCGGTCAATAAGGGTGCGCACTCTGCTTATAAATAAGAAACCTCCTCTTTCTCTTCCATTCAGGTCAGCCTTCAACCGTCTCCCTTCCTCGTATTTGGTCTAGGTGGAGTTCTTGTGACAGGAGGAGCTCCCTGGTACCTTGAATCGATCGGAAATAGTGGAGGTTGCACCCATGGCCACCGTAGCCGGTGGTCCTGCTCCTTGGCCCAAAGCCAGGTCTGAGCTGCGTATTTTAATCATTTTTAGGTAGCTTTAATGTTAGCATTTTAATCATGTCCTTAGATTAATATGTAGCCCTTATAAGTAGTATAAAAGCGAGTATTCGTAGTTCACCGGAGCTCTGCTCCGGCGAACCCCTTCACGGTGCTCCCGACATCTTCCGATCGCCAAACCACCCCCACTCCTTCCTCTTCGCTTCTACTCCACTCCAGGCACCTCCACTCACCCAGAACCCCCACGGATATGGAGTTAGATGCTCCACCTCCACCACCTTCGCCGGAGCATCTCCGCCGCGCCCATTCTCCGTCCATTTCACCTAAATAAGGCTGCCAGAACCTTGTCTTGCTTGCGCGATCTTCATTTGCAGGTCTGGAGGGCCAAAGGCTCTAAGAGGTCGCGTTCTGAAGGAAGACGAGGTATCTGGGGACTCAGCACTTCTCTGACCTCGCTGGAGAGTTCCGACAAGCCTTGGGCTTCTTGGAGTCCTCCAGTCGATACCAAGAATTCAAAGGGACCTTCTTGGACCATCAGCAGCTCGGGGGATGACCGGACGTGAGTGCATCATCGGATCGAAGGTCAGGGACGGGGAAGTTCCTCCCTGTTCTTCGTCCCTTCGTCTCTGTCGTCTGATCAAGGGTCGAGCCCAGTTGGAAGTCCAGCCATTGGATGATGCCGCGCCTCGACCGTCGAATCAGCGTGCCTGATATAATCCGCTCCATTCATCGGCAAACCGTCATCGTCACACCAGGGACCGACGCGTGTCAAGTGGATAAAGCCCAGCCGTTGGATCGCGTGCACTTAAGGGGTAAATTGCAGATCTTTACCCCTGCCTTTTTGTATTTAATATTTAATTCTGTAAAATAAATATTACGTTGTAAATAAAAGGGATTTTTGCTATTAGGCCCTTTTCGTTTCTTCTATTTACAAACTGGTCCCTCCCAGCCTCACGTGTAGTCCCACGTGAGGCGTGGGAATTTTATGAGTATGCCCTGGCGGTTTTTGTATATTATCAAATTGTTCTAGAAAGTTAAATAAATGTTTTATTTAGTTGGCATATTTGTACTGTAGCCCCTGTCATTTATTTTAATTGCAAAAATGCCCCTGCTATGCTGTTTTATTTTATGTATTTCATGTATTTATTAAAAATATCTATCTTGCTCCTACACATACACAAAAATTAGGTTAGATGCTCCATGTCTCATACTTTCACGCCTATATTTTTAATTGACATTTTTTGCATTTAATCTAATTATTAAAAATGAAAAGGAGCCTAAATAATCCCTGTCTAATTTATAAAATACCAAAAAATATAAAAACGTTTTGAAAAATTACAAAAATATTATATATGATGTATTTATATATCTATTGAGTCCAGAAAATGAAAAACCCAAAAAATAGAAAAAGAAAATATAAAAATTTCAAGAGCTCCAAAATCCTAAAAAAATTATAAAAACTCTTCAAAAATACCAAAAATATGTTTTTCCATTTTATTAATATTTATATATTATTATTTAAAGTATTAAAATTAATTTGGATAATTTTGAGACTTATTTTATAAAGTTAAAACCTAAATTAATCTCGGCACATATAATTAGTCCCTTTTCAGGGATATTTTTGGAATTAAAAATACATAAAAAATAGAAAAATTCAGAAAAACAACAAAAAAATTAGAAAAAAATATAAAAAGCCTAAAAATATTATATCTAATATATTTTGAGTACTTATATATATGTACATCTCTCTCTTCTCCTATATACATATATATCTTTATATATATATATATATATTTATAACTTAAAATGTAAAAAGAAAATAAAAAAATATAAAACATAAAAACAACACAAAAATCATAAAAACAAAAAGAAAATACAAAAAATATAAAATTAAAAACCCACAAAAGTAATAAGAATTGGACATGAACTAAGAAATGAATGAATGTGCATTCGATTCCACCACACAACCATTCGCCTCCCAGTGTTCGACCTCTACTTGTGCTTACTCCTATACACATTTACATGTAGAGTTATAATAATTTTTAACTCCGCATTTTTTATATTAATTGCATATATTCTATTGTGGGTTATTTGTTGATTGACCGAGGATTTTTGAGTGGTCAATTCAGCGACTGGATCTCTCGCCTTGTGAGACTTCTAGACCCTCGATCTTACTCGGTCATCAATATTTATTCATATTTATTTCTTATATAATGTACATATATGTAAATATTGTTTTCGTTAAAAATAAAAAGAAAAAATATAAATAATAATATTTTTAGAAAATGTTTATAAATTATTTCCCTATGTGTATATATGTATAGTGTATTATATGTATATAATATGTGTATACAACTAACTTCCTTATATAAAAATCATCAAAAAATAAAATATCTCTCATTAATTAATTGATTTACTTTATTTCCAAAATTTATATCTAATTATTTGATTTATTGGATTTATTTGACTTAATTGATTTTATAACCAAACCCACTTAATGGTCTAGTGGTAGTAGAGTGTGTCTACCACACAAAAGACCACGGTTCAAATCCCTCTCTTGCAGTGGTTGCGTTAGGTAGTCGACAGCCAGCGTAAAAAATAGTCGAATCTTTCAACATGGATTTGAGCAAGAATCCATGTAGCCGACCCTACTTGTAGTGGGAGAAGGCTTAGTCCATTTAATTGATTTTATAACCTACCATGTATATAAGATTTGATTTTATACCTTTAATAACTACTATTAAGGTGGATAATTGATTTTTGTAAATTAATTATTTTAATTATTTGATTTAATTCTGAATTTCATTTTTATTTATTTAATTAATTAATCTTATTTATTTATTTAAATAACCACTAATTACATTCCTTAAGTGTATATACCTTCCTTTTTCATTTTTTCTCTTTTTAATGGGTTCCTCCTCCTCATTCACTCTTTGATCGATCTTTGGAGGAGAGGAGCCCGATCTCTGAGAGCTTTCTTGTTGAAGAAGGGTGCCTAGCCTCTGAGCCGCCTGGTGACAGCGCGTCGGTCCTCGTCGAGGCCATCATGGCATTTCCGAACCTCGAGGTGAGATCCAATTTTACTTTTCGTCATTGTTCGTAGATAAATCGTAGGTTTAATCTTTGCTTAGATTTTATTAAATTTCAGATCTTAAAAAAAATTCTTCAACATACATTTGCATCTGACACCGATTTTTTATACCATTTTCTCGATCTCTACGTATTCACGTTCTACCTTGCACAACCTATCACCTTCCGAACCTCGAGGTGAGATCCAATTTTACTTTTCTTCATTGTTTGTAGGTAAACCGTAGGTTTAATCTTTGCTTAGATTTTATTAAATTTCACATCTTAAAAAAAAATCTTCAACACACATTTGCATCCGACACCGATTTTTCATACTATTTTCTCGATCTCTACGTATTCACGTTCTACCTTGCACAACCTATCACCTCCGACCACGCACGGTGGCCGGAGTCACGGATCTATCTTCCACACCTCACCAAGTTCCATTCCCATTCATTCCTCCTAATTTTGTAGATAAATAATTAAGAATAAAAAAATAAGAAAAAAAATATTTCTTTTGCCTCTAACATTTGTTTTGCAGGCAAACTAAAAAATAAAAAAAAATTTCATTTCTTGTTTACATATAAAAATTTTTTATATTTCTGTTTGCTTACAGTAAAAAAATAAAAAAGAGATTTTTTACGATTCTGTTTACATATAAAAAAACAAAAAAATAAAGATAAAAATAAAACAAAAAAATATACGCCAGGCGCAGCAGACGGCGGGCCGCCGCCCCTGCCGCCCGCATCACAGGACCGCGACTCCCAGCGCCTCCTCCTCCTCTACAGTCGATGCCGTATGGTGCCGCCCCGACCCGCTGGCTGCACGGTCGCACCCCTCCTGCGCGGTAGCTCTCCTCCAACGTGCGTCCCTCCACCGCTCCAGTGGCTCCTCCATGATCTTCCCCTCCAACGCCGCGCGCCGACTCCGCTCCAAGCGGCTCCGCGCTGTACGCGACCTCCATCCCCGACAGCACCCTCGCCGACCTCAACTACCAGGAAGGTGGTGCCCCTCCTACAGTCCCCAGGCGCGCCTCCTGCGCGGGGGTCGCCTGACCACGCCAGCTCCTCCTCGCCCGAGTCCCCCCCTCCGCACGCCCTTCGCGTCCCAGCGGCGCCCCCTGCTCGACGACGCTCCCAGCCGCATGCGGCCACCCGCTTGCGTTCCCTTCGAGCCCGCGAACCACTCCCAGGCCGCTCCATCCAACGCGGTCTCGCACCGCCTGTCCAGCGTCACCCGCACGCGTGTGGGGAGAAGGGGCGGTGGCGGCCAAGTCTCCCCCTCTCTATCATCTCGGTTGAAAATGAAAGGAGACAAAATCCTAGGGGAATATAATATTGAGAAAATTGCATTTGTTCCCTTGAAGGTTTTCAGAATTGTAGAACAGATCCTTCCAGTACAATTGCTTTGATTTATTGGGTAATTTGTGGCATTCATCCTGCAATTTATTTATGTTACATTTCGTTGCAAAATCTTTTGTTTAATTGCATTTTGGACTCTGCATTTCACACTTTCATTTTGCATGCTCTTTTCAATGAAATAAATGTTTTTATGAGTCAACAATTTTTGCGAAAATTCGTGTATACTCATGCTATGTGCCTTAACATTGTATAATTTTTTCATAGCATTTTATTTCCATTTAGTATAATTAAAAATTCAAAAACAATAACTTTTTATCTTCCTGAAATTTGAAAATTCATAAAAAAAATTCGAAAATTTGCATAAAAATTCCATCAAAATTAAATTAGGTGTGTTTTGGTGTATTTCAATTTCTTTCAAATTTTTATGCATTATCTCTTTATAAAAACAAAAAAATGTGGAAAACAAAAATTCTTAAAAAATTTGTAGAAAATTATACAAAAATCCGAAAATAGTGATTTCAGTTTCTTATTGCAGATATTGCTTTTTAATTTATATTAAAAATAATATCCAGGAGTATTGGGCACTTAAAGTATTTTTAAGTTGCAAAATACTCTCGACTATGCACTGTTTGTCTTGTTTTGCACTGTTTGATTTTTAAAAAATCATAAAACATCATAAAAATTAAAAAAAATATTACCAAAAATATTTTAAAATATATAAAACACAAAAATATTTTCTTTGGACTTTTCTGTATATTTTTGTCCTTTCTGAAAAATACAAAAATAGTGTGGTGTTGTGTGTTTTTTCCTTTGTGTCTTGTTTTGAAAATGAAAAAAAGTAAAAAAAAATTCAAAAACCACTAAAAATCATTTTGAAAAATTGATTACAGAGTTTTTAAATCATGCTCCATGTGTTCGACCCTGGTCGCTATACCAGGTAAAAGGAATAGCGAAAACCGCTTACATTTGTTGTGATTGATTGATCTTTTATTAAGTGGTTAAATACAATTTTTTCTCGATTGACGGAATGACGCGGTTGAGAATAACGACACATTGTGATATTATTTTATCCATCTCGACCGTACGATTTTCGTGTCATAAATGGGTACTCGAGGGAATGATCCTCGATCCGGCATTATAGAAAAATGAGAACGATGGACAGAGGGGTTAATTGGTGCTTCGAGAGGTGAATTAATGGAGTACTCAAAACAATAGCTCCAACGTGACTCGCAGGAGATGGGCAACAACAAAGGGATTGCCTTTGGATCATTGCGGAGATGAAGAGGAAGGCGGTGATCAAAAGTGGTAGATATGAGAGGAGGGGGAAGGTGGTAGGAATTAAGATGGGTAGGGATGGTATGTAGCAGATGAAGTTGGGGAAGACCGTGAAGAAACGGGAATGAAGAAGTATTGGAGGGCTTGGTGTGGAGGGGTAGGGGCTAGAGGAGGTGTGGATAGGTAAAGAAAAAGGTGTTTAGATAAAGAAATATATCTACCCTAGTTAATCATTCTAACTACCTTAGTGTCCCAAAAAGTTAACGTCCATTTGGGACATGGAGGGACGCCAACTATCTCGAAGGGTACAAGTGATAATGGAGCAAGAGGTTAGGGATAGAAGTCAAGAGGGATACGAGACGCTTAATTTTATACACCTCCATTGGATTTAATTCTGTTGGATTAATTCATTAAACCTATTTAAAAAATAAGAATATCAAAAAAACCACCATGCACTATTGGCAAATGAAAGCAATTCACTTATTCCAATATGCATGCAGTCCAAATTTTATATTTGGAGCATATAAAATACAACTTACTGATGAATCCACATTTCATCATCTTTATTCTATCATTTTGGCACCAAAAACCCTAGCAAATACCTGTAAATACCCTTTATTTCATCATCTTAGCATTCATGCATGAGCAGCTAAATAGTGTATAAAATACTGTAATTAAAGCCAAAATTATAGAATAAATAAAAGAAAAGAAAAAGAATAAAATATTGTAAATATTTTATGACCCAAGCCCCCGAGACCTAGGCATCTTGATGAACAGGTCGACAAGGAATAGAGTAGGGGGAGATAAGGGTCATATACCTACAATTCTATTCATTCTTTATTCATTTTGGGACCTACTTTTGGTTCCACTTTTTATACATCAAACAAAGAAACTTTGTACATGAAAGTTGTAGATAATTTAATAAAGAAAAATACAAAATTGATTTCACTGAAAAATAATGTACAAATAAAAAGTTACGGTCTGAATAAAAATCCAAAATCCCAACTTCCCAGACCCGTATCTCACAAATGAAAACTCCAATGCAGCATATTCACCTTTAATTGTATATAGAATAAAATAAGCTATTTAATGGCAGAGGTTTCGCATTTGGTTGAGCTACGGTTTGAAAGTTGAGTTTTGGACCCACCTTGTAGACTTGTACAGATTAAAATATTCAATTTATTATTTATTCATTATTTTTATATTTTTATATTTTTATAATTTTGTAAATATTACTTATAATAATTATGTACACTAAAATTGGAATAAAAACCTAAATAAAACTTAAAATAAAATACTTACATACTTGATACACAGGTATACTACCTATACCTATACCTATACAACACCTATTTATATTTTATTAAATATATCAGAAAAATAAAATAAAAATATATTTGTGTATATAAAAGTAATTTATAATTTTATAAAATAAGAAATAAAAATAAATAACATTACAATACACATAATAAAAATAAAGGCTAAAATATATAGGTATTATACCTAGATAGGGTGTAAGTAACTTGTAAAAATAAACCTCATAAAATAATTAAAAATTGGAATAAAATACTCTATAAAATAAGAAACATTTTTCATAAAATAACCTAAAATTAATTAAATCATTTAGTATTTTTAATTTAATTTACAAATCTTTTGTCTGATTTTTGTCTTTTTGCGGATGACGTGGCCCAATCAGGCCACGCCATCCGTTGACCGGGGGTCAACTCCTTGACCCCAGGTCTGCGACCGCTGGGCTTGTCTGAGCATCCAACTTCTTGGATTTTTCGCGGGTCAGTCGTGTACCAAATCATGCTAGAGTCTGCACGACTTTTGCTCATCGTGGAATGGTCTTACACGCCCGTTGATTATTTTGGACTGAGAGCCATCGATTCACCCGTTCATCCTCGTTCTTTGGACCCCCCGCGTCAACCATTCAAAACCAACCCCCTTGACTTCATTCGAAAATTGAAACCCATTTGTGATATAGTCCCTCCATCTCTTTGAGTTCCTGACCGGCTGGTGGTGACAGCATCTCGCCCTCGTCATCAGAGAGGAGCTGGGCAAGGTCTGGGCGTTCCTTCAACCTCCGGTGGTCCACCCCGTTGAGGTACCTTCTTCCTCGCTCTCCCTGAGCTCGAGGCCGTCTATCCCCCTAAGTTTTCGTTTACTTTATTCTCCTTAGTCAGAGGTTCATCTAGCCACCTTAATCGTCGTCGCTAACCTATCGATTTGCTCAATCGATAGTTGGACGGAGCCATCTCCGGCCACCGTCATTCTTTGCGCCATACGCCGCCGCACACCCCCATTCCTTTGCGCCACGTGACCTGGGCAATTTTCCCCCGATCATATCACAGTTTCCTTGCAGGTTCCCGGAGCATATCGAGCGCCTGGAGGCGAGTTTTGAAGGTCGCCGGACCCCCTGGGAGCTCTTCCTCTTCCTCGACACATGGGGGAGTTCCGAGGGGTGTCGGCTCATTTTGCCGCCACCAAGGTGTAGAGTGGAGCTGCAAGAGTACACGGAGACGGTCGGAAACCACCCAGGTGCATGGAGGAGCCACCCTTGGTCGATTCAAACTCGACGGGGGTCTGTTCTTCAGGTGTTCTTGGTGGTCCTCTCCGCGCCGTCGGATCAAAGGCCGATCGCCCTGGACAGCAGCCGGCGTTGGATCGTGAAGAGCCTCCCCCGTCCGATCTCCCCCAGCGTTCTAATCAGGCCCGTCCATCGCGAACCGGTATCGAGCCACGGATCTTCGACGCGTGGCATTAGTGAAAGATTCAGACCCGTCGGATCCTTGGGCGTGGGTATTTTGCTTTAAACCCCCTCCCACTTTTGTAAATTATTAATTAGACCTGAAACATTCCTCGGCAGTTATATATTTTTTGTAAATTTTGCACTCAACCCCCCAGGTTTTGTCGTAACTCCATTTTGAACCCTGCCTGGTCACGTGCCTTGTGCACACGACTAGGAATCTTTGCTGGAGTACCCCTGGGAGTTTTCGTATTTGTTTTTAGCCCTAAAACTTTGAATCGCGGTATAATATTTCTGGACTTTTTGCAATATACACCCGAGGTTTTTGGATAATGGCAATTATACCCCTCCCAGGTTCACGTGCCTCGCGCGCGTGACCTTGGTGTTTTTGCACATTTATCCCTGCGAGTTTTGTAATTTACTCTTAATCCATTAATTCGCATAATCATGATATGTTTTGCGGACAATTTTCATGCGAGTCCCTGGATTTTTGCCTATTTCTATAAATACCCCTGCTAGGCCTTTAACTTGTGCTTGCTCGCTCTATTTATTTAAGACCCCATTTTAATTCCAAAAAATCTCAAAAATTAGGGTTCAACTCCTGTATGCTTGTTCTTCCATGCCATAGTTTTAGTTTTTGATTTTATTTTAGTATTCTATTTATTAAAAATCAAAAACATGCATTTTATTTACTGTCTAGCTTAGAAAATACCAAAAAAATATTAAAAGACCTCGAAAATTCCAAAAAAAATTCCCTACTGTCTATTTTATCATATTTTAGTGTCAGTCCAAAAATCCCTAAAAATCTCAAAAGAAAAACCTTAAAAATTCAAAAATACATAAAAACTTCAAAAAAATATAAAAAATCTATAAAACTCCAAAAATTACAAACTCAGTTTCTGTTTCCTCTATATTTTATTATCTTTATTTCAAAATTAGTTTGAAAAATTTTGGTGGCTGTTTGTTATTTTTAATTCTAATTTTACCCCAGCTAGTAGCTTTGTCACTGTTTTGATTTATTTCAGTATTTAAAATACCAAAAACATTTGGAAAACCCTCAAAAATCACAAAAATAGTAAAAAATTATAAAAATATCAAAAGATTTTATTTCTGAATTTTTGGCTATTTTTGCTTAATATTCTATCTTCTCTTTTATTACATTGTCTTTATATTCCAATATTGGAAAAAATATATAAAATATAAATAATAAAAATCAAAAAACTAAAAATCAAAATACAAAATTAAAAATTAAAAATAAAAAAAAAATTAAAAATTAAGAACCCACAAAAATCTTTGCTTGCTTGCTTAGTGTAGACATCACTCAGACTCACTCACACACATCTATTTGAATTACCATGTTTGCTCCCTGTGTTCGAACTCTCTGCATACTTGCTTGCTATACATTCTGTGCAGAGTTAAAAATAAATTTTAACTCCACATTTATTTCTAATTGTTGATCTGTAGTGTGTGTTAATTGTTGATTAAACCAGGATTTTGTAGTGGTCAAGACACCGACTGTTGACTCGCCTTGTGAGTTAATACGACCGCTCTCAATTCTGCGTTTATCAAATGGCGCCGTTGCCGGGGAGCAACAGCGATTAGTTCACATTTTTGTTTGCTTGTGTTTGCTTGTCTACCATTGCTAGTTTTGTCTCTCTTACACTTTTGATAGATATTGGTTGAGCTATCTGACCATTCGTTTTCTTGTCTTCTTGCGAGGGACCGCGGAGCAAGATGGATCGCCTAGGTGACCCGAAGCAACCTTGGAAAGCGGAGCCGACTATTCTTTAGCCAAGCCGGCAGGAGAGAGCAGGAGGAGTGAGAGAGAGTGCTTACATTAGTTGCAATTTATTTTTGTGAGAGAGTGATTTCATAATTTGTAATAATACAGGGACTTGGACACTTAGACACTCCGGGCCTAAGTTCCGGGTGTTTGTTCACCCGGGGGCTCACCACGGTTTTTGTCGAGTTTTCACCGCTGTCATTTGCCGGTTTTGATTTCACTTTCACTTTCTTTTGTGGATTGAGCGCTTAGTTCTAGGCCTGCTTGATTGACTAAATTAGGTCCAAACACACTAATAACCTTTGCATGCACCTATAGCTCGAAATTGGACTTAGTTTAATTAAACATTTAGCTCACTTTCTTGGATCCGACGCGCCGTGAGCCCTCCCCATCAAGCGCTACTCCTGAACTCGATGTGTCGAGAAGAGGAGGGGGGGTCTAGACCGGACTCTTAGGATCGAGGATTGGTGACTAACTTGTGGTTCTTAACGCTAGCAATTGCCTATCTTAGGACGATTTCCGCATTGCATACCGGCATATAGATTAGGTTTATAAATTTCTGCTTTGCATCCCGCATGGAGAGAGCTGGGATTCGCTGTAAGTCTTCTTACTTTGCATCCATCATTTAGGCACAAAGGTGAGATTTCCATCTTTGTGTCGACTTGCACGGCTTTTCCGACTCTATTCTCCCTCTGTTTTTGGACAAAGTAGGATCAAGAAAATACAAAAACCGTTAGGCGCTTGTTTGAATCTACTCAAAAGAAGCGATAACACCAAAAAAAATTAAAAAAGGGACTGCTAAGAAAACCTTGACCAAAAATAAAATTGGTAATTGGATTCATTGATTGGGGAGAGTCACACCCTCACTTGTTTTCAGGTTGCATGGGAAGGTCTCCTTCCAAGTGAGTTGAGTGCTTCGTAAGGATTAGAGCCAAAATCCCAGCTTGTGGCTGCCTTGTGTATCGCCTGGATTTCCGAAGTATTGGCGCTTCTATCGTACGTGGACGAGTAGGGCTTGGTCAACATTGGTGACTCTCTATTGTGTAGAGCATCGACCTTGTCCGAAGTATCGAGCCTAGGCCACGCCTTCACGGGGGTGTCTGTCTCATCGTCTCGCGTCTGAGTAGGTTCTTGCTCGCTCACGGGTGATTCCGTTGCGAGCGAGTTCCGAAGTATCGGTTTCTCCTATTGGCTTACTCTCTTATTCTTTGGCTGAGTAGGGATCCAGGAAGGGTTACAAGGACCTCAAAAAGCGCAAGCTACAGGTTACACAGGAGGAGGACAAGTACGGGATACTCTTCCGGCAGTACTCTCTCTCCTTTAGGCGTAGCGCTCTAAGGACTCGTGAAAAGATTAATCCCTGAATTCAAGCTAAAACCGACAAGATAAAAGCCGAACCTTCACGGCTTCATGTGTTGAGTTGGTGAATTCACCCCTGTTTTGTGTTTGATTGCTAGTTCTATTTAGGTCAAGATCAAAAATACAGCACAATTGTGCACAGTTTTGCATTTCATTTCTTCCTTCTTCTTCTGCATTCCCTCTGCTCTTCCCAATAATCAAGATGATGGGATAGAGATCTCTTAGGCGGACCTTGTCGGCACTGCTATCCAGCACTCCTCCTTATTCATCTAGGACTACCTCGGAGAGTCCACTCTCCGAGCCTGAGTTTACATCCACTCTGTTCCCCCTCGACCACCCTTCCCATTCTCCTTCTCTCAGTCCAATAGTTTCAGAATTCAGTGCATCACAGAGTTCAGATCATTTGACAGCACCTGAGATGGCCTCTTTTGCTTTTTCAGAGAATCCAGTATGGCAGACAGAGGCGAGCACCCAGATGACCATGATCACCCTCCGTTCTTATTTGATCAAGCGGCCATCAACAATTCCTTGCTAGCTTCCCTGGAGACCATGCAGAGACAGATCCGTGATCAGGGAACCTTCATGGGTGATTTAGTGAGAGAGATTGCACAGATGAGAGAAAACCGACCCGGGGGCGGTGGCGGTGGAGGAGGAGGAGGACCTGATGCAGGAGGAGGTGATCCCGACGCTGAGAGACCGCCGCAGACCATCATGCGAGAATTGCATAATCCAGCAGCGTCCCTTACACATCGGTGGATCAGACTCCCGCTTATCCATGGAGATTTCAAGCTTCGGCCCCACACCATTCAGCTTCTACCCAAATTCCATGGGTTGCCGACCGAAGAGCCGCACCTCCACCTCCAAGAGTTCAAAATGATTTGTAGCACGATCCATGATCGGTTGATGACTGAGGACACGATCAAGATGATCGCCTTTCCATTCTCTTTGGTTGACAGAGCCGCGTATTGGCTCAAACGCCTGGGGCGATTCATTGATACATGGGCAGATCTCTGGACCGCATATCTGGAGAAGTACTACCCTCTCGGTCGGACCAATGCAGCTAGAGCTATGATCAGCAATTTCGTCATAATCCCTAGTGAACAGTTTCATGAAGCTTGGGATCGATTCCGAGAGCTCACTGACCGGTGTCCACATCACGATATCTCCAAGCCCAATTTGGTTCAGAGTTTCTTCTGTGGGATGACACCGGAGCTGCAGGGGCTAGTCAACGCCTCTTGCGAAGGATCGTACTTTTCCAAGGGTGAAGACGACGTTTGGGCCATCTACGAGGGCATGGCAGAAAATTCAACAGTGATGGCCCAAGCCCGTGTCTACACACAGCAGAAGCCCCCGCAAGGAGCGGGATCATTCCAGAGGATCGCCCGCATCGATGCCGGTCCTAACACATCGTCGGTAGCTGCAGCCCAAGCTGAATCAGGCGCAACCGACATGGGCATAATCAGTGAGAAGCTGGACCGTCTCGAGATCCTCGAGAAGAAACAAATGCAAGGCATGGCCCAGATGGACCAGATCGCCAAAACCATGAGTGATTTGAAGACGCAGCTCTTATGCGTCCAGGAGGCACAAACTCATTCCCAGCAGCCTCCCAGATCACGTGTTGATCCGAGCAGTAGCAATGCCAACCAACCCTCTACCTCATACCTCCAGGTGAATCATATCCAGGCAGAGCCGGTTCCACTGCTACAGTACAACCCAACACAGCCGCCATCTTCGGACACGCAGATGGTGGTCTATCAGCCGGAGCAGCCATTGGCAGTTCTTCCTCCATCCTCCTTTAAGCAGGAACCATTGATGGAAGTCAATGGGATTATGTACGACCGGTACCCTCAGCCCGGGATCCGTCGTGATCACCCCAGATTCCGCTGGAGCAATGGTGGCTCCTCATCTCAGCAGCAGAATCCCGCTCAAGGACAGTAGAGCAGCCAGCAGCAACAGCAACACCAGCAACCCCAGTATGCCCAGCCACAACAGTATCAGAGTGGTCCTCGTCCCGCCTATCAGGGACAGCAGTGGAGGCAGTGTCAGCAGCCTCATCAGTCTTACCCCCATCACCCCCAGTATCAACCACAGCAGCAGCAGCAACCCCATTTCCAGCAGGGACAACCATTCGGTTCTCAGGGTCCCGCTTTTGAGAACCCAGCTCTCGACGATCTTGCCCGCTTGCTCTCCGAACAGCGAGCATCCTTCAGGCAAGAAATGGATGAATTCCAGCAGGAGATGAGGGAGATTATCAAAGGGAAGGCCGCCATACCCGCTCAGATTGAACCTAATCCAAACAATCTGAAAAGGAAGTCTGAGCAGGTAGAGTTTACAGAGGACACCTCTCCTAGTGACTATTTGAGTGATATGTCTTATTCTGTCTATGATGCTGATTTTGTGACTACTAGGAGCGGTAGGATGCCCGCAGGCGGTGCCTCTTCTGAGCGACAATCACACGCTGAACCAGAAGCGCCAGAGGAGCAGAGTTGCGGTGCTGATGCCGCTAATGATGATGTTGAAGACGGTGGTGCTGATACCACCCATGATGGAGTCCAATACGACGGTACTGAGGCCGTCGTAATACCAGATGCAGACGGTGGTGCTGATGCCACCATTTTGGATGCTGAACCAGAGCGCGGTGCTGACGCCGCGAACACAGGTGCTAGTGGTGGTACTGAGGCCACCACATCTACTTTTGTTGAGCCTCCCTCTGTGATGTTACCACCTTTTGTATCTATGGACTGTGGTAACAAAAAGAAAGACAAAAATATGAATAAAGGAAAGGTTTCTGTTCATATTGCGGATCCATATGTGTTGCATGATGATGATTGTATGGATTCTCCTCCTTCACAAGCACAGGGACCTATTCCTAGTCCTCCATCTGAGGAGGCCCCTACCATCCCTTTCCCTGAGGCACTCCGCCGAGCGAAGGGGAATAAAAGAGAAAATCCTAAAAAATATCAGCAGGTAGAGTTCAACAACCATATGATAGACAGATTCCATATTCAGCTGACTCTACAGGAGGCACTTGAGCACATCCCCCTCTTCAAAAAGAACTTGAAGGAGAAGACTACCATCCGCAGGAAGAGGAGGAACCACAGAGATCAGATCCATGTGCTCACTCATTCCGCTTGCTGAACCATTCAGAACAAGCTGCCAGCCAAGCGACCAGATGCAGGAGCTTCCTATGTCAGATGCAAGATTCAGGAGCAGCAGTTTGATCGTACTCTATTAGACAGCAGCTCTTCAATCAACCTTCTTCCGGCAGCCTTACTCGACCGATTTGAGTTTGGTCCTCTTCTTAGGAGCATGACAGTCCTTCAGTTTGCTGACAGGTCGACTAAGAGGCCGAAGGGGTTATTGAAAGACGTGGTCGTTACCATTCAGGGCCTGGAATTCCCCGTGGACTTCGTTATGTTGGACATGGAGATCCCTGAGGCGTTAACCGATGCCCCCATCATTCTCGGACGTCCATTCTTGGCCACAGCCAAGGCGGTGACCGATCATGATAGCGGGAAGGTACGCTTTCGCGTAGAGGACGAAACCATACAAATAGAGACGATGAAGAAACCAAAGCCAGAGAGTTAGAATGCTCGGAGCAGTCAAGCGAAGCCGCGCAGATGACAGAGGAAGAGCTAGACATCCACCAAGCGTGTGATTTTGTGATGACTGATGATGAATCCAACTGGATAGATCCTGTAGCACCGACCCTCGCCTTGCCTACAGATTCACTATCTCAAGCTCATGGCAGTCGAGAGCCGTGAGAGCACACCCCTGGATGAGGATACACCTGAGGCTGACAGTGTCGGGACGAGTGGTGCCAATGATTTTCAATCGTGTTCATCTTCTTCTGATCCCTCGGATTCAGACATTGACTGGGATGATTTTGATGACTATTTGCCTAGTCTGATTCCTTCTGAGCCAACAACCATGATAGAGTGCAAGCCAGTGCAGTTCATTGATGATTCAGCAGGCCGCCTTCCGTCAGATATTCATGCAGAGCGAGAGTTCTCCCATGCAGACCTGGTCACCTTCACACAGACATATCAGAAGCCAGATCTGCCGCCTCCCAGTTGTCCAGAACTGAAACCCATGCCATAGTCGTTGAAGTATAGATTCCTTGCGGGTGAGCCAGACATGCACCCAGTCATTATCTCAGCAGGTTTGACTGGAGAGCAAGAATCTCGTCTGATGGAGGTTCTTGAAAGAAACCGCAAGGCGATAGGTTGGAGTATAGCTGATCTCCAGGGGATAAGTCCGGCTCTGTGCTCTCACCACATCTATCTTGAAGATGACGCTAGGCCATCGCGTGAGTTCCAGCGACGGCTGAACCCGAATCTTCGAGATGTAGTCATGAAAGAAATTTCGAAGTGGTGGAGCGCCGATTTTATCTACCCCATCTCCGACTCTAAATGGGTCAGTCTGCTACATGTGGTACCCAAGAAGACGGGTATCACTGCAGTTGTCAATGAGTCTGGAGAGGAGATCACTACCAGAGTGCCCACTTCTTGGAGGGTCTGTGTGGACTACAGGCGATTGAATGAGGCCATGACGAGTCGCAAAATCGGCCCTTTAAAAGAGTGTTTTTAGCACATGGAATCGTCATCGTAGTCGGGCCGGTTTCGGTCGTCAAAGAGATCACCTCATTTAAATATGCCATAATGAATCGAAATGAGGTGATCGTTATTTATTTTTACTTGGCAAGATACCAAGGTCGAACTCAGGGACACGAGCCTCTCTCGTATTATTCGGATTTAAGTTTGTTTAATCAAGTGATGAGTTAAAAGTATATAGGTCAAACTATGCATGTAGACACTACAAGACATGACATAACAAGACAATGCATTAAAATAAACATGCACTTTTTTTATCAATTTTTTTATCATGCAAATAAATGACATGAAATGCAATGAAAATGAAGTGGAAATATGCCCTAGGTTAATAATGATGAGCAAAATTAAATATGAGTCAATTTCAGATTTGTTTTAAAATTTCAAGCTCGATCGATAATGTTAACAAGGCATAAGTTACTACTAAGGGACACATAGCAAATAAAATGATACATAAAAATTCAAGTGTCCAAAATACGAAACTTAATATGCCATCAAGAAGTACATCAAACAAGCTTTCAAATGAGACTGAAATCAACTAAAACGGAAACATGATGCTCAAGATATGCATAAAGAAAGACAAGGGCATAACTGAAAGAAAACATGAAATGATAACTACGGAAAGGTCCCTGGGAAGGACTAAAAAGTAAATAAAATAAGATCTGAGGCCTTCCCTGTAAAGATTCCATACGCGCGGGGACCATTCTGCAAATCTGGAGAAGTCAGAGGGCGTCTCTGCAAATTGCCCAGATACACACGTGCAACGCACGTGCTCTCCAGGCCCGGATGAAGGCTCGGGATCAGCAGAGGTTCGGAAGATGCTTCGGCGTAGGCTCGGCTGAGGGTTGGATCCGCTGCAGGCTCGGGGAAGGCTCGGACGTCCCAAGCCTGGAGGCTCGGGGTTTAGGCTCGGTGAAGCTCTGGGGAGGACACGTGGCGGAGAGTGCACCATCCGATCTTCCGAGATCCGACGGCATCTGAACGTGGCTCTTGTGGACGACGTGGCTGAACTGTAGCCGTTGGATCGAGACGATCCAACGGATGCTGGAGAAGACATGCGTGGTCGAATCGGCGCCGTCAGATGAAGATAATCCTACGGCCTCTGCTCCTTCGTCATCCTCCGCAGCTGGCGGCGCGAATCGAGCTCCGGCGAGGGCACCCCGACTCCGCCGCTCTCTCTTGGCCACGGTAGACCTCCCCCGAGCCCAATTAATGGTCGTCGATGAAGCGAGGAACTCGGGGAAGGTCCAGGAGGCTCTGGCGTCGATCGTCGAGGCTCGAAGGTTGCAGGCGGCTGAGACGAAGTGCCCTCCGGCGACGCTCCGATCATTGAGTAGTTAGGACACCTGCAGGGTTAGATCGCATAGCCGAAGCGAAAGAAGTGCGTGCGTGAGCGTAGTGGGAGCTCATGCGAGCGGAGAACGTGAGAGCTCTGAGCTCCTCCGCCGTGGGTGGCGGAGGAGGTGGTTGACAGTGGTCTGAGGGATGGCGGAGGGAGAAGGTGAGCAAAGGGTGTCGCGTTGAAGGGGGAGGTATAGCGGAGCTGTTGAAGGGGTCATCGGAGCGAGGGGGTGGCCGGAGAGGCCTGATTAATTCAACAAAATTCAAGAAAAATACAAAACAGAGGAAGGAAACTTACCTGAGCGATGGCGGCGTGAGTGGCTTGGGCTCGAGCTCCGAGGAGGAGCTCGGGGTCATCGCTGAACTCCCCCAGCCGTTGGGAGCAGCTTGGCGGGCTCGGAGCGCCGCGACGACGCCGTGTTTGGCGAAGGGTCGACACTGGGGAGGCTGGGTCGTCATCGCTCAATCGCGCCGCCTCCCTCTGTCACAGGGAGGCGGAGGAGGGCTGGGCCCCCTCCCTCGTAAAGGTGGACGGGTTGGACCGACGGAGGAAGCGCGATATTTGAAGGGGAAGGTGGCGGAGCTGATGATGGAAGACGTGGGTTTTGAAGCAGTTATGGGTTGACTGGAAGCGATTCAGTGGTAGTGGAGGAGTGCGCGAGGGTCGTGGATGACTGGGGAGGACCATGGGACGGTTGGCGAAGGGTGAGGTAGTCGGAGGTGGTGGAGAAAATGGGAAGGGGGCGAGGTGTGCAAGTGCTGGATCGTGGGAGAGAGGACGAGAATCGGAGGTTGACGATGACTGTCGGCCGTTGGATCTTGAGATCCAACGGCTGACAAAGAGGCGCTAAGTGACGGACCCGATTAGATCGGGGGCGGAGTGATCAGTGGCGGATGGATGCGCCACATGGCGTCATGTGGTCGCGGCGCTAACGGAGGGTAAAGATGGAGAGTGGGAGGTGATCGAACGGCTGAGGATAACGAGTGGGTTGAGCGGCTAAGATGCGAGATCCAGGGCGCGATCGAAGGACCCACAGCGCGCCACGTGTCAAGCTGTGGGCGCGGCGCTAATGGGTGGTGAGGATGAAGCGCAGGGGAAGATCTAAGGGTTGAAGGCTATCGGCTGGCGTGGAGGGATGGGGGCCGTTGGATCTCAGGGGGAGATCTAACGGCCAGGAGTAGTGGCGGATGATACAAAGGGACCGGGCCACGTGGCGCCCCCAGATTGGGCCACGTGGCCCAATCAGATTATTAGGAGGGTTTTTCTTATTTTTGAGGGCCCTATTGGCCGATTTTGAGAAAACTCAACATGAAAGTTGTAGATCTTGATGAGATCTACAAGTTTCATGTTGACCAAAACTCGAAAAGAGATCAAACAAGGGCCCGAAATATTTTGGAGGGTATTTTTAAGGTTAAAAATACCACAGATTTTTGTTTTGTCATTTTTTTGTGGTTTTTAATTTATTTAGGACTCTGTTAATTATAGGACATTAACAGGGTTTTATTGACAAACTTTTAAGCAAGGGGGTTAATTATGGGAAATAAAGATGATGAAACTGAGGTTCATCACCCCCCTATACTTAAACTATGCTCGTCCTCGAGCATCAAAAAGAATGACTAAGTTGGATTAACCCCCTTGTGCATGTGAATACAGGATCCAATCTGATCAAGTCGACTCGGCTTCAGAGATCCAAAATTTTAGAGTTCAACCCAGCCTTAATCAAGAGGCTTCCAATTCCTCTACTTCTCTAGACTCTCTCTGATGTACATATAAACTAAAGGATATGAGTTTAGTGTTGACTGCAATTCTGAGAGTAGAGTCAAGTCTTCACCCAAAATCTTGGTCCGAGAAAATCTCCTAAGGACCCAATCCTCAGCACTAGGGAATAAATCAAATCTTGCATTCAGTCCACCTTCTCTTTAGTTTGTCAGACTTAGAAAATGTAAATGGCAGGCCAGAAATGGAGGGCATGGGATTGTGACAATTCTTCTCTCCCTCTCATTGGAACAAGGATTCTCTCTAGTGCCTTTTACGCAACACATTTTTTTGGTGTTGATCAGTGCGTCCGTCAAGAGAAGTTGGAGCCGTCTGCACTTGTTTTCCTGGGAGTACACCGGGGTGTGTCTTTTTTGAGTACCTATCGTACCTTCGACACCCAGACTTGTAGCATTTACGATGCAGAGCCCTTTTTTGGTGCAAGCCCGACTCCTGGTCCTAATAGCGGTGGTCCAAGTGTACACTTTGAAAAGTTTGGGAGCGCTCGCCTTTGGTGGAAGCTCTTTGATATTTGACTTTGTGGAATGAGAGCTTTTCTTTGAAATTTTATTGACTTGTATAATTTTTGGCTAGCTCCACTGCTTTTACCAAGAGTTGGCGCACACTGATCAACAAATTTTTTATGTATATCACACCCAGGCACTTAGGTCAATGTCAAGAGATTAGTATAAGAATCAAGTTCTCATACTGGCTAATATTGCTGACACTCAGGTTTCCTGAAGCCTTCAAAGATTTTATCCCATCCTCGAGCATCATTAGATCAAATCCAAACTTGACTTCCTCATCCCAATCCCTCAGGTGAAAAATCAACTCATCTCAATCAAAACCGCAGTCGTGCATGTGATGTGCTGATCATATTCTCTTTGTCTGAGACTAAGCATGGAATATAGCATGCAAATCTAGAGACCTAGGGGAATGTGGATGATTAAGTCTAAGACCCTGATGGTTAAGGCTGGTTAACCGCAAATCTCAAAGACCTCTAAAAGCTAAGTCTCCTTGAACAATTCAGATCCTGGGTGAAAGTGAAAGAGTAGAGGTTTAATCCAACTTCTTCATTCAAAAACATTTTATTTTATTTTATTTTTTTAATTTTTCTCATTTTTATGAGTTTTAGTTTTTAGAGTTAAAACACAGGTTAGACTCAACTTTTCTTGATAAAAGAATTTCAAAACCATGTCACACAAAGGATTTTCAAAACATTTTTTCAAAAAGATTTTTTTCAAAAACAAGAAAAAACTCATTTTTTTCAAATCATTTTCAAAAATATTTTTATCAAAATAGTGTAACACAGTTAGAAAAGCCATGAAATCTTTTGAGTTCTCTTAGTCCAACGAATTTTACCTTAGCCAAAAAGTTTTTAATTTTTCAGAATTTTCAGATTTTAGCTAAAGTCAGTAACTTGTATGTACGGTATACCCCCCTATCCTTAAACTTTGCTATGTCCTCATAGCACTAGATGTTACGAGTCCATAGGTCCAAAAAATAGAAGAATATACGGGAGATAAGAGGGACTCCCCCCTATACTGAGGTTAGAAATAACCTAAGTATAAAGGCAAGAAAAGATGAGTAGAGAAATCACAGGGACTTGGGTCCCCCCTATACTTAGGCTGAGATTAGCCTAAATATAAAGATGAGGATTAATGTTGGAAGAGACCCAAGGTGAACGAAGAAGAGGGATGGATTTACAAGTGAGCGGTATTGAATCTTGGAGATGGAATGGAGTGACTACGGTTTTGGGGTTGTGTGTCGCAACAAATATGGCTCAATCAAGCAAGCAAACCCTTAGTTTCACCAACTCACACATGAAACCAACCAAGGTTGGTTGATTATCTTGTCGGTTTTATTGGTGATAAAACTTTAAATAATTACGCGGTAAAAATGTGAAATAAAAACCAACGCGTAACTGAGGGTGTTGCTCTCCCAAAACCGAATTTTACTCCATTTATGGTTGACTTGCAATTAACAGTCCCAATTTTATTTTGAGTTATCACTGAATTAAGGTTAGCACAAAATCAAGAAATCATCGTCTACCGTTCATTCCATTTTCCATTAATCCTAGGTGATCAAGCTAGGAAATGAAAGCCGAGAAAAACATGTATTCGAAGAAACCGCGATCTAGGCTAAGCGATAAATCATGCAGTGATTTGACGATAAAAGCCGCGAAAAAACTGGGGCCGTTTTGAAAACGCAAATCCAACATGTATGCAAGTCGAAAAAGCCGCACCTAATCATGCATCTATTAGCGGTGATTGATCTCCATTAATTTTAGCTAAGTGATGCGAGATTAAGTGCGTCTATATTTAAAGTGTATCCTACCTACGATCAAGCACAAGAAAATATGAAAATTGAGCTCGGAGAGCCGTGTGCCTAGTCCTAGGTCGACACTCAAGTGGGGACGATCCCCACACAACCACGTTCGTCCGATTACAATCGCGAGTCTTCGATCGAAGACCGCTGTAAAAGACGAGTTTATTATAAAATAAAATGCAACAAAAATGCGAGACATTTTTTTTTCTTTTCTTCCTCCTTTGCTCCAAGCGTGCTCCTGCAGCTCCTCGCAGCGGGGAACGTCCTGCTCCTCGCCTCCTTGATCCATCAAGGGCCCTGCCACAGAAACAATCGTTAGATCTCAAATAAGAAAGAAAAAATTTCATATGCAAAATATGTGGTTAATTGACCTATAAAAAGGAACACTAAATTAAACACACAAAAATCCAAAAAATAAAAGAAATGAGCCGTGTCCCCGGCAACGGCGCCATTTGACGAGTCGCAAAATCGGCCCTTTAAAAGAGTGTTTTTAGCACATGGAATCGTCATCGTAGTCGGGCCGGTTTCGGTCGTCAAAGAGATCACCTCATTTAAATATGCCATAATGAATCGAAATGAGGTGATCGTTATTTATTTTTACTTGGCAAGGTACCAAGGTCGAACTCAGGGACACGAGCCTCTCTCGTATTATTCGGATTTAAGTTTGTTTAATCAAGTGATGAGTTAAAAGTATATGGGTCAAACTATGCATGTAGACACTACAAGACATGACATAACAAGACAATGCATTAAAATAAACATGCACTTTTTTTTATCAATTTTTTTATCATGCAAATAAATGACATGAAATGCAATGAAAATGAAGTGGAAATATGCCCTAGGTTAATAATGATGAGCAAAATTAAATATGAGTCAATTTCAGATTTGTTTTAAAATTTCAAGCTCGATCGATAATGTTAACAAGGCATAAGTTACTACTAAGGGACACATAGCAAATAAAATGATACATAAAAATTCAAGTGTCCAAAATACGAAACTTAATATGCCATCAAGAAGTACATCAAACAAGCTTTCAAATGAGACTGAAATCAACTGAAACGGAAACATGATGCTCAAGATATGCATAAAGAAAGACAAGGGCATAACTGAAAGAAAACATGAAATGATAACTACGGAAAGGTCCCTGGGAAGGACTAAAAAGTAAATAAAATAAGATCTGAGGCCTTCCCTGTAAAGATTCCATACGCGCGGGGACCATTCTGCAAATCTGGAGAAGTCAGAGGACGTCTCTGCAAATTGCCCAGATACACACGTGCAACGCATGTGCTCTCCAGGCCCGGATGAAGGCTCGGGATCAGCAGAGGTTCGGAAGATGCTTCGGCGTAGGCTCGGCTGAGGGTTGGATCCGCTGCAGGCTCGGGGAAGGCTCGGACGTCCCAAGCCTGGAGGCTCGGGGTTTAGGCTCGGTGAAGCTCTGGGGAGGACACGTGGCGGAGAGTGCACCATCCGATCTTCCGAGATCCGACGGCATCTGAACGTGGCTCTTGTGGACGACGTGGCTGAACTGTAGCCGTTGGATCGAGACGATCCTACGGATGCTGGAGAAGACATGCGTGGTCGAATCGGCGCCGTCAGATGAAGATAATCCTACGGCCTCTGCTCCTTCGTCATCCTCCGCAGCTGGCGGCGCGAATCGAGCTCCGGCGAGGGCACCCCGACTCCGCCGCTCTCTCTTGGCCACGGTAGACCTCCCCCGAGCCCAATTAATGGTCGTCGATGAAGCGGGGAACTCGGGGAAGGTCCAGGAGGCTCTGGCGTCGATCGTCAAGGCTCGAAGGTTGCAGGCGGCTGAGACGAAGTGCCCTCCGGCGACGCTCCGATCATTGAGTAGTTAGGACACCTGCAGGGTTAGATCGCATAGCCGAAGCGAAAGAAGTGCGTGCGTGAGCGTAGTGGGAGCTCATGCGAGCGGAGAACGTGAGAGCTCTGAGCTCCTCCGCCGTGGGTGGCGGAGGAGGTGGTTGACAGTGGTCTGAGGGATGGCGGAGGGAGAAGGTGAGCAAATGGTGTCACGTTGAAGGGGGAGGTATAGCGGAGCTGTTGAAGGGGTCATCGGAGCGAGGGGGTGGCCGGAGAGGCCTGATTAATTCAACAAAATTCAAGAAAAATACAAAACAGAGGAAGGAAACTTACCTGAGCGATGGCGGCGTGAGTGGCTTGGGCTCGAGCTCCGAGGAGGAGCTCGGGGTCATCGCTGAACTCCCCCAGCCGTTGGGAGCAGCTTGGCGGGCTCGGAGCGCCGCGACGACGCCGTGTTTGGCGAAGGGTCGACACCGGGGAGGCTGGGTCGTCATCGCTCAATCGCGCCGCCTCCCTCTGTCACAGGGAGGCAGAGGAGGGCTGGGCCCCCTCCCTCGTAAAGGTGGACGGGTTGGACCGACGGAGGAAGCGCGATATTTGAAGGGGAAGGTGGCGGAGCTGATGATGGAAGACGTGGGTTTTGAAGCAGTTATGGGTTGACTGGAAGCGATTCAGTGGTAGTGGAGGAGTGCGCGAGGGTCGTGGATGACTGGGGAGGACCATGGGACGGTTGGCGAAGGGTGAGGTAGTCGGAGGTGGTGGAGAAAATGGGAAGGGGGCGAGGTGTGCAAGTGCTGGATCGTGGGAGAGAGGACGAGAATCGGAGGTTGACGATGACTATCGGCCGTTGGATCTTGAGATCCAACGGCTGACAAAGAGGCGCTAAGTGACGGACCCGATTAGATTGGGGGCGGAGTGATCAGTGGCGGATGGATGCGCCACGTGGCGTCATGTGGTCGCGGCGCTAACGGAGGGTAAAGATGGAGAGTGGGAGGTGATCGAACGGCTGAGGATAACGAGTGGGTTGAGCGGCTAAGATGCGAGATCCAGGGCGCGATCGAAGGACCCACAGCGCGCCACGTGTCAAGCTGTGGGCGCGGCGCTAATGGGTGGTGAGGATGAAGCGCAGGGGAAGATCTAAGGGTTGAAGGCTATCGGCTGGCGTGGAGGGATGGGGGCCGTTGGATCTCAGGGGGAGATCTAACGGCCAGGAGTAGTGGCGGATGATACAAAGGGACCGGGCCACGTGGCGCCCCCAGATTGGGCCACGTGGCCCAATCAGATTATTAGGAGGGTTTTTCTTATTTTTGAGGGCCCTATTGGCCGATTTTGAGAAAACTCAAAACATGAAAGTTGTAGATCTTGATGAGATCTACAAGTTTCATGTTGACCAAAACTCGAAAAGAGATCAAACAAGGGCCCGAAATATTTTGGAGGGTATTTTTAAGGTTAAAAATACCACAGATTTTTGTTTTGTCATTTTTTTGTGGTTTTTAATTTATTTAGGACTCTGTTAATTATAGGACATTAACAGGGTTTTATTGACAAACTTTTAAGCAAGGGGGTTAATTATGGGAAATAAAGATGATGAAACTGAGGTTCATCAGGCCACCAAGAAGGATCACTTCCTGCTACCCTTTACTGATCAGACTATCGAGCGGCTAGCCGGGAAGAGTCATTACTGCTTTCTTGACGGGTACTCTGGATATAATCAAGTGGCCATTGCGCCCGAAGACCAGGAGAAAACGACATTCACCTGTCCGTTCGGGACTTATGCTTTCAGACGGATGCCTTTTGGTCTATGTAACGCTCCGGCAACATTCCAAAGGTGCATGTTGTCCATCTTCTCGGACATGGTGGGTGACTGTTTAGAGGTCTTCATGGATGACTTCTCGGTCTATGGCGACGGGTTCGATGCTTGTCTTGACTGCCTAGACCGTGTGCTTCAGCGCTGCATAGAGGTCAATCTTGTTTTATCTTGGGAGAAAAGCCACTTTATGGTGACTCAAGGGATGGTCCTCGGTCATATCGTCTCCAACAGGGGCATGGAGGTCGATCCGGCCAAGGTGGATATCATCAGAAAACTCAATCCACCGTCCAACTTGCGTCAGTTACGGTCTTTTCTGGGGCATGTCGGTTTCTACCGATGGTTCATTCAGGACTTCAGTCGTATTGCCCGACCGCTTACTGACTTGCTGACAAAAGACACCGAGTTTATTGTCAATGATAAGTGTCTTGCGTCTTTCGAGACTCTCAAAGAGATGGTTGTTTCAGCTCCTGTCCTTCAGCCACCTGATTGGTCTCTCCCATTCGAGATCATGACGGATGCTTCAGATTTTGTCGTTGGGGCTGTGCTTGGACAGAGGAGGGATGGATTACCTTTTGCCATTCACTACGCCAGCCGGACTTTGTATGCCGCTCAGCGGAACTACACTGTGACTGAGAAAGAGATGCTGGCCGTAGTCTTTGCTCTGGATAAGTATTGATCGTATATTCTCGGATCTAGAGTGATGATTTACACTGATCACACCGCCATCCGGTATTTAATGGCTAAGAAGGATGCCAAAGCACGCCTCACCAGATGGATCCTTCTACTCTAGGAATTTGATATTGAGATTAAGGATAAACCTGGAGTGAAGAATGTGGTGGCGGATCATCTTTCCAGATTGGAGAATCTTGAGGAATCTGAGCCCAGTGCACCTATCACAGAGACATTCCCAGACAAGGCGATCTTGGCTGTCGCCTCACTCCCGTGGTATGCTGACTTTGTAAACTATCTTGTTGCCAAGACAGTTCCTCAGGTTTGGCCCAGGCAGAAACTTGAGACCTTCCTAGCTAAGGCCAAGTTTTACCATTGGGAGGATCCCGTCCTTTATCATGAAGGAGGGGATAGCATCTGGAGGAGGTGCATTCCTCAAGAAGAGCAACATAGCGTCCTCACATATTGCCACAAGCTTGAGGCAGGAGGACATCATTCTGGAAAAAGGACAGCACATAAGGTGCTTCAATCTGGCCTATGGTGGCCTACTCTCTTCAAGGATTCTGATGAGTTTGTGAGGAGATGTACTGACTGTCAGAAGATGGGAACCTGCAGACAGAGAGACATGATGCCCATGCAACCCATTCACTTCTGTGAGGTTTTTGATGCATGGGGGATTGATTTCATGGGCCCATTTCCTAAGAGTCAGGGATTCAAGCATATTTTGCTCGCTGTGGATTATGTCATCCGATGGGTTGAGGCCATCCCCGCCCGAGCCGCAGATGCTAAAATCGTATGCTGAGGAAAAATATCATTTCACGGTTCGGGGTACCGGGAGTCTTGATTTCAGACGGGGGGTCTCACTTCATCAATGACAAGGTTAGGGCCCTTGCAGACGAGTTCGGCATTGACCATCGGGTTGCCACACCATATCACCCTCAGACTAATGGTCTTGCCGAAGTATCGAACCGGGAGATAAAAACAATCTTGCAGAAAGTTGTCCGCCCAGACCGAAAGGATTGGTCACAGCTTTTGGACTCGGTCTTGTGGGCTTATCGGACCTCTTTCAAGAATCCATTGGGGACATCTCCCTTTCGTCTCGTCTATGGCAAGCCATGCCATCTGCCAGTAGAGATCAAGCATAAATCTTTTTGGGCACTGAGTTACTGTTAGATTCCGAGAGTATAGGAGAACAGAGAAGAGCAGAACTGGCAGCCCTGGAGGAGCTGAGAGAAACAACCTTTTCCAACAGCCTATAGTATAAAGAAAAAGTGAAAACATGGCACGATTCCCACATCAGCCACAAACAGTTTGAGCCAGATCAGAGAGTATGGTTGTTTGATTCCAGGCAGAAATTATTCCTAGGGAAATTACAGAGCAAGTGGAAAGGTCTGTATGTGGTTAGGAAGGTACATGACAATGGTAGCATCGACATATCCGAACCGTCATCTTCCTCTACCTTCCGCGTCAATGGTCAACGCCTGAAACTATATCTAGATCACGATCCGCCGACCATTGACGTTGCCCCCATTCTTCTGGTATGAGATGTGCTCTTTGACTCTCATCATCTGCATCTCATACATGGTGATCAATTCCATCTTCCGCTGTACAGATCCATCTGTTCATATCACTCTTTCATCTGTTGATCTATTTTCTTCTTTTCTTCTTTTCTTTTTCTATTTTCTTTATCTATCAAAAAGGTGCCACCCTTGTAGACAGTTTTCCATACTTAGGACATACTTTGTCCTAAGTATAGGGAGGTGTGCACCCCGAGTTTCTCTACATTTCGATCCTCTCCATTGTCTCCTCTTCTTGTCTATACTTAGGGATACTTTATCCTAAGTATAGGGGGAGATAATCTGAGTACGATATGTTCATTCCCACCCTTGACCCTCCCTGCATTGTGTACAGTTTGCTATACTTAGGATTATTTGATCCTAAGTATAGGGGGGACGGTCAACTTCTTATTGGTTCATTCATTTATTCTTTAGACTTGTCTATACTTAGTACGAGTTATGTCTTCTCTTTTCTCTCCGATCTATGAGGACATAGCTCAAGCTAAGTATAGGGGGGTCGTATATACTGCGTATATACTTTAGCCATAACTCGTACTTTCGTATTTTCTTAATAAATATGGCTATTCTTTCTCTAAAATTCATTACAAATCTTTAATAAAAAGATGTTGATTATTCCTCAAATTCTTTTTATATTTACTGATTAATAAATCAGGTGAAAATGTTTTTTTTGCAAAATGTTTGAAAAATAGTTTGAAAATCGTTGTGAACATCTATTGAAAACTATTTTGAAAATATTTTGTTACATGCTTTCAACCTGTGTAAAAATGTGTGGTTTGTAAAATTTATTTTCTTTGTGTGAAATAAAATGTTTGAAAAATGATTTGCAAATGGTTTGAAAAATGGTCGCAAAAATACTTTGAAAAATCTATCTATACTGTTTGGAAAACCTTTGCAAAATGATTTTCAAATGTGTGTACATGTTTGCAAAAGTGATTGTAAAAACTATTTTGGACTATAGTTTTCAAAAATAAGTGTGAAAAGCTTGTGTCAAATAAGTTTGAGGAATATTTACATCCCACCAAAATCCACTATATATATGTATAAAACTGATCACTTACCCTTGTAAATTCTTAAAATCCACTTCTTATATATAAGAAGCACTCCCGTGTACATAGTTTTCACCTAGTTTTCAGCCAAAATCTTTTTATTTTCAAAAATCCCAAAAACATTTGCAAAATTAAAACCCAAAAATATTTGAAAAATCTTTTTGAAAAAAAAACATATACATCATCATCATCTTTTCAAAAATCCATAAAAAGTTCAAAATCTTTGAAAAGTGCATCATAAAAATATTTTCTGCATTGCATTGCATGGCATGAGCATTTTTCGGATTGAGTTTGATGGTTGAACGAGTCTAAGTAAAATCCGGAGATTGGAGCTTGATTGAACCTTAAAAATCTACCTAATAACAGGAACCTTATAGGAACTGGGTTTGAGGTACTTCAGGTCTAGTTGACTTAATTCCTTAAGGATCACGGGACTTAGTTCAATGGATTCTTGACTGCCTAAGTAGAGTATTTCGGAGCACATGCACGACTCTTGTTGATAATGACCTAACTTGGACACTTGCACCTTTCACATGGCTCAACTCAGTTGGAGTGGTGAGGGGATTGGATTTGCCGATATGAGATGCACACAAGTGGAAACATTTGTCCTCCTCTAGGGAGGGAAGTGCACCCCAACCTGTCCAGTAGTAAGGAAGTCTAAAGACATGAGGCTGTGGGTTGCGATAAAGCTTCAAAAGAGGGATAGTCTACTGGCTCAAGAGGAAAAACTCCTTATGTAAATGCTGCTGTATATAGTATTTAAAAAAAAGAGAGTTCAGGCATGTACAAAAATAAAAAGCCTGCAAGTATGTACAAATGTTGTAAAGTCAATAAGCAAGCTTGAGTTCCAAAGTCATATCATGTGAGCCGGCAGCAGGATGACTTGACTACACTGGTCTTGCATCCCAGGATAGGTAGTTACACTGGCTACCGTCCTTTCTTCTCTTCACCCCTCCTCTTGAGCTGGTTGCCACTTGAACTTAGAAGGGAATACCCCGCTCCTCTAGGATGGAGTTGTTGGATTGGGGAATCATTGGGTTGTCGTACTGGAGAAGTCAGTTTCTTTGACATTCTAGTTGGGGAGAGCCATCATCACTTACACTGTACGAGTCAGATTCATAGTCGTAAGAGTTTGCGTATGAATTGAGATATTTCTGACCTGGCTATTGAGGAGACTTGGACAGAGTTTTGGGAGTCTCAAGGACTGTTGGATTTCAAATCCAGTTCTCATTAAGGTTCCGCCCGCACTAAAATTCCCAAGGTCCTATTTAAGCTCCAAACTTTGATTTTGTGAAGACAAGTTTGATAATCAAATTAAATCCAAGTTCTTCTTTTTCTTTTCTTTCTTTCCTTTTTGCACTTATTGCATAAGTGTTTGCTAGGGACTAGCAAAGGTAAAGTATAGGGGGATGATGAATCCACATTTCATCATCTTTATTCTATCATTTTGGCACCAAAAACCCTAGCAAATACCTGTAAATACCCTTTATTTCATCATCTTAGCATTCATGCATTAGCAGCTAAATAATGTATAAAATACTGTAATTAAAGCCAAATTTATAGATAAATAAAAGAAAAGAAAAAGAATAAAATATTGTAAATATTTTATGACCCAAGCCCCCGAGACCTAGGCATCTTGATGAAGAGATCGACAAGGAATAGAGTAGGGGGAGATAAGGGTCATATACCTACAATTATATTCATTCTTTATTCATTTTGGGACCTACTTTTGGTTCCACTTTTTATACATCAAACAAAGAAACTTTGTACATGAAAGTTGTAGATAAATTAATAAAGAAAAATACAAAATTGATTTCACTGAAAAATAATGTACATATAAAAAGTTATGGTCTGAATAAAAATCCAAAATCCCAACTTCCCAGACCTGTATCTCACAAATGAAAACTCCAAATGCAGCATACTCACCTTTAATTGTATAAAGAATAAAATAAGCTATTTAATGGCGGTAGTTTCGCATTTGGCGGAGCTACGGTTTGAAAGTTGAGTTTTGGACCCACCTTGTAGACTTGTACATATTAAAATATTTAATTTATTATTTATTCATTATTTTTATATTTTTATATTTTTATAATTTTGTAAATATTACTTATAATAATTATGTACACTAAAATTGGAATAAAAACCTAAATAAAACTTAAAATAAAATACTTACATACTTGATACACATGTATACTACCTATACCTATACCTATACAACACCTATTTATATTTTATTAAATATATCAGAAAAATAAAATAAAAATATATTTGTGTATAGAAAAGTATTTTATAATTTTATAAAATAAGAAATAAAAATAAATAACATTACAATACACAGAATAAAAATAAAGGCTAAAATATATAGGTATTATACCTAGATAGGGTGTAAAAAGTAACTTGTAAAAAGAAACCTCATAAAAATAATTAAAAATCGGAATAAAATACTTTATAAAATAAGAAACATTTTTCATTAAATAACCTAAAATTAATTAAATCATTTAGTATTTTTAATTTAATTTACAAATCTTTCGTCTGATTTTTGTCTTTTTGCGGATGACGTGGCCCAATCAGGCCACGCCATCCGCTGACCGGGGGTCAACTCCTTGACCCCAGGTCTGCGAGCGCTGGGCTTGTCTGAGCATCCAACTTCTTGGATTTTTCGTGGGTCAATCGTGTACCAAATCATGCTAGAGTCTGCACGACTTTTGCTCATCGTGGAATGGTCTTACACGCCCGTTGATTATTTTGGACTGAGAGCCATCGATTCATCCGTTCATCCTCGTTCTTTGGACTCCCCGCGTCAACCATTCAAAACCAACCCCCTTGACTTCATTCGAAAATTGAACCCCATTTGTGATCTAGTCCCTCCATCTCTTTGAGTTCCTGACCGGCTGGTGGTGATAGCATCTCGCCCTCGTCATCAGAGAGGAGCTGGGCAAGGTCTGGGTGTTCCTTCAACCTCCGGTGGACCACCCCGTTGAGGTACCTTCTTCCTCGCTCTCCCTGAGCTCGAGGCCGTCTATTACCCTTAGTTTTTGTTTACTTTATTCCCCTTAGTCAGAGGTTCATCTAGCCACCTTAATCGCCGTCGCTAACCTATCGATTTGCTTAATCGATAGTTGGCCGGAGCCATCTCCGGCCACCGTCATTCTTCACGCCATACGCTGCCGCCCACCCCCATTCCTTTGCGCCACGTGATCTGGGCAATTTGCCCCCGATATCACACTTTCCTTGGAGGTTCCCGGAGCATATCGAGCGCCTGGAGGCGGGTTTTGAAGGTCGCCGGACCCCCTGGAAGCTCTTCCTCTTCCTCGACGTCGTGGGGGAGTTCCGAGGGGTGTCGGCTCATTTTGCCGCCACCAGGGTGTAGAGTGGAGCTGCAGGAGTACACGGAGACGGTCGGAAACCACCCGGGTGCACGGAGGAGCCACCCTTGGTTGATTCAAACTCGACGGGGGTCTGTTCTTCAGGTGTTCTTGGTGGTCCTCTCCGCGCCGTCGGATCAAAGGCCGTCGCCCAGGACAGCAGTCGTCGTTGGATCGTGAAGAGCCTCCCCCGTCCGATCTCCCCCAGCGTTCTAATCAGGCCCGTCCATCGCGAACCGGTATCGAGCCACGGATCTTCGACGCGTGGCATTAGTGAAAGACTCAGACCCGTCGGATCCTTGGGCGTGGGTATTTTGCTTTAAACCCCCTCCTACTTTTGTAAATTATTAATTAGACCTGAAACATTCCTCGACAGTTATATATTTTTTCTAAATTTTGCACTCAACCCCCCAGGTTTCGTCGTAACTCCATTTTGAACCCTGCCTGGTCACGTGCCTTGTGCACGCGACTAGGAACCTTTGCTGGAGTACCCCTGGGAGTTTTCGTATTTGTTTTTAGCCCTAAAACTTTGAATCGCAGTATAATATTTCTGGACTTTTTGCAATATACACCCGAGGTTTTTGGATAATGGCAGTTATACCCCTCCCAGGTTCACGTGCCTCGCGCGCGTGACCTTGGTGTTTTGCACATTTATCCCTGCGAGTTTTGTAATTTACTCTTAATCCATTAATTTGCATAATCAGGATATGTTTTGCGGACAATTTTCATGCGAGTCCCTGGATTTTTGCCTATTTCTATAAATACCCCTGCCAAGCCTTTAACTTGTGCTTGGTCGCTCTATTTATTTAAGGCCCCATTTTAATTCCAAAAATTCTCAAAAATTAGGGTTCAGCTCCTGTATGCTTGTTCTTCCACGCCATAGTTTTAGTTTTTGATTTTATTTTAGTTTTCTATTTATTAAAAATCAAAAACATGCATTTTATTTACTGTCTAGCTTAGAAAATACCAAAAAATATTAAAAGACCTCGAAAATTCCAAAAAAATTCTCTACTGTCTATTTTATCATATTTTAGTGTCAGTCCAAAAATCCCTAAAAATCTCAAAAGCAAAACCTTAAAAATTCAAAAATACATAAAAACTTCAAAAAAATATAAAAAAACTATAAAACTCCAAAAATTACAAACTCAGTTCCCGTTTCCTCTATATTTTATTATCTTTATTTCAAAATTAGTTTGAAAAATTTTGGTGGCTGTTTGTTATTTTTAATTCTAATTTTACCCCCAGCCAATAGCTTTGTCACTGTTTTGATTTATTTCAATATTTAAAAATACCAAAAACATTTGGAAAAACCCTCAAAAATTACAAAAATAGTAAAAAATATAAAAATATCAAAAAGATTTTATTTTTGAATTTTTGGCTATTTTTGCTTAATATTCTATCTTCTCTTTTATTACATTGTCTTTATATTCCAATATTGAAAAAATATATAAAATATAAATAATAAAAATCAGAAAACTAAAAATCAAAATACAAAATTAAAAATTAAAAATTAAAAAAAAATAAAAATTAAGAACCCACAAAAATCTTTGCTTGCTTGCTTAGTGTAGACATCACTCAGACTCACTCACACACATCTATTTGAATTACCCTGTTTGCTCCCTGTGTTCGAACTCTCTGCATACTTGCTTGCTATACATTTTGTGCAGAGTTAAAAATAAATTTTAACTCCACATTTATTTCTAATTGTTGATCTGTAGTGTGGGTTAATTGTTGATTAAACCAGGATTTTGTAGTGGTCAAGACACCGACTGTTGACTCGCCTTGTGAGTTAATACGACTGCTCTCAATTCTGCGTTTATCACTTACCCACAATCATTTTTAAAATATATCAATAAAATTACTTTAAATTTGAAATACTTTGAATTTGAGTGGGCTTCATTTGAAAAAAAAACGGTTCAGGGACCCATTTTGTACAATTGTTTACATTTTTCTTTATTTTGTATAGTGTTCATTTTAATTCCTTTTCTTTTGGTTTCAATTTTATTTTATCAATTGTATGTTATATTTCCCCTTAAAATATAGAACCAATTAAAAACAAAAAAGAAACAAAAATATCTTTTATGTACAATTTTATTTTATTTGACAAGTGCTCTAACTATATATTTTCTATCCTTTTTATTTTACAAAGTTAAAAATCAACAAAAATATGTTCGTGTACTTTATAGTATTATTACAAATAAAAATATAATAGTAGTATTAACAAGAAAATGATATAAAAATATAAACGGTACAAAACTAGTATTTTAATACCTACAAAAACATGTTTTAAATGTGCATATACTTTTAAACACTATATTGGAAAAAACTAAATTCTACCGTCTTTTAGAGAAAATATTTTTGAGAAAGTTGTGTGATTTTAATTTTTAATTTGGATCTTCTACTATTCTTTTATTTTTTTGCATTTATTGGTTTCTTATTTTTTGTGATTATGTCACACAACCCATTTTCTTCCTCTTAGTATGAACTGTGATCATTCACTCTCTTTTGTTATTAGCCAGACACCCTCCCCCTTTCCATGTCACCACTCCCTTCTCCTTTTGGGCCTCTCATTTCTTTTCCAGCATTTTTCCTGCCTATTATTTGAGGGCGCGGATCCTTTGCCGTAAGTGGATTGCAGCAGACTCTGCTGCAATCCACGGATGGCTGACACGTGTCCATCTCTTGATCCGACGGTGCGCCCCCGCACCTCCTCTCTCCCGAATCCCTCTCGCCCTCGCCCCCTCCCGAATCCCTCTCGCCCACCATCGCCGCCTCTCCGACTCTCTCTCGCCCACCCCCGAGCATCCCTCCCCGACTCTCTCTCGCCCACCCGCCGCCTCTCGCCGCGCACGATATCGCCGCCTCCCTGAGCCTCTTGTTGACCCGCTGCCAATCGCATCGTCTGCCGGATCCTCTGCCGAAGCCCTCTCTCGTCGGCTTGTCGCTTCGCCGCAACCCACTCCCGCCCCCTCTCGTCCTCGCCGCCATCCTCTCCTCCGATCTCAACTCCTCTCGCCTCCACCTCGTTTGTTTGCTAATGTAATATAACATTTTTTTGTTATGATTTTCGTTGGAAATGTATATTTAGGTAATCTAGTCACATGTCATCTTGTTTGTACATTGTACTACTAAACTTGTTTTTCGGTTATGATTTTCCTTGGAAATGTACATTGTTGTAATAATATTTTTTTTAACTAAATCTGCATATTTTTGTATGTTAATGCTTGGTTCATTTTTCAATGAATCTGTCTCTTGTAGTTGGTCAATGGAAGATATTCGAATCTCGTGCTTGCCAATAACTGGAGATCAGTTAGTAGATATTGATGTTGTTGATTCTCCCACGATGGTTAATACCGATTATCCAAACAGTGTTGAATTGTCAGCGGAAGAAGAGCCCTCTAATGGATTTGATGGACCATCGTTAACTCAGGAATTTGACACTGTGGAAGACGCGTTCAATTTGTATAATTCATTTGCAGCAAAATGCGGCTTCAGTGTACGTAAAGACTACATAAACAAAAGTAAAATCACGGGAATTATTACTTCAGCCAAATTTGTTTGCGCTAAGGAGGGTTACAGAGGGTTTGATAAAAGAGACAAAGATACAACGAAGTCAAGAGCACAAACACGATGCGGTTGTGGTGCTCATTTGAAGATCAACCGGGATAAGAAATCTGAGAAGTATATTGTAACACAATTGAAATTCGAGCATAATCATCCATTACATTTGGAAGAATGTGCTCACATGATGAGATCACAAAGGCAAATTTTGGAGACGCAATCAATTCAAATAGATATTGCTGCAGATGCTGGGATTTCTCTAAAGGGGGCACATGATCTTGCTGAAAAATTATCTGGAGGAGTTGAGCATCTCGGATACATGAAATTGGATCATAAGAACCTTTTACGAACAAGACGTCAAAATCAGATGGCAGCAGGAGAGCTTGGGTGTCTTTTGGCATACTTTCAAGAAAAATCATTACAAGATCCTCGCTTCCATTATGTGCTAAAGCTTGATTGTGAAGACCAAGTCACAAATATATTTTGGGCGGATTCACGAATGCGGGAAGATTACTCCTTCTTTGGCGACATTCAATATCAATAGGGAGTTGAGACCCTTCGGTGCATTTACCGGTTTTAATCACCACCGTCAGATGGTTGTCTTCGGTGCTGCCTTACTATATGATGAAAGCATGGCTTAGTTTGAGTGGTTATTCGAAACATTCGTTGAAGTCCATTCAAAGAAAAAGCCGAAGACTATTTTTACAGACGAGGATGCTGCAATGGGCGGTGCCATCTCCAATAAGCTTCCAGAAGTTTCTCATTATCTGTGTTCATATCATATAATGCAAAATGCTGTGAAAAATTTAGCTCCCGTTGTTGGTGAGATAGGCCCAGTTCTTCGAATGTTTGGTAAATGCATGCATGAGCTTGATGACGAAGCTGCTTTCATGAACAAGTGGGAGGAAATGTTAAGGACCTATGCATTATGCGAAAATAGCTGGCTTTCTGGAAAATTTTTACAACGTCAAAAGTGGGCTAAATGTTATTTGAACAGGTTGCTCACTCTCGGGATTACAAGTACACAATTATCAGAATCTTTTAACTCATCTGTCAAGTCATATCTTCGACGCGAATTCAATTTTAGAGAATTTTTTGTTCACTTCGAACGCATAATCATTGACAAGCGACATAATGAGCTGCAAGCCGAGTTTGAAGCAAGACAAAAATTACCGAGAATCTTGATGCATGCACCAATGATATTGCAAGCTGCAAAGATTTACACCCCTTATGTATTCGAGTTGTTCCAAAAAGAGTTTGAGAAGTTCCTCAGAACAATAGTCTCGACAGTTGAAACCGTTAACGGATTGACTCGCTATATTGTTGTTGAGTATGGCAAAGAAACATCGCATATAGTCCGAATGATCTCCGATGTCGAGACCACAACTTGCTCTTGCGGACTCTTTGTACGATATAAAATAATGTATTCTCATATGATTAAAGTGTTGGATTCACTAAATTATAAGGAGATCCCCGATGCATTTATCGTTCAAAGATGGACAAAACATGCAAGGGATATTATCCTTGAAAGGGATGATAATATCCCAAACGAGAGTGATTAAAGATTATGTGTTATCCAAAGGTATAGAAGGCTTTGCACTATTCTTGTGAAGTTGGCTAACGCAGCTTCGGAGAGTGAGGAGGGTACGTCATTGATGGAGAACGCACTTGCGCAACTATCAACTCAGTTGCAAAGTTTGAGGGTGGGCGACAATGAGGGGATAAAGCGGTGAAGGTTAATAACGTCGCGACGAATTCAATCCTTACAAAAGCAAAGGGAGTAAAGAAGAAGGAGGGGGTCAAAGATGGACAAAAAAGGAGGAAGAAGAGTTGGGTGGAGAAAGCATTAGAGAAATCTAAAAATTCCCGAAGTGTAAAACACAGAACTGAAGGGCAGTCATCTCAGATACATCAAAACATGCGACAACAAGACCAACCGCAACCTATAGTTGGTAGTCAACAATTTAGTTATACTAACTTTTTACATCAGGTAAATAATTTTTAAGCATAATATTCACATTTTTTCTCGTGCGGTTCCTCACATATTTTCTATCATCAGGTTTCGTCGCAGCATTCAGTGTCAGCAGTGCGTCTGCAGTAGTCCTCTAATGTTGGAGAGATTCGAACTAAACACTCCATGTGATTCGTGGAGAGGAATTTTTTTGTTTGGAAAGTAAGATTGGTATATTAGAACATGAGAATTCACATTTTTTGGAGTATTAGATATGAACTTCTGTATGAACTCAAACATATATGTAAACTCACTTCATAGGAATGGAATGGTCCACTTTTGGTATATATGGAATGGTCCACTTTTGTATGTCAATGCACGTTTTGGTATAAATGTCCAAGTTTTAGTATAAATATGCCTTCTGTTGTATGGAAATGTCTATTTTGGTGTATATGTGTGTGTTTCGGTATGGTAGAGGCTCTACTTGGATAAAAGGCCTCTTGGTATATATGTGCATGTTTTGGTAGATATGTGCGTGTTTTAGTATGGAAGAGGCTCTACTTGGACAAAAGGTCTTTTGGTATATATGTGCGTGTTTTGGTATGGAAGTGCCAGTTTTGATTTGAATGTGCTTTCTGTTGTATGGAAGTGTCTATTTTGGTATATATGTGCGTCTTTCGGTATGAAAGAGGCTCTACTTGGACAATATGTCTCTTGGTATATATGTGTGTGTTTTGGTATGAATGTGCGAATTTTAGTATAAATGTGCTCTCTGTTTTATGGAAGTGTCTATTTTGGTATATATGTGCGTCTTTCAGTATGAAAGAGGCTCTACTTGGACAATATGTCTCTTGGTATATATGTGCGTGTTTTGGTATGAATGTGCGAATTTTAGTATAAATGTGCTCTCTGTTGTATGGAAGTGTCTATTTTGGTATATATGTGCGTCTTTCGGTATGAAAGAGGCTCTACTTGGACAATATGTCTCTTGGTATATATGTGCGTGTTTTGGTATGAATGTGCGAATTTTAGTATAAATGTGCTCTCTGTTGTATGGAAGTGTCTATTTTGGTATATATGTGCGTCTTTCGGTATGAAAGAGGCTCTACTTGGACAATATGTCTCTTGGGTGCGTGTTTTGGTATGAATGTGCGAATTTTAGTATAAATGTGCTCTCTGTTGTATGAAAGTGTCTATTTTGGTATATATGTGCGTGTTTCGGTATGAAAGAGGCTCTACTTGGACAATAGGCCTCTTGGTATATATGTGCGTGTTTTGGTATGAATGTGCGAATTTTAGTATTAATGTGCTTCCTGTTGTATGGATGTGAGTTTTTTGGTATATATGTGCGATTTTTGTTAGGAATAGGAGTTTGTATCAGATTCTTCGCCGTGTTAGTTTTGGTATGAAAATATACACGTTTGTTGCTTGAAGTCTATTCTAGAGGTACTTCAAAATGTTTACTCAAAACGTTGGATAAGCATGAAAATCCCATGCAATATTAACACGTACTGCATACAATACACGTTTTGGTGGCCGCTGGAGTAAAATGAAGCAGGTAATATTAAAAGCTCGAATGTACTTGCCAATGGTTCAATAACCCATGCAATATTACAACGTAATGCATATATTACACAAAAACTACATATAATGTTCTAAGATTCCTGATTTTGTCCTTCGTTGTATATCTTGCATATAATCTTCTCTCGTAACGATGGCATGTCTGCTTGCTTGAAGGACATCTTCTTCCGGCGGGCAAGATGCTCAACGTATTGCATTGTAAATATCGCGCAATCCAAACTACCATCATCTTGACGAGGTATGCCATCAACTCTCGTTGTCTTCCATTGTAGTACCTCCGTCAAAGCTAGGACTTCAGCCATATACCGCTTTACCCATCCAACCTAAGTGATGTATAATTGTATTACACGAGAAAGGTAAACAGAATGTATACGGCATTGTTAACAAGAGTTACTTACCAATAAAAGCACGGCTTTCTTATCCCCATGATGCCCAGCCCTAGAGTTGTACATCTTAAAACATTTCTCCTTCGTATCAATGACCACTAGATGCCAATGCGCATCCGAGAAAATGATCATAAAGTAAAGCGAAAGATTCTTCATGTTTTCCCGATAAAAAAAATTTCTAAACTCCAAAAGCTCCTCGTGAGAAGCATGGCTTGGATCCTCGTGAAATTTATCCGGTGCCGAAGTCACACGTTATTAGATAAGATCTTAAAAAAAGATAATAAAAAACACAATACCTGTGCATATATGGACAGGAAACCACACTTGTGACGGGTCCTCATGTTGTGATTCTCAATAGCAAGGATGTCCAGGTATGCATCAATCACCTCAAAAAGGAAACAACATACATCAATTCACTATATTTCGAAATATATATCATAATATCATAAATTTTTAAAACTTACATCATCGACCACAAATCCCCCTTTTCTTGCCTCTTCCAACTGGGTCGCCGTGCAGTAATTGCCAGAAGATGTATGATAGACTATATCGTCAGACAACTAAATAAATATATTAAAGGTAAAGTTAGTGACAAGTTTATGCTAAATTAGTTACATGATTGAAATGTATGCTAACCTCAGCATTTTCGGGCTTCCCTCGGTCCTCATAACTCCCTTCTCCATCGTCTTTTTTTTCAATAGGTTTTCCAATTCCTCAATGCGCTCTCTCAGACGCTTATTCTCTTCGTCTCTTAATGATGACCCCGCCGCAATTCTTGAAGTGACTTTACAAGCAGATGGGATATCCATCCGCCTCATCAACTGACTGAAGGAAGGAACATCATGCATCATCGGGTAAACAAACTTCTTCTCTTGTTTGGACCACTCCACCTCTCCAATTACCTTCACATTTATATGTAATTTAATAGATAAGATATAAAAATATTAATTAAACAAAATAATAATATACCTCATCCGACTGCAGAGTAGCAATGGCCCTTACTCTCCGATCTTCTTTGCCCCTACTAGCCCATTTCTGTAGTCGGATAGACGTGGTGAAGAATGTGGGCGTCCAAATAGTGGTGTGCTCATAGCACCAAACCTTCATTATATATTAATTATAAACCATGCATCATTCATAGGATGTATGGATGGACGATAATTACCAGTAGAGCGACAGCACAACCGATTATATATCCAACTGAGTGATCAACCCGGTCCTCATTTCTTTTCTTAATGGAGTTCGAGGCATCGTCTAATTTGTCCATAAGGAAGTGATGAACTGCACCACCCCAATTGTAATACTTAACGTCATCCAGATGCGCTAAGTAAGCAATGACATGCCTTGGACATGTGTAAGATGCAGTACACAACAGAAATGAAGAACACATTAACAGAATCCACAAAGAACAAAAAATTTCAACATCATCCTCGTTTTCCAAATCTACCAGGCTCTTCATTTTACTGGCCAGAAAATCCCTAGACAGGTCTACACCTCCTTCCGAGCCGAACAACTTCTCCTCCAACCATCCGATCTTCTTGACTCTGCCCGTCAGCTCAATGCAATAACCACTGCATGGTAGACCAAGACATGCAGCACACTCAAAACTAGTAAACTCTAGTGGGAGTCCTCCAATATCAAATTTGTTATCCCCCAAATATCTACCCAGAAGTTCATCCAGTAGATAAGCATTGACATCAATTTCAGGGATGTTCAATAGTCTCGAAAAAGATGTCTTGCTCATACGTCGATAATGAATATCTTTAGGGGAAATTTGTTCAATGGAGGTCAAGTACCACCGAATTGAACATCTGGTCTTCACAACGTTCCTCCCTGTTAGCAATGTTTTCTTAAGCGGAATGATTAAACCAACTACAATTTACTCATTTGCATCAAATATAAATATCTTACATGTAGCTCCATCAGTGGTGGTAGATGGCGAAAATCTCTTATCGCCATCAACCGAGATCTTCTTGCGACGAGTGTTGCTTGTAGAGGCCGCCATTCTAAAAAATCAAATAAATTTAAACACCCACACAATATCAAATAACATGACATGATAATCTTAGGTAGTTGAATACTCTTTACTTCTTGATTATGCCCGCAACGAGAAAAGCACGTGATCGGAGAGAGGCAGTGCCTTGGAGGCCGAGTCGGGGGATGGGATGTTGTCTCTTGCAGAGACAGCCTCAATATAGTGGAATCGAGGGCGAGAGGGGGCTCGGGGTCGGGGGAGAGGTTGGCGGCGAGGCGTCAAGAGGGCCTTGCCGAGAAGGGTCGTGCTCGGAGGTAGGCGGCGAGGGGATCGAGGGGCGGCGATGGTCGGGGGCGAGAGACGGCTTGGCAGCGGGTGGTCGACAAGAGGCTCGGGGAGGCGACGATGTCGTGCGCGGCGAGAGGCGGCGGGTGGGCGAGAGAGAGTCGGGGAGGGATGCTCGGGGGTGGGCGAGAGAGAGTCGGAGAGGCGGCGATGGTGGGCGAGAGGGATTCGGGAGGGGGCGAGGGCGAGAGGGATTCGGGAGAGAAGAGGCGCGGGGGCGCACCGTCGGATCAAGAGATGGACACGTGTCAGCCATCCGTGGATTGCAGCAGAGTCTGCTGCAAACCACTTACGGCAGAGGATCCGCGCTCATTATTTGAACCACCTGACACTTTCTCCATCGCCGCAACACTTGAGAGTCGGGTCCTCTATCTACGTTAAACCCAGGAACGTCGACTGCAACATCCCAATTTCAACCTCGATCAACCACTCATGATAAGAACCTGAGCTCCTTCCACCAAACATTGAGTTTCACTTCCAATCCCCTTCATTCTCTGTGACAACGAGAATTCTTAGTGGAAGTTGAGCCGTGATGAAGGCAACTCCTCGCCGGCACGATCCCTTACAGTGTAACGCCCATGGCCTAGCTAGAAGCTGCAGAGCTTCGTTCTCGGCCGTCGGAAGCTAAGACCGGAGCCAAGCTTTATCCTTCATTCACCATAAAAGAGCGGAGCACTCCAAGCTCGATCTTCCCATAACCTCTATGTTTTTGGTCGTTTTCTTCCCTTTCACAATTTCCTTCTTAATCAATATTCCATGTAATCCTATTAATTTTTCTTGTTGAACCCCACTCACTCGATCCACCATCCGACCAAAACACAACACAAGGATCTTACCTCTCCTTCGTATCGCGCTCCTCTTTGTAGCAAGACAACAACAACAATCACAAACAGAGACAATGATTTGCGTGGAAAACCCTACAGAGAGGGAAAAATCACGGCGGCACAAGAACCCTAATCTCCTTCACTAAGAGATTAGGGCATTCTCTTTTTCTCATCACAACAAAGGGGGGTTGAGTTACAATATATAGAGATGGGTAAACGGTCCTTCAACCAAAGATCCGTTTACCCAGATAAGTACAACATCTCAACACTCCCCCTCAAGTTGGGCATACATGTCAACCATGCCCAACTTGCCTACATTCAACTCAAATTGCACCGTTGACGACCCTTTTGTGAAGAGGTCAGCAATTGGATCACTAGATCTTAAGTAAGGAAGACACAACATCCCTGCATCAATCTTCTCACGGATGAAATGCCTATCTACCTCCACATGCTTGGTTCTGTCATGCATAACAGGATTTTTTGCTAGGTTTATTGCTGCATTGTTGTCACAAAATATTTTCATAGGCATGATTGGAGAAAACCGATCTCTTCCACAAGGAGTTTTAACCAAAGAATATCGGTAATACCATTTGCGAGGGCACGATACTCAGCTTCAGCACTGGATCTTGAGACCACGTTTTGCTTTTCACTTCTCCAGAAGACCGGATTTCGACACAAATACACCACATACCCGGACGTGGATTTTCTATCATCAATGGATCCTGCTCAATCATCATCAATATAACCTTCGATAGTGACATCCTGATTCTTTTTTAGCATAATCCCTTTTCCTTGAGACTTCTTTATGTAGCTTAATATATGGTAGACAACATTTAGATGAGTAGTAGTTGGAGCATGCATGAACTGACTAACAATATTCACAGCATAGGCAATATCAGTTCCTTGTAAGAGTGAGATAAATTAGCTTGCCAACCAACCTTTGATATCTTCCTTTGTCAACATCATTAAGAAGTTCTCCCTCTTTCGTACTTAGTTTGTGATTTTCCTCCATAGGGGTAGAGGCAGGCTTACATCCGAGCATTCCTGAATCTCACAGTAAGTTTAGGGTGTAGTTACGTTGATTTAGGCATACGCCCTTTGGAGATCTAGCCATCTCAATACTAAGAAAGTACTTCAGCTTACCAAGTCTTTGAGTTCAAACTCTGTTGCAAGTATCTTTTTTTGTGTGCATATCTCTTCCTTGTCATCTCCAGTAAGAATCATGTCATCAACATAAACCAAAAGAATTGACCTTTTATATCCTATCTGTTTTAAGAAGAGAGTATAATCCCCATTAGCTTGAGAGTAGCCGTTCTTGATCATAACGACCCGAAGACATTCAAACCAGGCTCGCGGAGACTGCTTCAACCCATACAACGTATTCTTCAATCTGCAACAATTGTTTTCCTTTTCATACCCAGGTGACATTTTCATGTAAACTTCTTCCTTAAGGCATCCATTCGGGAAAGTATTTTTAACGTCTAACTGATACATTTCCCATGAGAGATTGACAGCAAGGCAAATAACAACTGTGACAGTGTTCATTTTCGCCACAGGCGCAAATGTTTCAAGGTAATCAACTCCATATATCTGACTATAACCTCTCGCAACAAGTATCTGACTATAACCTCTCGCAACAAGTCGAGCCTTGTATCTCCCAATTTTTCCATCAGCATTATACTTTATAGTATAGATCCATTTCGATCCAACAAGGTGAGCATTTTCTGGTATGTTTACAACGTCCCATGTGTCATTCTTCTCCAAGGCATCCATTTCTTCCTTCATCACATTCTCCCATCTCATATCTCGAAGGGCTTCAGAGACATTCCCGGGAATTACATGAGAATCTAGAACAGTAATAAAACTTTTTTAATTAGCACTCACCTGAGAATAAGACACAAAGTCTTCCACGGGATAACGAGTAGAGGGCTTAACGGATCTTGTAGCCTTCCTTATAGAAATAGGACGATTGTCAGAGTCAGCCTCATCATCTGCACAAACTCCGGTGTCACCAATAACATTATCTTGACTTGGATCATTCCATGAGAGTTTGGGATTATGGCTTGGTATAACACAATCTCCTGTGCCAACAACTGGATTAAAGGTATCTTGTCTACAGTTGTCTTGGTTAAAACTGTCACTGTTCTCATTCTCCTCAATTGTTCCCTTCATGCTGCTTTCCCCACCATGTATTAGTTCTTGGTTATCACCAAGAAGATAAATTCCATTCGCATTCTCATTTTCCTCACTATTCATACATGTTAACTCCCCCTAAGGAAAATAGGATTCACTCTAAAAAATGTGACATCCTTGCATATGTGAAGGCGACGCGTGACCGGATCACAACATTTGTATCCTTTTTGGGTGCCAGAATAACCAAGGAAGATGCATTTTGTGGCACAAGGGTCCAATTTTCCAACCTTAGGCCCTAAGTTATGAACAAAACATACGCATCCAAAAACTCGAGGGTTAAGATTGAAAGGCTTCTTGTCAGTATAAAATTGAGAAAGGAGTCTTCATGCCAATAAATTAGAAGGACTCCGATTTATGAAATAAGCAACAGTCAACACAACATCTCCCCAAAACATTGTTGGTATATTTCGTTGGAAGAGAAGTGCCCTGGTCACATTCAACAGATGACAATTCTTTCTTTCAGCAATGCCATTTTGCTGATGAGTATAACTGCAAGAAGTTTGGTGAATAATCCCTTTCACATCAAGAAAAGAGCATAAAGAACCTTCTAAATACTCCTTAACATTATCAGTCCGTAGGATTTTGATCTTCTTCTCATTTTGATTTTCAACCATATTGACATCTTTGTTATAGTAGGAACTTCGCTTCTGTTCTTTAAAAGATAAACATAAGTATTTCTGGAAAAATCATCAACGAAAGTAATAAAGTAACTATAACCTCCCAATCTCTTTACACTTGAAAGTCCCCAAATATCGGAATGAACAATTTCAAATAAAGAAGTACTCGCATGCAAAGAAGTCGAATAAGTAATTCTTGTTTGTTTAGAAAACTAACAAACTTCACAGTTCTTTAATCTATTATCAACTGACTTACATAAATCTGGAAATAATTTCTGCAATACTGTAAATCTCGGGTGGCCAAGCCTTTCATGCCACTGTAGTAACTTTTGTGAATCTTCATTCTGTTTCTTATTGTTTGTAGCTATCCATGCAGAGACCACATGTGCAGGAAGACGATAAAGACCATCAGTAACCAAACCAATCCCAATCTTCCTCTCTGTCACAAAGTCCTGCATAATACACGAGTTTGCATCAAAAATCAATTTACAATTAAGATCTCTAGTGATGCGATGAACAGAGAGTAAGTTAATGGGAAAATCAGGAACATGAAGGGCATCTTTTAGAAGAAATTCTGAAACCATAGATATGGTTCCTTTTCCTGCAACACTAACTGTAGTACCATTTGCTAGATTCACACAATCCCTCCTAGACATCAATTTATACTCATGAAACATCTTCGGATTACCTGTCATATGATCAGTAGCACCGCTATCAATAATCCAATCATCATGAACGAGATTTGTACCTTTATTCTTCTGAGCAGCTAGAGCAGCATTAATAGTATCTGCACCTTCATCAGAAATATATATCCTGTGGACGTACTCATGAAGATCCTTGAGTTGATTATCTATAAGTTTCTTGCCTTCAACAACCATTGTCGTCGGTTTCTTTCCTTTATTCACACGTTTCTCAAGATGAAGCTCTCAACAATAATCAACTCCATGACCAATTTTCTTACAGTGTCCACACTTTTTGTCTTTCCAATAACCGCCTTTTGTGCCTTTAATAAAAAGAGCAGACTTCTCAAAGATAGTAGCATGATCATCTTTCATAGCAGCTCGACGTTGCTCCTCAGATTCAATCGCATGATAAATTTCTTCAATGTCAGACCTAATTCCGCTGGTCAGAAGTTGACTCCTCGTAGCCTCGAACTCTGAATTAAGGCCACCAAGAAAAATGAAGGTCCTTTGTTTCCAAATTTCATCCCAATATTTTTTTTGATCAAAAGGATCTTTCCAAGTATCCTCACAGTAATAGTCAATTTCTTCCCATTTTGCTTTTAAAGCAGCAAAGTAACCGGCCATGACATTTCTCCTTGTCGTAAGCATATATCTCCCTGCTCAACTGATACAAACGAATGGCCTGTCGTTTCTGACCATACATGCTCTCTAAAGTAACCCAATGTTCTCTGACTGACTTCTTATGGAGTACAAGAGGTTGAATATCAGGGGAAACGACATTTACAATCCAATTTCTACCCTGACTATCTTCAACATACCATTGTTCGTATAATTTATCGGTGGTATCCAATGATTTTTTCCGACCATCAATATAGCCTCCACGCCCGCGAGAAGCAAGTGCCACTTCCATAGAAGCAGACCACATCGGATAATTATTTTTTGTTAATTTGATCGTGGTGATTTGAGCAGGGATATTGTCCATCTTGACAATCATCTTCTCTTCTATGTCTTGAGCAACCATTGTTTAAACAAAAAAATGCAGAAAGTTTAAAACAACTCACAGTTGAGGCCTTGGTCCCTTGTTAAAAACTAAAAATTGTAGGATCTCGTAGTCGAAGCCCTCGAGCACAACTTTGTATTTGAAATCAAAGAATAAACTGGGGACCTTCTTCGGATTTAAGATAATAAAGAATGGTTTCCAGGAAACCAAATAAATTGGTGCCAAATAGGTTCCAAGAAAAGCATGCACGTTCCTGCTGGAAAAAAAAATCCTGATGCCAAGACAAAAAAGGTGCGAGGAAGGCTTCCGTTTACCCAAACACGGTTGACGAAGATTTCCGCTCAACTGCAATGAGCGTCGAGCCTCCGCACATAAGAGAAAAAATGCACGCGCGAGGAACTAATGGCGACGAGCGTGGCTTCCGCCTTTCCAACCTCCACTCCTACGGAGACAAGCGTGGAACCACTGCCCGGATGGGAACCCGTACGCACTCCCGTAGCACACGATGCTCCGGAACGGATCAACCTTCTTCTGTCAGATAACTATATCTTCACATACCGGATCAGATAAGGATCAAGGATCTCAATCCAGGCTCTAATACCATGTAGCAAGATAATAACAACAATCACAAGTAGAGACAATGATTTATTTGGAAAATCCTACATAGAGGAAAAAACCACGGCGGCACAAGAACCCTAATCTCCTTCACAAGAGATTAGGGCATTCTCTTTTTCTCATCACACCGAAGGGGGGTTGAGTTACAATATATAGAGATGGGTAAACGGTCCCTCAACCAAAGATCTGTTTACCCAGATATGTACAACATCTCAACACTCTTCTATCCCACACCACCTAATCAATTATGGTCATGCATGGTGTCCAAAGCCTAGGCTCCATCTTTCACATATATCGGATCAGCCCGTTACCATTCTCTAGTCCTCAATATGAGATAAACCCATAATTAACAACTCCAGTCGAGCCTTCGGTCTGAGCTCTGTAACTCAAGATGATTTATTTGCTCTTGATTGAAGGCAGCAACAACAGTTGGGTACATCACCTCCCTGAAATCAACGCTGCTTTCTTCCACTTCATGCATCAAATCGACAACACTTTCCTAGAGGAGAGACATATCATATGAAGTCCTTGCCGGCAGTGAGTACTTCCCCTAGAAGGTCTTCGAGTGTCACTTTACATCGGCAGCAGGAGAAGGAAGAGACGACGAGGAGTCCCACATATGTTCTTCTTTCACCCTATCATCCCAGGAGACAAATGACCTTCATTGGATCACCCCAAACCTTTGAACCCAGCCATTGAAGATGTTGTATCCTCAATCGCACAATCACTACAGCTTGGACATCTCAACATTGGTGCATCACCTCCGCCTTGCCATTAGATCCTGATACATCATCAATGCTCTAGGACCTCTCCGCATGGCTCGAGTTGCACATACCTCTAGCCCATTGAGTGGATGGGGAAAAATACATCACCCTTACTTGTAGACCGAGCCTGAACAAATACGAGTCAGGTTGGCCCATGGATCAGGTCGAATTAGCCGAGGTTCAAAAAATTCTTTCCAAAGCCTTGTCACATATCAAAAACTTGAAGTATATCATATTAATACAAGTATTATTCAACTGATATTTATGTATTTTATATTTTTTGCTGGTTGGGTGATGACGCGAAAATCGACGCGACTAAGGTAGAAGATAAATCACAATGTCGTTGTCCTTAATCGATCAATTCGGTCAACGAGAAAAATTGATAAAAACCACTCAGAAAATCAAGAAATTCAATGTAAGCGGTCTTCGCTATTCTTTTTACCTGGTATAGCGATCCAGGGTCGAACACAAGGAGCACGATTGAAAAACTAAGTAGTCAAATTTCAGAGAAGCTAATTTTTAGTGGTTTTTGATTTTTTATAATTTTTTTAGAATTTTTAAATATGTAAAGGAAAATAAAGAAAGTATAAACAAGCACACTTAAGCAATTTATTTAACACATCAAAAATCAAGCAAAAATTCCAGAAAAATTGTTTTTATGTTTGTTAAGTTTTTAAATGTTTTTGGTGAATTTTTGATATTTTTCTAATGGGTAAATTATTTTCTAAAAATCTAATAGTGCTAAAAATGAAAGGTACTGTCCAGCAAGGCTTTAGACCCAAAAATAAAATATTTATGGATCTCAACAAGCCCTGAGGTAATTTTCCTGTAATCTAGAAAGAATAAGGAAAATTTGGGCACCTAAATTATTATTTTTGGATTTTTATGTTATTTATTATAATTTTTATGAGTTTTTAGGGGTTTTTAGATTTTTAGGGTTTTTACGCAATGAAAAATAGCCAAACTTGGCTAGAAAATCAAACAGCAAGCAAACAACAGTATCTAATTTTTTTAGAATTTTTAAAAGTGTTTTGATATTTTTTTGGGGTTTTTGAATCTAAACAGTAGCAAAAATATGGGTTTTTGAATTTTTAAAAATAGCAAATGAAATCAAAAATGTCCTCAAAAATTCACAAAAATTCTACACCATGGCAGGAGCCATGTGTCAAATTTTCATCGAATTTGGAGGTGATTTGATATTTTATTCAAAATCCACAAGGGGGCACTGTGCATAGGGACCAAAGTGCAAATACCCAAAGTTCTGGGGGTCCTGGTGCAAAATACCCAGCAAAACACACGCGAGGCGCGTGCCTGGGGCACTCAGGGACCTAAATGTAATAAAAATAAGTTCCGAGGACTTATTGGTAACAAGTACCAAAAGTCCAGGGGCTTATCTGCAAATAACCCAAAAAATATCGCACATGTGGAAATTAAATCACGCACAGGGGCATAAATGCAAATAAGTAAAAGATTTTATTCAATCCGTAACATCCAGAACTACAGGGCTGATATTGCAATTAACCCAATAAAGTTCACGTGACGAAGCACGTGGTCCACGTAGACAGGGGTATAAGTGCAAATAAAATAAGTACGAGGTCCTTATTGCAAGTATCCCAGAAAATAAATAACGTAATTTAAAAATTACAGGACTAAATTGAAATAAAACAAACAGAGGGGCCTAAGATGAATTTACCCCTTTTATTATCATCGACGGCTCGATAGGCGCCACGTGGAAGATCCAACGGCTCGGGACGGCGGGCGCTCTCCTTCGTTGTCTCTTGGGCTCGATCGACGGCTGAGGCGAGGCCACGTGGGTGATCTGACGGCTAGGGCTCAGGTGCCTCTCTCCTCTGCTACCAACGGTCCAGATGAGATCCTCTGGATGATCAACGGTCGCGGCTCCTCGAAAGATGGACGGCTGAGATCAAGACTGGAGCGGAGGCCTCATCGGACGGCGGCTGAAGATCCTGGAAGAACAAGTCGCCGGCGACTTTCGCCGGGCTCGTGCGTGCGCTAGGATCCTGTGGAGAGCCTTCTGGAGGTCGGAGAAGAATCGCGGAAGGCTCCCGCGTCTGCTGGTGGTCTCCGACGAGCGCACCGAACTCCGAGGAGCTCGGTCGAAGGCGGCGGAGCCGGGTCTCCTGGCTGGATGGCGAAGGGTCTCAGATGACCCTTGTCTTGACCTGAAAAGCAAACCAGAAGACTCACGGGTCGAGGGCAAATTGCCTCGACCCGGTTAGGCGGCGTGAAGGTGCGTGGTGCGTCGAAATGGAGAGCTCCGGCGAAGGTGGTCGGCGGAGGAGCTCGATTCCCAGATCCTGTGCGATCTGGGTTGGGTGAATGGGTGAAGAAGATGCGGAGAGGTCTGGCGGAGATGATGGTCGGGTCGGAATGGAAGATGGGGTATCGGAGGTGGCTGGCGACAGCGGCGGAGCTACGCGAACAGTAAACTAAAAATCGAAAGCTACGCTAATCTACGGCCTAAGGAATCTACCTGGGTGGAGCGGAAGACTATGCTGGAGCTTGGCTAGCTCCCGGTCGTAGCCTCGAAGGGCGTCAAGGCCTGAGGCTCGAGCTCCTGCAAGCGGCGGAGCAACGGCGGCGCGAAGCTGCCGGATCGATGGTCGGGGCACCCTCTCCTCACTGCAACAAGGGCAAACGCGAGCTGTCACCTCGGTGATCACCCTGGAGGTCACGGGAATGAGAATGGCGAGCCAAAGATGAGGCGCGGAGGCGGCGGAGGGAATTCTATATATAAGTGCAGGCCCGATTAGGGTTAGGCGACGACGGCTAAGGAAGGCGTGGATTTCATGGCGAAAGATCCGGCGAGGGAGATGGATGATCGGCGAAGAATCCGGGCACGGGGTTTGCGTGGGTGACAGCCTGGAGACGCGTGGAAAAATCGGCGAAGGCGGGGCGGCGCGCATCTTCCAGAAAAGGAAGGAGTCCGCGGGGGAGTTGACCGGGGTCAACAATCCCCCGTGGACCAATCAGGAGCTGCCAATTATTGAAATTTTTGTTTATTTATTTTAAGGTAGAAAATGGCCGAATTAAGAAAAACTCAAAACATGAAATAGTTTTCTTTTATTTTTTTCTATTTTTTGGTGATTTTTAATTAATTTTTGGAAATAAAAATAGGGTAGCTATATATATAGGTATATGTACACTATATAGATTTTAATTTTTGATTTTTTATTTGTTATTTTTATGTATTTTTATGACCATTTTATATTTTATTTATTTACATCATAAAATAAAGAACAAAATGGTATTTTTATTTTATTTTAATTATTTATATTCATAGTTTAAATAAATAGTTATATACATTTATATACATGGTATATACACTGTATTTTTGTATTTTTAATTTTTGTTGTTTTTATTTGATTTTTGTTGTGTTTCTTTTTATTTGATTTATTTACAAAATATACCTTAGAGTATTCACAAAAAGTTTTGAAAATAAATTCATTTATTTATAGGATTAAATAAATAAAGGATGATGGTCTATACACATGGTGAAAGGGCATTTTTGAATTTTGGATTTTTAAATTTTTATTTTGTTTTTAATGGTTTCTAAATATACACAAAATATGTACAAGCATATTTTTGGGTGAGGAAAATATAATTTTATTTATTTACAGAAGTATATACACATGAGCTCCTATCTCCCTCTACTTTGTCTTTTATGCGGTCAGGCCCATGCTGAGCCCTCCCTTGGGTCAAGTTGCTCAATATTTATTCTAAATATTTCCCTCTTTTTCTTTTTACTCTTTATTCTTTTATTTTTGCACAAAAACATGCTAATTACAGGTTTTTACACAATGCATGCTTTTGGTAATTATTTGTATTTACACATATCTACATGTATTTGCAAAGGTTTTTGTAGCTAAAATACAAGAATAAAGAGTGATGAATGGGTATTCATCACCCCCCTATGCTTAACTTTGCTAGTCCCTTAGCAAACACTTATTTGAAAAAAAAGTGAAGAAGAAAGAAAAAGAAAAAGAGGATGTACATGGATCAAGGTTGATTTATTAAACTTTCCTTCATTAAATTGAAATATGGAGCTCGATCAGATCTTTGGATTATTAATGTGTCGGAACCTTATTTGGACTTAAGCTTAAAACTCAACAGTCTCCAAGTTCCACCAATCTATGGGCAATACTCCTCAATAAATCAGATCAGAACAAGTCTACATACACAAACTCTAATGACCATGAATCTTTCCATGCGGTGTAAATGATATGTGGCTCCCCACCTCAGAAGTAACAAAGAAACAACCTCCCTCAACCTGGTAACTCTAATGCCTTGGTCTAGCAACTCTTTCCTCGAGAAGCGGGGTATTCCCTTCTAAGTTCAAGTGCAACCGGCTCAAGAAGAGGGGGTAGAAGTATAGAGTTTTGGAAGCTTAGCCAGTGTAGCTAAGTCTCCCGCTGCAAGCTTCATGAGATGTAACATTGATACCATAAGCTTTTGCTTTATTTGACTATGTACACTCCGGTGGGGTTATTAAATTTTCAATCCGACCCACCACTTTTTTGGAGTTCCTTTTGCATTTTTGCAATTTTTTTTTCAAGAACTTCTGTACAACATATCTACATGGTGCAGCATATAAGAAATTTCCTCTTGAGCCAGTAGACTATCCCTCTTTTGAAGCTTTATTGCAACCCACAGCTTCTGTCTTTACCTTCATCACCACTAGACCAAGTTGAGGTGCACTTCCTTCACTATAAGAAGAAGAGAGGTTCCGCCTAAAAGTACTACCCTCATATGCTACCCCAAGCCAAAGGAAACTGCCTCCTCACCACCTCATCCATGGAGAGCCATGTGTAAGTGCAGGTGCAAGTCAAGCCATTGTCTCTAAGAGCCATGCGTGTGTTGTTAAGTGCTCTACGTAGGCTCATCAAGATGACATATGCTCATAGCCTAGTGGACTCAAAGAATTAAGTCCTTATGGACCTGAAAAGCCTTAACCCTAAGTCCTATAAGGTTCCTCTTAAAGTTAAGTGGATTAAGATCTTATTCAAGCTCCATTTCTCAATTTAATTCCAGGCTTAGTTTAAATGTCAACTCTCATCCAAGAAAAACTCTATACATATATTTACACGAGATGCTATTTACAAATGTTTTACAATTATGCAAAATTTTGAAAAATGTTTTGAAATCATGGATGATGATGCATGAAGTGCAAGTTTTGCAAAAAGATATTTACACATATTTACACAAGATTTTTGCAAACTTTTGATTTTCAAAACATTTTGGAAAAATTTTGTACTATATACATAATTTTGATACAAAAATATTTACACAAACTTTTCACAAAAGAATTTTGCAATCATTTTTACAAAAATACTTTGTACACTAGCTATGTATGTGCAAGGATAGAAGAGGTTTATGTACATGAAAAAATTTTTAAATTTTTGTGATTTTTAGCCATTTTATTTATTAACACACTCACACAAAGTACGAGTTATGGCTAAAGTATATATGAAATATATACACACCCCCCCTATACTTAGCTCGAACGATGTCCTCAGAGTGATCAAGAGCGATGAAGAAGACATAACTCGTGCTTAGTAAAAGGGAAGTGAAAAGGAATGGCTAAGTACAGAAACGAATAAATGAATAGAATAAGAGGAACTCGGTGGTCTCCCCCTATACTTAGGATTAACTAATCCTAAGTATAGTAAGCTGTACATAAAGGGAGATCCGAGTGAAGAAAATACAGAGTCTGCCCCCCCCTATACTTAGGGTAAAATATCCCTAAGTATAGGCAGCAAAAACAGGAGCAGAAAGAATGAAAAGAATACTCGCAGGCCCTACATCCCCCCTATACTTAGGGTAAATTACACCCTAAGTATAGCATAATCATAAGATGAGAGACGAGATGTGGGACTAAAGAATAGAATGATATGGACAACTGGATCTATACAGGCGGAAGAACAGTGAAAATCAGGCGTGAGATGCAAAAGATGTGAGTCAAAAGACCACATCTCACGCAAAATGAATAGCGGCAATAATAACGTCCCGCGGCTCATGATCTAGAAATGGCTTGAGCCGCTGGCCGTTCACTCGAAAGGTACTCTCAGAGGATAACTCAGATATATCAATGCTACCGTTATCGTGTACCTTTCTGACCAAGTAAGGTCCCTTCCATTTGCTCTGTAGCTTCCCTGGAAATAGTCTAAACCTTGCATCAAACAGCCATACTCTCTGTCCAATCTCAAAATGCTTGTGGCTGATATGAGAATCATGCCACTCCTTCACTTTCTCCTTATAATGTAGGCTGTTTGAGAAAGCTGTATCTCTAAGCTCTTCCAAGGCGGCTAGCTCTGCCCTCCTCTGGTCTCCTATACCATCTGGATCCATAAGAATATCTGTGACTGCCCAAAGTGACTTGTGCCTCAGCTCAACAGGTAGATGGCACGGCTTGCCATAAACGAGGCGAAAGGGAGATGTACCCAATGGAGTCTTGAAAGACGTCCGATATGCCCACAAGACCGAGTCCAAAAGCTGTGACCAATTCTTTCGGTCAGGGCGGACGACTTTCTGCAAAATATTCTTGATCTCCCTATTCGACACCTCAGCTAGACCATTTGTCTGTGGATGGTATGGTGTGGCAACACGATGGTCTATGCTGAACTCGCTGGCAAGGGCCTTCACCTGGTCGTTGATGAAATGAGACCCCCCATCAGAAATCAGAACTCGTGGAACCCCGAACCGCATGATGATGTGCTTCTTCAAAAATCTGCAAACTGTCTTCGCATCAACGGCTCGGGCGGGGATAGCATCAACCCAACGACTAACGTAATCTACGGTCAACAGAATGTACTCGAATCCCTGACTCTTAGGGAATGGACCCATGAAATCGATGCCCCATGCGTCAAAAACCTCACAGAAGTGAATGGGCTGCATCGGCATCATATCACGTTGTCCACAAGTGCCCATCCTCTGACAGTCAGTACACCTCTTCACGAACTCATCAGAGTCCTTGAAGAGTGTAGGCCACCACAAGCCGGATTGGAGCACTTTCTGTGCCGTTCTCCTCCCAGAATGATGTCCTCCTGCCTCAAGCTTGTGGCAGTAAGTGAGGACACTATGATGCTCCTCCTGAGGAATACACCGACGCCAGATGCTATCCCCTCCTTCGTGGTAAAGGATGGGATCCTCCCAGTGGTAGGACTTGGCCTTCGCAAGGAAGGTCTCAAGCCTCTGCCTGGGCCAATCTTGTGGGACTTTCCCAGCAACGAGAAAGTTCACAATATCGGCATACCACGGGAGTGAGGTGATAGCAAGGATCGCCTCATCTGGGAAGGTATCATGAATGGGATCAATCTGCTCAGAATCCTCAGGCTGCTCTAATCGGGAGAGATGATCCGCCACCACATTCTTGACTCCAGGCTTATCCTTGATCTCAATGTCGAACTCCTGGAGTAGAAGGATCCATCTAGTAAGTCTGGCCTTGGCATCCTTCTTTGACATGAGGTACCTGATGGCGGTGTGGTCAGTATACAAAGTCACTCTAGATCCAATGATATACGATCTGAACTTATCTAGGGCAAACACTACTGCTAGCATCTCCTTCTCTGTGACCGTATAATTCCGCTGGGCGGAATCCAATGTGCGGCTAGCATAGTGTATGGCAAATGGAACTCCATCCCTCCTCTGTCCTAGCACGGCCCCTACAGCAAAATCAGAGGCATCCGTCATGATCTCGAATGGGAGAGACCAATCGGGTGGCTGAAGGACAGGAGCCTCAATAACACGCTGCTGGAGAGTCTCAAAGGATAAAAGACACTTGTCATCGACAAGGAACTCGGTGTCTTTCGTCAAGAGGTCAGTCAACGGTCGGGCAATCTTGCTGAAATCATGAATGAATCTCCTATAAAAACCAACGTGCCCCAGAAATGACCGTAGCTGCTTTAAATTGGACGGCGGTGCGAGTTTTCTAATGACGTCAACCTTGGCCGGATCAACCTCCATGCCCCTGTTGGAGATGATGTGGCCAAGCACCGTCCCTTGAGTCACCATGAAGTGACTCTTCTCCCAAGACAGAACCAAGCGGGTAGCAATACATCGCTGGAGCACTCGGTCTAGGCAGTCAAGACAGGAATCGAATCCGTCGCCGTAAACCGAGAAGTCGTCCATGAAGACCTCCAAACACTCCCCTACCATGTCCGAAAAGATCGACAGCATGCACCTCTGAAAAGTCGCAGGGGCATTGCATAGCCCAAATGGCATGCGTCGAAAGGCGTATGTACCGAAGGGACAGGTAAAGGTGGTCTTCTCCTGATCCTCAGGAGCGATGGCCACCTGATTATAGCCCGAGTACCCATCCAGGAAGCAATAATGGCTTTTCCCTGCCAGTCTCTCTATGATCTGATCAATAAAAGGCAGAGGGAAGTGGTCCTTCTTGGTGGCCTGGTTGAGTCTCCTGTAGTCAACGCAGACCCTCCAAGAGGTGGGTACTCGTGTAGAAATCTCCTCTCCCGACTCACTGATCACAGTCGTGATGCCAGTCTTCTTGGGCACCACATGCAAGGGGCTAACCCACTTGGAGTCGGAAATGGGATAAATAAAATCTGCACTCCACCATTTTGATATTTCCTTCATGACAACTTCTCTCAGGTTGGGGTTCAGTCGCCGCTGGAACTCACGCGACGGCTTTGCCCCTTCCTCGAGATAGATATGGTGGGAGCACAACGAGGGACTAATCCCATGGAGATCTGCTACGCTCCATCCAATTGCCTTGCGGTTCTTTTCAAGAACCTCCATCAGACGGGATTCTTGTTCTCCAGTCAGATCGACGGAGATGATGACTGGGTACATCTCAGACTCTCCCGCAAGGAATCGATACTTCAGCGAAGTAGGGAGCGGCTTTAGTTCTGGACAGCTGGGTGCTGGCAAATCTGGCTTCTGAAGAAGATTTGTGTATGCTGACAATTCTACCAAATTTGCCTGGGAAAATGATAACGAACTCTCACAAACTGGATCTGGAGAAGGCGGGTCCTCTGCATTGTCTCTAATCTGCTCTGCCTCTACCTCCTCCTCATCTGTAGGCTCAGGTGGATCCAGGTCTGGCATCTGATCATCACAATCTGCCCAATCAGACTCTGAATCCGAGGGATCTGTATCAACTGCGGTGGCATCAGTACCACCGTAGAGCAAGGTGGCCTCAGTACCACCATCACTGAAAATCGTGTCGCGATCAAGGTCCGACTCTGCTGACTCAATAGTATCCTGAACCAGGGCTGTGCTCTCCAGACCATCCTCTGCTATCATCTCTGCATCAGCTGTATCTGAATATGAGAGGATGGTCTGTGCTGCAGGATCTGCCCAAGCTGCCTCATCATCTGTGATCACAAAATCACAGTCCTGGTGGATGTCTGGCTCTGCGTCTGTCAGCTGCTCTGAATCCGTACTGCCCTCTGAGCGGGATCTATCTCTGGCTCTGTGGTCCTTAACCGTCTCTATTTGTATACTCTCGCCCTGGACGCGAAAGAATACCTTCCCACTGTCATGGTCAGTCACCGCCTTGGCTGTGGCCAAGAACGGGCGACCGAGGATGATGGGGGAATCGGTCAACGAGTCAGGGGTCTCCATGTCCAGCACTACAAAGTCCACGGGGAATTGCAAACCCTGAATCGTGACGATAACGTCTCGCAATAACCCCTTTGGCCTCTTGACAGACCGATCAGCAAACTGAAGGTATGTCCTGCTCTGTCTAAGAGTGCCCAACTCTAAGTGGTCGAGAAGGGCTGCCGGAAGAAGGTTGATCGACGATCCGCTATCTAATAGAGTACGGTCGAACCTCTGCTCACTAATCTGACATCTGACATACGGGGCTCCTAAATCTGGCCTCTTGGTCGGCAGATGGTTCTGGATCGCGTAACACGTGGCTTTGGTCAACACATGAATCTCTGTGGTTTTATTCCTCTTCTTCCTCCTGACTGTGGTCCTGTCTCTCAAGGATCGCTGAAGAAGAGGGATGTGCTGCAAAGCCTCATTGAGGGTCAGCTGGATGTGAAATCGGTCTATCATGCCCTGGCTGAACTCCTCCTGCTCTCTCTTTTTTGGATCTTTTTCTTTTTTCTTCCCCTTCCCTAACTCAAGGGCTCTAGGAAAGGGGATCACAGGGGCCTTCTCAGATGAAGGACTAGGAATAGGCCTAGACGGTTCGACAACTGGATCCTCACATACATCATACACCACAGTGGGATCAGAAGAAACTAAACCTTTTCCTTTATTCAAATTAGAGTTCTGGGAAACATTCATACGAGGAGAGACAACATCTCTATCAAAATGAATATTGGTGGCCTCAGTACCACCTCTAGCTGGCTCTACAACTAGACGTCTTGCGGCTTCAGTACCGCGGTCTGGCTCGGCTCTGCTGGTGGCGTCAGTACCACCTCCTCGATATGGTGAAGCGGCGGCCTCAGTACCGCCGGTGGAATCAGCATCTCTGGTGGCATCAGGACCACCGTTATCATCATGTGCGGCTTCAGTACCGCACTCCTCTTCCTCATCTGGCGCTCTAGATGGATCCCCGCGTTGTTGCTCAGATGAGGCGCCGCCTGCTGGTCTTCTACCGCTCCTAAGTGTGACAAAATCAGCATCAAATAGATCCGACGATATATCATCAAATGAGTCACTAGAAGTGGTAGGCTCAGTGTGAACTACCTGCTCAGACTTCCTTTTCAAGCTATTCGGATTAGGCTCGATCTGTGCAGGGATGGCGGCCTTCCCTCTCATCAGGTCCCGCATCTCCTGGCGGAACTCGTCCATCTCCCGTCTAAATGTAGCCTGCTGCTCTGTGAAGAGGCGGGCTAGATCATCCATGGCGGGGCTCTCATGGGAGCCCGACGGGTTGCCTCTCTGGTACTGAGGCTGCTGGACCTGGTGCTGCTGCTGCTGAGAGGGGTAAGAGGAAGGATGCTGCTGCTGGTGAGCCTGCTGCTCACGTCTCCAATTCTGTCCCTGCTGCTGGTAGGGACGAGATACGAAGGACGATGGCTGGTGTGGCTGATATGCTGGGGGCTGCTGGTGATCTCTCTGCTGGGAGTACTGCCCTCCCTGACCGGCTGGCTGCTGTTGGGACTGGTTACCCCCATTCCCCCACCTGAATCCGGGATGGTCTCTTCGGATTCCAGGTTGAGGGCGGTCATACCAAATCCCGTTGACATCCATCAACGGTTCCGCATCGTAAGGGGCTGGTGGGAGTACATCCAGAGGCTGATCCGGCTGATATACCACCATCTGTAAGTCTGGAGATGGTGGTGACTGGTAAGAGGGCTGCTGCTGCTGGTACGGCTCCGCCTGTACAAGGTGAACTTGTCTAGGCTGCTGCAAGGAGCTGGAGCGCTGGGACGAGCTGCGGCTGCCACCGGAATCGCCTCGCAACTGAAGATGGGGCTGAGAAGCCGTTTGTGCCTCTTGAAGACACAAGAGATGGGTCTTCACATCGCTCAGAGTTTGTGCCATCTGCTCCATCTGAGTTATGCCCTGGCACTGCTTCTTCTCTATTATTTCCATGCGGTCCAACTTCTCGCTGATAATCCCCATGTCCGCAGCGGCCGACTCTGCCTGTGCGGCTGCAACTGCGGACGAACTGGATGGACCTGCATCAACCCGTGCTATCCGCTGGTATTGCACGGGTCCTGGCGGCTGCTGAGATCTCTGTGTGTACAACCGAGTCTGGGACATCACCATGTAATTTTCGGCCATCTCCTCATAGATGGCCCAGACTTGGTTGTGGTCCTTGGCAAAGTAGGACCCGCCGCAAGAAGCATTCACCAGACCCTGAAGCTCTGGCGTCAGCCCACTAAAGAAGCTCTGAACTAGGTTCGGCTTCGAAATGTCGTGGTGTGGGCATCTATCCAGAAGCTCTCTGAACCTCTCCTATGCCTCGTGAAATTGCTCGTTAGGGAGCATGGAGAAGTTGTTGATCAGGGCCCTTGCTGCATTCGTCCGCCCGAGTGGATAGTACTTGTTTAAGAACTCGGTGCGGAGCTGCTCCCAGGTGTAAACAAACTTCCCTAGATGCTTCAGCCAGGCGGCTGCTCTATCTGCCAGTGAAAAAGGGAAGGCCATCATCCGAATCGTATCTTGGTCCACACGACGGTCGTGGACAGTGCTGCAGATCATCAAAAACTCCTGGAGATGGAGGTGGGGTTCCTCAGTGGCAAGTCCGTGAAAATGAGGAAGCATCTGCAGGGTGTTCGGAGGGAACTTGAAATCCCCCACGATAGCAGGTACCACCACCCACTGGTGCATCAGTGTAGATCCGGGGTTGTGTAACTCCCGCATCGTTCGCGGTGGTCCTGCTCTGGCGGCGGCTGCCGCTGCGGCAGCGGCTGCTGCGGCTGCTGCCTCTGCATCAGCATCAGGAATGTCCTCAGGCTCGCTCGGCTCGTCTCGCTCTGCTCGGAGTCGCTCCAACTCCCTTCTCATCTCAATCATAAAAGCTCCCTGATCGCGCAGCTGCTGCTGTACTGTCTCTAATGATGCGATCAGGGTGGAGTTGATCGCTCCCTGGTCTAATACAAAATATTCGGGCTGGCGATCATCTGAACTGCCGGCTCCGGCCATAGTGACGTCTGCAAAATCAGATGAGCCCAACTCAGGTTCTGTCAAATTAATTCGTCTTTCCTCGGGCTCATGTCTCTCAGTAGCAAAAGAAAGGGGATCGAGGGGGAACAGGGTGGAATCGAACTCAGGCCCGGAGAGCTGGTCTCGACTCTCACGGGCCAACCTAGATGGTGGAATAGACGCGCCTGAAAGCGGTGCAGCCAGAGGCTGCCTAAGAGATCGTCTACCCATCATCTTGATCTGGCGAGTTGGGTGGATGGGATCTGGAGAAAATATGATCGCAAAGCAAACCCCCGGTTCACCAACGCAACACAATCTGAAGACCGTGAAATCTCGGTCAATTTATCTTGTCAATTTTATTGGGTGAACACACAGAATATCAGAGCGCTTACGTGACCTGTTAGGATACCCGATGCTACTCCAACCGACTGGCCCGCACGGAAGAGTCGGTAATCAGTCGAGATGAGCACCGGAGGGCTTTACCTAGTGTTCGGGTCACTCTCTCGCACAATCAAACCAAACAATGAGGGGGTTGCTCTCCCCAAGACAAAATTTTTAATGTGAGTGTCTTTGAGGGTTAATAATGTTATCCAGTCCCAATTTTTTTTTGTTTTTCTTTTTAAATTTTTTTTTTCAAAATAAATACAAGCGGCCTAACGATTTTTCCGATTCTCCTGATGATTAAGCCAAAAACAGAGGGAGAAGACGAAAAAAACCTATGCGCGAAGAAATCAATGATGCATGCAGAGATAGAAATGCGTACCTTGTCTCCAGCACTCTACATGCAAGTGATCCGCGCAGAATTTAAAGACAGAAATAAAACTACCTAAATGATGCAACGGGAAAAACCGAGTCCTAGATGAGCAACTTCTATCGCAGAACCGTCTAACTCAGTTACTCACCTTCGATCCAAAGAGTCCGGTCTTGGCTTACCCCTCCTCTTCTCGACAGGTCGAGTTCAGGAGTAGCGCTTGTGGGGCAGGCTCGCGGCACGTAGGCTCTCAGGAAAGCAACTAAGTTATTTTTATTATTTATTATTAGTAGGTCCAATTAACGATCTATAGGAACAGATAGGCAGTTAAGTGTGGGGACCCTACTAATTACGGCACAAGCAAGAGAAATTCCTAAATCTAGGGGCTCGAGAAAAACCGCGTAAACACCGGAAAAGGCAGCTAGCTATTAAAACCGCAAGAAAAGCCGCGAAAATCCAAATGGGTCCCCCGAGTACACCGGTACTCGGCGAAACAGACCCGCTAAGTTACAAGTGTCCACAAGTCCAAAGTCTAAGTTATTACAACAAATATTGTTCTCTCTCTCTCTCAGAAATAAAAACTCCTTCTTTTCTCTCTCTTCCTCCTGCACGGGTCCTCTAAAAAGAAGCTCCAAGTCGTCCAAGCAGTACCTCGCACAAAAATCAAAGAGAGAAGGTCAGAAAGCAATAATAATATAAAGAGAGACAAAAATAGAAAAATGACTACAAAGCCGTGCTCCCCGGCAACGGCGCCATTCTGATGACGCGAAAATCGACGCGACTAAGGTAGAAGATAAATCACAATGTCGTTGTCCTTAATCGATCAATTCGGTCAACGAGAAAAATTGATAAAAACCACTCAGAAAATCAAGAAATTCAATGTAAGCGGTCTTCGCTATTCTTTTTACCTGGTATAGCGATCCAGGGTCGAACACAAGGAGCACGATTGAAAAACTAAGTAGTCAAATTTCAGAGAAGCTAATTTTTAGTGGTTTTTGATTTTTTATAATTTTTTTAGAATTTTTAAATATGTGAAGGAAAATAAAGAAAGTATAAACAAGCACACTTAAGCAATTTATTTAACACATCAAAAATCAAGCAAAAATTCCAGAAAAATTGTTTTTATGTTTGTTAAGTTTTTAAATGTTTTTGGTGAATTTTTGATATTTTTCTAATGGGTAAATTATTTTCTAAAAATCTAATAGTGCTAAAAATGAAAGGTACTGTCCAGCAAGGCTTTAGACCCAAAAATAAAATATTTATGGATCTCAACAAGCCCTGAGGTAATTTTCCTGTAATATAGAAAGAATAAGGAAAATTTGGGCACCTAAATTATTGTTTTTGGATTTTTATGTTATTTATTATAATTTTTATGAGTTTTTAGGGGTTTTTAGATTTTTAGGGTTTTTACGCAATGAAAAATAGCCAAACTTGGCTAGAAAATCAAACAGCAAGCAAACAACAGTATCTAATTTTTTTAGAATTTTTAAAAGTATTTTGATATTTTTTTGGGGTTTTTGAATCTAAACAGTAGCAAAAATATGGGTTTTTGAATTTTTAAAAATAGCAAATGAAATCAAAAATGTCCTCAAAAATTCACAAAAATTCTACACCATGGCAGGAGCCATGTGTCAAATTTTCATCGAATTTGGAGGTGATTTGATATTTTATTCAAAATCCACAAGGGGGCACTGTGCACAGGGACCAAAGTGCAAATACCCAAAGTTCTGGGGGTCCTGGTGCAAAATACCCAGCAAAACACGCGCGAGGCGCGTGCCTGGGGCACTCAGGGACCTAAATGTAATAAAAATAAGTTCTGAGGACTTATTGGTAACAAGTACCAAAAGTCCAGGGGCTTATCTGCAAATAACCCAAAAAATATCGCACATGTGGAAATTAAATCACGCACAGGGGCATAAATGCAAATAAGTAAAAGATTTTATTCAATCCGTAACATCCAGAACTACAGGGCTGATATTGCAATTAACCCAATAAAGTTCACGTGACGAAGCACGTGGTCCACGTAGACAGGGGTATAAGTGCAAATAAAATAAGTACGAGGTCCTTATTGCAAGTATCCCAGAAAATAAATAACGTAATTTAAAAATTACAGGACTAAATTGAAATAAAACAAACAGAGGGGCCTAAGATGAATTTACCCCTTTTATTATCATCGACGGCTCGATAGGCGCCACGTGGAAGATCCAACGGCTCGGGACGGCGGGCGCTCTCCTTCGTTGTCTCTTGGGCTCGATCGACGGCTGAGGCGAGGCCACGTGGGTGATCTGACGGCTAGGGCTCAGGTGCCTCTCTCCTCTGCTACCAACGGTCTAGATGAGATCCTCTGGATGATCAACGGTCGCGGCTCCTCGAAAGATGGACGGCTGAGATCAAGACTGGAGCGGAGGCCTCATCGGACGGCGGCTGAAGATCCTGGAAGAACAAGTCGCCGGCGACTTTCGCCGGGCTCGTGCGTGCGCTAGGATCCTGTGGAGAGCCTTCTGGAGGTCGGAGAAGAATCGCGGAAGGCTCCCGCGTCTGCTGGTGGTCTCCGACGAGCGCACCGAACTCCGAGGAGCTCGGTCGAAGGCGGCGGAGCCGGGTCTCCTGGCTGGATGGCGAAGGGTCTCAGATGACCCTTGTCTTGACCTGAAAAGCAAACCAGAAGACTCACGGGTCGAGGGCAAATTGCCTCGACCCGGTTAGGCGGCGTGAAGGTGCGTGGTGCGTCGAAATGGAGAGCTCCGGCGAAGGTGGTCGGCGGAGGAGCTCGATTCCCAGATCCTGTGCGATCTGGGTTGGGTGAATGGGTGAAGAAGATGCGGAGAGGTCTGGCGGAGATGATGGTCGGGTCGGAATGGAAGATGGGGTATCGGAGGTGGCTGGCGACAGCGGCGGAGCTACGCGAACAGTAAACTAAAAATCGAAAGCTACGCTAATCTACGGCCTAAGGAATCTACCTGGGTGGAGCGGAAGACTATGCTGGAGCTTGGCTAGCTCCCGGTCGTAGCCTCGAAGGGCGTCAAGGCCTGAGGCTCGAGCTCCTGCAAGCGGCGGAGCAACGGCGGCGCGAAGCTGCCGGATCGATGGTCGGGGCACCCTCTCCTCACTGCAACAAGGGCAAACGCGAGCTGTCACCTCGGTGATCACCCTGGAGGTCACGGGAATGAGAATGGCGAGCCAAAGATGAGGCGCGGAGGCGGCGGAGGGAATTCTATATATAAGTGCAGGCCCGATTAGGGTTAGGCGACGACGGCTAAGGAAGGCGTGGATTTCATGGCGAAAGATCCGGCGAGGGAGATGGATGATCGGCGAAGAATCCGGGCACGGGGTTTGCGTGGGTGACAGCCTGGAGACGCGTGGAAAAATCGGCGAAGGCGGGGCGGCGCGCATCTTCCAGAAAAGGAAGGAGTCCGCGGGGGAGTTGACCGGGGTCAACAATCCCCCGTGGACCAATCAGGAGCTGCCAATTATTGAAATTTTTGTTTATTTATTTTAAGGTAGAAAATGGCCGAATTAAGAAAAACTCAAAACATGAAATATTTTTCTTTTATTTTTTTCTATTTTTTGGTGATTTTTAATTAATTTTTGGAAATAAAAATAGGGTAGCTATATATATAGGTATATGTACACTATATAGATTTTAATTTTTGATTTTTTATTTGTTATTTTTATGTATTTTTATGACGATTTTATATTTTATTTATTTACATCATAAAATAAAGAACAAAATGGTATTTTTATTTTATTTTAATTATTTATATTCATAGTTTAAATAAATAGTTATATACATTTATATACATGGTATATACACTGTATTTTTGTATTTTTAATTTTTGTTGTTTTTATTTGATTTTTGTTGTGTTTCTTTTTATTTGATTTATTTACAAAATATACCTTAGAGTATTCACAAAAAGTTTTGAAAATAAATTCATTTATTTATAGGATTAAATAAATAAAGGATGATGGTCTATACACATGGTGAAAGGGCATTTTTGAATTTTTGATTTTTAAATTTTTATTTTGTTTTTAATGGTTTCTAAATATACACAAAATATGTACAAGCATATTTTTGGGTGAGGAAAATATAATTTTATTTATTTACAGAAGTATATACACATGAGCTCCTATCTCCCTCTACTTTGTCTTTTATGCGGTCAGGCCCATGCTGAGCCCTCCCTTGGGTCAAGTTGCTCAATATTTATTCTAAATATTTCCCTCTTTTTCTTTTTACTCTTTATTCTTTTATTTTTGCACAAAAACATGCTAATTACAGGTTTTTACACAATGCATGCTTTTGGTAATTATTTGTATTTACACATATCTACATGTATTTGCAAAGGTTTTTGTAGCTAAAATACAAGAATAAAGAGTGATGAATGGGTATTCATCATTGGGCTGACCCATGCCCAAATCTCCAAACCCAAGCCCGGACCATGAATAGGCTAGGCGGGCTGGGCAGACGAGCCGCCAACATGTTGGCCAGTTCTACTCACGTGCGCTAGGCATTAGAGGTGGGTTATTTCTAACTTATCTCCTCTTTGCTCTTGAAGTTACTAATTCACCCCACCATCTTGAATCATCCTAAGACAGACTCGTGACGCCAAGGCTTTTTGCATCCGTGCCCAAGAGGATCTTGAAAAATATAAATGAGAGTTTTTTTGCTAGGTACTTTAATTTTAATATTTGCATGTATGTCCTCGTCTTTAAATCTTTCCCACTTGCTTAATTTTAATCAAAATTGCATGAAACAAATTTTGTTGGATTAAAGACCTTCAACTCTACACTGTTTTAAAGTTAGTAGGATATTTTGTCAAGCCATTAAGTAACTATCTCTTAAAACAAATTTTGTTGGATTAAAGACCTTTAACTCTACATTGTTTTAAAGTTAGTAGGATATTTCGTCAAGCCATTAAGTAACTATCTCTTAGGATTTTACCAGTCGTGCCCCTTAATGAATCTATAATTCATCACATTTATTCTTTCATTTTTGATAAAATCCTTAGTAAAATACATGTAAATATCTATTAATTCTCATTAATTAACATTCTAACAATGTTCTATTAATATCATGTATTTAACACTTATTTTATCTAAAATAAAATAATAAAGAGAAAAATAAAAAAGGATGTGTGTATATGTGTGTGTACACAAACCGATCCTAACTCCAAGACCAGATCAATATTGACGAGGTCGACAAAATAAATAAGCAGGGAGAAATAAGGATCTTAACTTATAAAAATGATAGAAAATTAAAATCATAAAAATATCTTTATTAATATTTCACATTATAAATATGCCATCTATTTTATTTATCATCAAGAAAATCTCAAATCAAAATCTTTCCTTTATGTCGCCGTAAAAACCAACTTCCAAGGTTCATAATTATTTATAGAAAACTCCAAACTAGACAAACTCACTTTTAACCTTCATTTTATACTTAATGCTATTTACTAAAAATATTAAAAAATATTAGAATAAAACGGGTTAGTTTTGACGTTTGGACCCCGTTGTTTATATGTACTATATGTAAAAACTTTCTAGGTTTTTTATTAATTATCTTTAAATCTTTTAACTTAATTTCTTCTCTAAAATGTTTCTAAAAATCAATAGAAAAATATAAAAATATAAGTTAAGTCAAAATACCAATAAATCACGAAGCCACAAAGTCCTAAATTTTTCAGACCTCATAACTCGTCATATGAACTCCGAATAGGGCAAACTCACTTTTAAAGTTCATTATAAAGAATTATCTATCAAATGACACTAATTTCACTAAAATCAAAGTTAATATGCGAAAAGTGAGTTGTAGAACTATATTGGTATACAATGTACCTGAATTTATATTATTTATTTTATGACATTATATTAAACTTGTATTATTAAACTAAATTAAATAAAATTTGTTTAATTAATTAATTAGTTAATATTATTAAATTTTTCATTAAGTTGTTTAATTATTTCATTATATATATATATATTTAATTATTTAATTACACAATTAACCATTTAATTATCTCTTAACTTAATATAAATATTAGATTATTTTATTTATTTATTTATTTATTCCTATTTTCTCTCTCTTTCCTATCCTTCTTCCCCGATCCTCTCTTTCTCTCGCCGCCACCCTCTCCCTTCCTCCTTCTCCTCCAACATCACTGGGCGTTAGGCCATTTCCCCAACAAACCCGTTGTAACCAGACCCACCATCGATGATCGGATCTGCCTTCATGTGCCCCACTCCACAACGCATATATAAACCCTAGTCCCCCTTCTTCATGAGAGGATCCATCATTTTCTCTCCACCAATCACAGTGAACTCCAAGTTTTTTTGAGGAGGTGACAACCCCGAGAATCCTATCATCATAATGAGGGTTGGGGACGGGGTGTGACAAGATAACAACTCTGTTGTGATCCGCCGGTGAGAGCTCCAGCCTTCGCGTACGTCGATGCATAGAGGCCACGACTTCTAGAGATCCCCAAGTGACCTCCTCCACAGGGCACATCTCTTGTTCCACATTTATCTAGGTTAGGTTCCCCATTCTTCTTTTCCATCCTACTTATTTTCATCTATTCTCTTACAGATCTACTTTCACCTCCCTTCCCTTTCAATCTCCTTTGCTCTCTCATCCAAATAGTCATGCTCGTTTATAATCCATTCATTCTACCTGATCGTTTACGCTTCTCCACGTTACTCTTATGCAACCTATCCATCCCAGATCCATCACGGATCTGGGATTGATACCCTTCCTCCATTTACAAACAGGGATCTATCCATTCATCTCAATAACCTCAACTACATACGGATTCTCCCCCATTTACTTCTTCTCTATTTAATTTGATGGACTGAGCTTTCAAGCTCGAGTCGAATCTTCACTTGCAGGTGGAGCGTAACCTGAAGGTCACTGTCAACCTGATCCTAGCCTTCAATGGAGATTGGGTTTTTCGAGAACCATCAGCATCACCGACAGAGCACTGTCTTCCGTCGCTCTTTTGAAATCTGGAGCCGAGCACCATCGTGAAAATCAGATCGAGACCTCGCACCTCCAGATCAGTTGCCACCGTGGTGCACGCATAACTCCACCCATCAGAGATCCGAGTACAACTAAGGCATCCTCGATTACGCATATGATTAAAGCCTTCACCTGGAGCAAATTGAAGCCGATCGAGCATTAAGCTCCACTACCTGGAGCGTGTCATTTGGAAGAAGCACCACCACTGATCAAAAAGGGGGAAGAACATCTTGTTTCTAGATCTTACAAAGACTGTACGATCAAGCTTTGATAATATGATTTGACCGTGCCACGCGCCTGCCCTGTAGCTGAGCATTGAATCGGTTGAAAGCATCCGACGCTCGAAAGCAATCCACGCGTCAGCTCCAAATCCAAACCACTGATTACCACTATAGATGTCTCACATACTGCACACATGAGGCTGAGTTTTTTTGTGCGAATTGCATCTTTGCCCCCTTAGAATTCTCTATTCACATACATGTCCCTTGCAGGTTCAACCACGTGCCCAAGCACGTGTTCATTGGAGATTTTGCGTGCCTCTCCCTAGCTTCTGTGTTATTACACTCACACTCCTTTTTTCATAATTACAAAACCGCCCTTGTAATTGTATATAAATCATATACCTTTACTATACATAATAAATTTATAACAAATAAATAAAATACATAACATAAAATATAATAAAAATATGTATAAATATCGTATTTCATATCATATATGGTATTAAATCTATTTTGAAAATAAAAATATTTTCTGTTTTTAATAAATCATTTAAGAATAAAAATATAACGAACTTCAAAAGTCATAAAAAATATAAAAACACCTCTAAAAATCCTATAAAAATTAGCTATAGTAGATTTTACTATTTTTCACATAAAATCGAAAACAAAATAAAAATAAATAATAAAACAATAAAACACAAAATATATAAAAACTTTAAAAATAATAAATAATTCAATAAAAATCCTAAAAATACATACAATAAATTATTTCGAAGGTATTTTCACATATTTCTTTATAAAAACAAAAAACTTTTAGTTCTATTTATGTTTTAAAAATCAAAAATAAAAATTATTTTCAATAAAAAATAATTTTCAATATTAAAAATTAAATAAAAATAATAAAATATTTTCTAAAAATTACATAAAAATAATAAACTACTTAAAACTCTTAAAAATCACAAAATTAAAATTTAAAATTATAAAATTTGTACCTATATTCTTACATAGGTATATTAAAATTACAAACAATATAAAATTCACAAAATTGAATAAAAATTTAGAAAATATCTAAAAATAAATAAAAAATTAGGAAACCAATTACCTTAGTTTCTATAATTTTACCCTAGTTTCCAACCGTTTGCGTCCCTAAGTTCGAAACTCCTGTACTTGACACTATACACATCTAGTTTATGAGTATAAATAAAGCAAAAATAATTTTTTCTACTAAAATTACCTGACCATCACATCGATACTATTCTTGTTGTAGAATAGGAGGAACGATGGGTTTTCACCCCTTTGAGATATTACAATATCAGTTATGCTCATCGTTTTTGGAAATGTCGGTTTTATCCCTAACTTTATCTATGATGATCACTTGTGCCCTTCAAGTGAGTTTTCATCCATCCTCCTCCCAAACAGACTATACTCTGGGAAACAAGCGTAATTAAAAAACTATTAAAAGGTGGAAATGTCCTCCTCTACCCTACAACCCCCCTTCCTCCTCCTCTACCCCATCCTCCACCTCCCCTTCCACCCCTCCTCTTCCTCTACATCTGACCACCCCTCCTATTATAGCCCCTATTCCAGCATCTCCTTCGATTTCACTTCTCCTTATCGTCCTCCGCCCCTTCCTCTACCACCCATTCTAGCCCCTCCTCCACCATCCCAGCCTGTACCACCCATTCCCCTCATGCTCTGACGATCGCCCTCCCCTTCGAGCCCCTCCTCTGTGACAAGCTATACCCACCCCACCCCACCGCTCGCTACCTGCTCCATCTCTTCCCCACCTCATCCAAATGATGGGTGAAGATCCCGAGTCTTCTTTTCTTATTCCACTCTTGTTTTTCTTCTTCCTCTTTACTTTTTATCTCCTACACAAAATTGTCCTATTATGATCCTCTTAACTACATCATGATTTGAATAAATCATAGTTTGTTCAACTCATTGACGACCAGACTAAGGGGGTGTTCGTTTGGAGGATAAGGAGGAATGGAATAAGGGGAATAAGCCCCCAACACGCTTCCCCGTGGTACGACTATTCCCCATTATTTCATCTTATTTCACTCTTATTCCTATCTTTATCCCACCTTACCTACCTTTATTTCACCTTATTCTCCTTATTCTTATCCTCTAGCCGAACGGAGAATAGACCCTTATTCCCCATCCTTATTCCTGCTTATTCTCCTACCGAACGGGCCCTAAGGGAAAGGGTGCAAGTGATCATTATAGAAGTCAATGGCTGAAAATATTATCAAAAAGGGAAGAAAATAAATGATATTGCACATTAACATAGGTCATCATATTAAAAAATATGTTAGTGTGCATTAAAATAGGTCATCATATCTAAAGGACATTGAGTGATATTGTATATAGGTCTAAAAATCTAAAAACATTGGAGAAATGGCAAAATTCACAAAAATTCATAAGAAAATCATAATGTCAAAATCCTGAAAACAATGTCCTTTTTGCTCTTTGTATCTACAAAAATAGTGACACATTTTCCGGACTTCATTTTGAGCCCCCATCAACATTTTTTTATTTAGGGTCATGTTTGCCTTATTTATCCCAGTGTAGATTTGGTTATGTATATTTATTTCTTGCATTTTATTCATAAAAATTCCAAAAATATTTAAAACATTTTAAAACTTAAAACACACATTTTGCACATTTTTATTTACTTTCTTTGTTTGTTATCTTGTTTGAGAGTTTATCCTTCTCTTGTCTTTGTTGTGGAGTGAAATAAATACTTGTATACTTGAAATAAAAACTGACCAAATCTAATCTCTTGTGCTGGTTTCTTCCCCGAACACGACTGAAATAATAAGATTATTTTAGTGACACCCATCAGTGGTGAAGCATCGTTGAATCAGAGGGACCATCCGCATGCATGCAGTGCATGCTGTAGCGTTAAGGCATTCTATCATGTATCAAAAGTACCCAAAAGGGCCCTCTGTTCCTGTTTCGAGAGACCCACTAATTAAACTCCAACCTACAGCTCATTTAATGCAGTCGTCTCCATCATGAATCTCAACAACTCAGAAAACGACACATTTGAAGACCCGAAGCACGAATAGAAGTACAGATGATATTGGAAAGCATATATAAACCACAACAGAAATTCGCTCGATCTCCGCCTACAGAGAATTAAACCCCAAAGAACGAACCCTCAAAGCACAACCACAATATGTTTCTTTTATTCCTACTGCATGCATGCATTCAGATATACGTAGATATATACGAAGACACCGTGTCTTTATTGCCACCCCAGCATGTCCGATCTAATCCATGTACGGCGGCGGAGGCGGCGGTACTCCTCCATACGAAGGTGGCGGTGACCTCCTATGCGGCGGAGATCTCGGTCGGTGCGGCGGGGAGTACGTAGGCGGCCTCACGACATGAGGAGGCGGAGACCGGCGCCTCGGTGGCGAGGGATAATGGGGAGACGGTGGCCGGTAGACGGGAGTAGGAGGCCGGTAGACGGGAGTAGGAGGCGGAGAGACGGGCGTAGGCGGTGGATACACGGGCGTTGGCGGTGGATACACGGGAGTAGGAGGCCGATAGACGGGCGTTGGCGGCGGATAGACGGGAGTAGGAGGCCGATAGACAGGAGTTGGCGGACGATAGACAGGAGTTGGCGGATGATAGACGGGAGGTGGGGATCGGCGAGGCGGCGGCGACCTGCGGCGGGGAGGCGGGCGGTAGGTGGGCCCGCTGACGCCGTGCGGAGGAGGGGTTGGAGCACCGTAGGATGGCGGCGGCGACCTTCTGTGGGGAGGGGAAGGGTAGTGGTAAGGCGGTGGGGAGCGGGGCTTCGGCGGTGCGTGGTGCGAAGGTCCGTGGTGCTCTCCGCCGCCGTGGTGCGGCGGAGACTTCACAGATGGTCCCCTCACGCCGTGAGGAGGAGATGGCGTTGGGCCATAGCCGCCGCCGCCACCACCATTACCGTCCGTCGGGTGGTCGACGTCAGCTTCCTGAACGTGGAAGTTCTGTGCATGGCAGAGGTGAGACTGCCATTGCAGTGCAAGCACGGAGAGGAGCACGGTGAGGCAAAGCACCACGTCGGGGGTGAGCCTCAACGCCATCGGAGGTGAGGTGGGGAGGACAGGAGGTGCAATGGGTTTATATAGGAGGGGGAGGGGGGAGATGGCAGCGGGGAGGGGCACACGTAACGGGGTGGTGAGGTGCAGGTGGCAGTGGTGAGGTCACGTCGAGTGATGGGTCATAGGGGTTTGGTGGGTCTCGCTCTCCTCTTTCTCTGCTCTCTGTCTGTCCGGTAGCGTCGATCATTTATGGAGGAGAGTTGAATGCTCTTCACGGGAGGGAGGACAGTCTCCCTTCTTTCGAGGAGGGCCATGTCCATGTCCATGTGGGGGGTGATTTGTCATATGCATGGGTTGGAATCCTGCAAATGGATGCATGGGTTTGAGCTGGAGATCAGGTCTGCGTAATTTGATCTGGTGTCAATACTTGCAAGCTTTAGGACATGGTGCATATTTATGGATGCTGATTACGGGAAACTGGCAGTTAAGTGGACCCTTCTGGGGTCTGATCATTTGGAGAATAGGTTATGGAATAAGGGGTTTGTTCTCCATCCGACACGGTTTTCCGTGGTACGATTATTCCTCCTCATTCTATCTTATTTTACTTTTATTTCTATTTTTATCCCACCTTACCTACCTTTATTTTACTTTATTCTCCTTATTCCTATTCTACAGCCGAACAAAGAATAGATCCTTTAAAGAATAGATCCTTATTTTCCTTATTTCCAATCCTTATTCCTGCTTATGGCCGAACCGAACGGGCCCTTAGGCCCTGTTCGTTTGGGGTATAAGGAGGAATGGAATAAGGGGAATAAGGCCCCAACACGCTTCCCCGTGGTACAACTATTCCCCATTATTTCATCTTATTTCACTCTCATTCCTATCTTTATCCCACCTTACCTACCTTTATTTCACCTTATTCTCCTTATTCTTATCCTCCAACCGAACGGAGAATAGACCCTTATTCCCCTTATTCCCCATCCTTATTCCTGCTTATTCTCCTACCGAACGGGCCCTTAGTGTTAAATGATATGGAACAGATCGTCCAGTCCTTGTTTTGCCCTTCAATATATTTTTTTGGGAAATCGTGATGAAAAATCTATACGTATGGATTGAATTTATGTATTTTGTTCCGTATGACAATCTGAAATTTGTACGTAGTTGATTTATTTTAGCAGAAGTCTCATGGATGTTGATTCTTCAAGATAAATTAGTCATGGCTTTCCGGTTCACATGGAATCTGATAGGTGTATGTACACATACATAGATATACTCTATACGGTTGGATTTTTCATTTCAGTTTTTGCAAATAAATAAATTAATTAAAGGACACAAAAACAGATGATTTCCCGTGTATGTTATGTGGTGTTCTCCGTTATTTGTGGTGGTCTTGTTAATTATGTGATAATAACATATTACTATCGGGTTCGCGTGCATGATTTTTAGACGCTCACAACAAGACATGTTAAATTATTTATTCAAATATATGTAATATGCATGTTTATTTTTTTCTTGCTTGAGTTTTTTTTTAAAGATCATTTCATTCATTTGAAATCATCGTATCATGATGTCAGTACAAAATATAACCAGTGGAGAACCAAGTAATCATCCAGCAAAACCACAATGGACATTAGCAAGACATTCAACCACCACATGTCTAGAATTAACCAAAAAAGTTGGTTCCATCAAGAAGAAGACCCATCAAGAGGAAGATCATGGAGCAAACCATAAAAGACATTAGGAAGACATTCAACTACCACGTGCCATCAAGAGGAAGGTCATGGCGTCATCCTTCATTCTTAATCCCTTGAGACCTTTAATTAGCAATTGAGTTCTCACACACTGTTGAGAATTAAAATAAGAGAGAATATGTATCTAGATAATGTGTTAATGAAAAAAATGGCACAGAAGTCCCGCTCAAATTTTTGCTTGCACAATGCAAACCTCATCCCGTTAAAATCCTCGTTCCCCAAATCCAGTCTCTACGCCCTTATCTCCTCCATATACCTCTAGGGCATTACTCTGGCTAACGCATGTGCTGGGCTCTCTAGGTGCCTCCCTCCTTCCCGCTTCAACCTCCCAATCCCCACAATTCATCCCAAGTGACCATCACTCACGATGGTGGAGGAAGCCCTAGAGGAGATTCGGTGCCCGTTCCACTAATCTCGAAGGAATGAGAAGCTGACATGTTCTCCGTAAGATTTTGTGTCCATGAAGGGGAGGGGGTTGGATTGCATGATGGCACTCAAATGCCCCGTCATTTCCCCCTTGTCGTGGCCGACAACCATGAAGTCACGGGAATAGTCTCTCTACTACCTCTCCCCTTCCCTCCACATGTACCTTCAATTCCCAGGATCCGGTTAACGTATCTCCTACGTTGACGATGGGTTTCTGTGGCATCCGTGAAGGAGGTTATACTTCTGGGAGTAGCTGTCCTTCTAATTTTCATTCTTAATTAGGTTTCTCTTTTATTTAATTCGTGTTTTAATGTTGAAATATGGTCTTTTATAGTTTTGGGTGCTTGTTATTATTTTCAGTGGGCTTTCTATGAAGATGGCACAAATGGTCTTCCATCAAGTATGTTTATTGCTCTTATTGGTTATATTTGGAACTATATATCATTTTGTGACCTATCTTCTTTGTTTTCATGATAGAAAAAAATACCGAGAGAAGCGAAGCATATGGAGATCTTCTGTCATTTTTAAAAAGGTTGACAGGAACAACCCATGGACATTATTTATTAAAATGAAATCATGTATTATACATTCACCGAGATAGTGCATTTTATGTTATTAAGTAATTCAATCTTAACATTAGCATAACTACCCTTTTGATTAAAGGGACATTTATTTTCATATACTCCTTGATTTCTAACATCTGTTTAATCTCATGAGTACAAATCCCTTATTGCAGCTTGTTCCATGTTAGCATGTATTATTGAGTCACAATCTTTGAATGACGATTCAATTGTTTTTCCTTACTCTAGTATCACAAGGTATACAGTGATTAATCTTTATCTCAGCCATGTTGATTCACCATTACGTTACAATGATATTTTTATGGTGCATTATATACTTTGATCATGCTTTAATTAAAGCTTTGCTATTCTTCGAGATTCTTCTGGACTAGTCATAAGTATGCAGTTGTCGGTACTCAAGATATAAGCATGTTATTTTCTTCTTCTTGAAAAAACTAAAGGGTGGCTTATACATGGCTAACATTCATTTATGCATTTTGGTGAAAATATACTGAAGATCTACTGACTTTTTATGAACCGTGAAAATTTTGATATATTTTACTGAAGTATTTTTTATTTTATTTCAGAAAAAGATAGTAAAAACATTTAAAGTCAAGCAATGGACATCTCCACCTGAGGATGCTTCTATTTTAGGAGAGTGAGAGGGAGGTAGGAGCACATATACAAATAATCTCTCAAGACAATTATTCAAGAAAAAATGACCCAATGTTTTGCTTGCACTTGTTAATGTTGTTATGGGTGCAACCATTTCAATAAGTGATGGATCTTTGAAGCAGTGCACATAATTTGATAGAACAATGTATGACCATGTTAAAAGAGCAAGAGGCGTACATGCGGCGAATGACATATTGATGTCAAACGACAAAGCTAATGGTGTATCAACAAAAAATAGGCAGGAAGATGTTATTTTTCTCAGATGAAGCAATTTATTTCAATGATGTCGAAGAATTTGGAGTCACTTTCTCAAGTGACATATATGTGGAACTGACAGCATGAGAATGAGGAAAGTGATAATTGTTGAATATTATTTTGATGTTATATAAAATCACCCCCTCCCACCAATTGTTAGAACTCTCAATAAAAAGATTAGTTGTTTTTTTAGTTATAACTTGTTGTGCAGAATTGGTTTAAAACACATACATATTTATCTTATCACAATCGGTTGTGAATATCATGAATGCGGTTGAAAATTAGTAGGAATTCTTATACACATTGTAAGCATATTAGATGTACTCGTATAAACATTTCAAGTATATTAGTAAGATTTATAAGTCACTATGAGCTTGTAATTGCAACACTTGTATGAACGAGATAAAGATATCTGTAACACTTACCAAACGTCGCCCAATATTATAATAACAACGCTTATTTTATTGTCACTTTTTAATAGCAACAAATAGAAAAATGATGCAAACATGGTTTATTTGTAATGATTGCCTTAAAATGTTGGATATGACATTTGCGACACCATCTTTTGGGACACTACAGGCGACGTAATTAAAATATTACATTTGATAAGTAAATGTTGCAAATGGTTTTTTGTAATAGTTTTTCAAATGTTGCAAATATTATGTTTTCCTGTAGTCTACTTGCTTAATAGAGTGCAGAATAATTAATAATGATATTTTACGTTTGTGAAAATTTATCTTCGAGGCAGATACATATGGTTTTCTAGATGAATCATCAAGTCAGTGAAATCTTATACTTGTAGCGTAAAGAAAAAGCACCAAGCTCCGGATGAGGAACATGTAAAAAGATTCAATTTGCGTTATTGGAAAGAAGAAGAATCGATTTCAGATATGATGGTTGCGGGTGTCCGGCTTTGATGGATGTGGGATGTAGTGGTGGTTATGAGCATCGAGTTTCGAAAGTTTGGAGGTTGCAGTTGGATGTTTCTTTACGATGTTTCTAGCTTGAGAGAATTTCCGAAGGTAATCAAATATAGATCTTCCCTCAAGAAAGGTATACTATTATGTAGGTATACGCTCTTTTAGTTTGGGATCCTATCGATCTGTCAAAAATCTTAGAGATATATCCTTCATGGGATGTTTATCAAGTCAATCGATTTGATGGAGATAGACGATTAATTAAGACATCTTTAATTATCAATCAACATGATTAAATAAATATTTAGATAATATCATTCGAGCTTAGAGTCTTTAAGTGTTTGATGCCCCTTATATATAACTATGGATACTTCTGAGATAAAATTCTCCAAAGATTCCGTTGAGAGATTTTGGGCCTTAAGCAATATTTTAATTTACCCCTTAAGCAAACAAACTCAACATATAGGTTCTTATTGAACATCATGTATGTAGTTCGTTAATATACTTTTCACTTTAGGTCTTGACATTGAAGGGGAGTTGTAGTAAACAAATATGACTTTTTTGCACATAAATTGGTAGGAAAGTGGCTTCGAACATGACATTTGATGTTGAAACCTCGATACTTTTTGAGATAAAATTTGTATCAAGGATATCCACCATAAGCTTAACCATGAAGCCGTCGTCGCTTTAGTGTGTATATAAGTGATGATACCTTGTAGGATAAGAATATCAAAGTTCTTTATACTTCTATTAAAAATATAAAGAAATGTATTTTTGGGATAACAGAAGATTGGAGATGGATAGAAGAAAGTTTAGGAAAGAGAACCCTCTATGCTCATATGTATACAGAACCATTTGTAATTGGAATTCTGCATGACCAAATTATAAATTACTTATATTTTAAATAAAAATGAGCGGTATCGATAACCTAAGTCTTGCAAGGGTGTCGATTGAAAGGTCGAATGACGCCACAATAATGATTGAACTTTGCTGTAGATTCTTTGAAAAGAACATAGATGCAACTGGAGTTTTCTCGTTGGAAACTCAGATTGGGGTACTCCCACATATTTGTTTTCGTGAGATGCAAAATATATATACAAAGCATATTTTAAAGGCTAAACAAATTTTCAGATGAGAGACTGTGTATGTCAACAGAACGATGAGGACGATTGAAATGTCCAAGAACTTGGTGGCCATAATCAACCAATTAGACGGAGGATCCAACTAATTAGAATCATTAGCTGGTATGTGTCAACATTTTGATCAGCTTTAAATCAAGTTTAAACTTTCACAGTATGTTTCTAATTCTACAAGGCATAAGGTTCCGATACCAAATTTGTTAGGGGCATCAGAAGATTGGTGGTGGAAAGAATCAACTTCATGAGAGGAAATATGAATCAGTGCATAAGGTAGAACTGAAATCGAAGAACTTTTTTTCATTAAAAACTAACTTGTGTACAAGACTTTCAACTTTTATAAGAAGATGCTTTGGAATGTTTACAAGATGAGGCAAGCCATTCGAAGGAGGTGATGGTTGTATTTGTCTTACATTGTAACATGTGTTTGTTGTTGTTTCAAATGAGAGTACATTAGATGGTATTTATAGGTTCTTAGGTAGAGATATTTTGTAGATATTTCTTGAATGCACCTTCATCTTCATCCATTAAGTAGACAAGTTAAGAAATATCTAGATATTTTATATGAAGATGAATGAAATGTCTAGATATATTTAGTAAGGGTGGAGAAAGATCTAGACATTATGTCCACGTTTCTTTATTCTGAAACTTCCTTCCAAGTGTGCATTTCTCCTTATAGTTAACCATGTATGAGTGGAATCCTCTAGGCCGGACAAGGGCCCATTTGTAATAGGAATCAACATGGACAATTTAAAAATTACTTATATTTTTAATATTTCCGAAGCATAGGTAGTCTTACGATCACTAAACAATAAGCTTTCATGGACACTATTGGAAAGCAGGGCATTGGCATCAGATATTGTAGTTAAAGAACATTTAGCATAGCTAAGGCGTTGATTTGAAGATAGGAATGCTTGATTTTAAGATGGGGTGAGTTAGGTGAAAGAAACATTGTACCATCTTGCTTGGTTTTAATCTTTTGATGAACTTATGTATGAGTCACCCCCTCCAAAAAAAAACTTTTGACGATAAAAATAAAAATAGGGATTTGATGGCAACATACACGTGCTCCACTCCACTTCTAGTCCCACTCCAACTTAGGATCATACCCAAACTTGGGAGAGTCAATTCAGATCTGGATACTTTTACCAGGTCTTGCTTTTGATGGGTCATATTATTAATCTATTTGACTAATTTGAAATCAAAATGTTAAAATTTTCATTAAGTTGTTTCAGATTCTAGCCATTATGCATAGCCCAACGATAATGTCCTTGATTAGCAGTTAACGAATCTAAGGAGACTCAATTGTTCTCCCCATCTGCCCAACCAACCACGATTTGAATATCATGCATTCTTAATTCTTTGTTTTCTCCGAATAGTTCCTTATTTTTTTCGAGTGGTGTTCTTTGAAGTCCATTTCAGGATGATCATTGGAATGTGTGGATGTCAATCACGATAATGTCTTATCCAAGAACATATCATTACATCCAACACATCTATAAAGTGGGGGTGAAATCTTGTATGAAGAAAGTCCTTCACAATCGATTTGGTGAATTTTGACCTTAGACTCTTGTTGATTTTATCCATTGTTGTTGGTTTATTTATTTCCCTATTCTTGATCTTGCTTGACATTGTATCACATATTAAATACATGATTATAGTATTATCCAATGATTATTTGTGTCAAAATTTAATTTATGTATGATTGATTATTGTTGCAATAATATATGATATTGTCAAATTTAATCATGTTAGTTCAGGAATCTAATTTAATCTCATTGGTTTTAATATGAAAAAGTTGTATAGAATTATATTTAAAATCATGTAATATACATTGTTCAAATCGAGGGTAGATATAACATAATCGCTTGAAAATTATGAGGTGAAAACTTCAAACTTCATAAATTCATGAAAATTCAGTTAATCACCATGGGGATAATTTTGATGATTGAAACTAATTGTCATGTAGTTGATTTACAGAATCGCACTTCCCAAATAAAAAAGGCACAAACTATGTGATTGAACTTGACAATGTATGTCATGATTTTATTCGGTTAAGTCTGTCCAATACCTTGCTTGACATATACTTTGCACCCATGCAAATTGCGAAGGGGATATGGAATGAAGTCCAAAAATGTACAATACTAACGACCCCAGTATTGAAAAATACTCTATCATAAAGTTCTTAAAATTTTCTATGGTCAAAAGAAAATATGCTTTTAAACAAGTTCATAATTTTTTTCTCTTTCTCCACAATTTGAAAATTCTAAATAATTTTTTAGAGAAGTTTAAAGTTATATTGATAGAGAATTCCCTGAATCATGGGAAGAAGTTGGTATTACCTTTAAGAGTAGAAACGGAAAAATCTCTGTGGATGACTTCATTGCGGTAATTGCTATTGAGGAGGAAGATGGGAATTAAAAATCCATGGTTCCTTTTGATGTTGTGTTAAGATCAATTTCATGACCTTGCAAGACAAATAGAAAAGGGAAAGAATGGAAACAATAAGGACAAAATCAAAGGCAAGATCTGGATTAAAGTAAAGAATAAATCTTATTGGCATCGAAATCCTGCAACGGTAGAATTACAAGATGGGGAATGACGTTGTAGCCATGATAGGATAAGTTTACTTGAGGTTCTCCTATAGAAGAACATGAACTCTACATAAGGTGTTGCATGACCCAACACAAAGAAGAATGATTTGTTTGATTCTATTAGTTATAAATGATTTTTAGTTAAATTTCATATGTAATAAAGTAGTTATATTGAGATAGATGTCTTTATGCAAAATGTTACTTGGTATATTGTGATTTATTGTTAGGAATTGGATATGATAAAGTGAAAAAAACATAGTAGACCGAGTAAGAAAATAACATGGGATGAAAAAAATAACACGAAAGTGAAAAAAAATAGCGTAGTAGTCGAAACATTAGCAAGGTGGGAAAAATATCATGTTAAGAAAAATAATAATATGATCGGGTTGAGGCAAGGGCTCGGGTTGGATCGGGTCGGGTCGGGTGTGTTATTTGAGGTATGTTGATGTTAAGAAAAACATTAGCAAGGTGGTATGTTACTTGAGGTATGTTGATGTTAGGGTTGGGCATCGGGTCGGGTCGGGTTTGAGTTGGCCCGACCCAAGTCCATTTAAGTATATGGGCTAAGGGTCAGGCTTAGGTCTATTTTATTTTCCAATTTCAGGCCTAAGCTCAAATCCGACCCAAACAAAATAGGGTTCAGGTCAGACTGACTCAATGGCAATTTAACACTTATGTACACCGATATCATGTGTTCCATTCTTCTTGCATTTATCTGATTGTTTCTTTATGCATGTGAGCATGTTTAATATTTTAAGTACTCCAATTAATTAGTAATTCTGACATTAGTTGTATGTTGAAAATTGAAATGTGGTAAAAGATATGATGACTTAAACCACTATTCAATTCACCATCACATATTCTATTGTAGATGTGTGTACTATGAATCTATGACCTAATATAGATCGTTTACTTACAGTTGTACATGCTCTAACACCTGAGGACATAGATTCTATTCTTGCATGTTAATGTAATAATATTCTCAATCCACGCTAATGAATATTATTATTAACGAGTCTAAGTATTTGTTCTAAACTCGAAATAAATATATGAAAGTTAGAACATTTATTTGGTGCAAACATGAATATACTAGATATAATTATATCGTATAGGTTGTTGGGCTATCGGACTTGCGAGACCCAATAATCAATACATGTTCATTTTGAGGCACACTGCTCACCTACTAAATTTCGAATTTGAATTTGAGTCGGATTATGCGGGTTGGATTTTGGGCCAGATCGGATCGTCCCAACCCAAAGTCCAATCCTAAGGGTGTGTTCGGTTGGAGAATAGGCCCTAGAATAAGGGACCAATTCTCCTCCTGATACGGTTTCCAGTGGTACGACTATTCTCCATTATTCCATCCCTGCCTTTATCCCACCTTACCTACCTTTATTTCACCTTATTCTCCTTATTCCTATCCTCCAGCCGAACAAAGAATAAACCCTTATTCTCCTTATTCCCCATCCTTATTCCTGCTTATTCCCGAACCGAACGCACCCTAAGTTGATGTAAACTGATGAAGATCATTTTGATAGATTAATGACGTGATACACAAATTGCAAGAGGTTGATTTAAAAAAGAAAGACCATCTCTGGTGGATCTGACGACGTTATTTGTAATACAATCATTTAGTTGTGTCAATGCTACAAACTCCGATGTTATCACAAACTTATAAATCATTTATACATATATAGATATACTTACATAAACACGTACACACATATACATGGTTTCTTTCTCGTACACATAATTGTGTGCACAGAGCTTTTTAGCATGTAGAAAATGAAACAAAAAACAATATTTTCACGTTGTACTTTGAGATAGATGGTCACATCAAAAATCATCTCAAATTCTACTTTAATTATTCCTCTTTTTTTTATCCTCAAATCAACCAAACAAGAACGAATTATAAGTTTCGCCTAATGAATGCTCAAACATTAAGAACTCATCCATTACTATAATTTGAAGAGGGGTATCTCGCCCTATTCAATTAATTATGGGCACTAACACGATGATTTTGCTCTCATATATTATGGTCAATGACCTAAGTGTTTCGGATTCTTCCATCCAAATCCTCGAATACATGCCCAAACTCTTCCATCCATACCCTCAAAAAACGATAACCTATGCCCCCCATCGCCCCCTCTCCCTTCCTGTCAAAGACCACCATCGCCTCGCCCCTGGTGGCTATCGTAACCACAAGGCTCCTACAATGTTGCACTTATGTCACCTTAGCTTTCCTCACCACTCCCTCCCTCCATGCTCGACAACCTTTGACATTCCTCTCGACCCCATCGCTCCTCCAGGAGTTTGCATTGGTCGCCATGACTTCCTCCGACGACGTCGATCATGATAGACACTTCGACTCCTTAGTTGCGATGAAGGTCAATTGATATGAAGATGAACAATGATGGATGATCAATCTCAAGGACAAAATGAGAGACCCCTCTTTTAAAAATGGAGAAGCATCGATTTCTGCTTAAATCGCGACTCAATGCAAGGGCTCTATTTGGAAGAAAAAAAGCAACTCGATCGATGCACTAAGGAATAGTTGCATGATTTTGATGGTGAAGATTAGAGATAAAAAAATGATCGGATACAGATAGGAATATAGGTGTTATTATAACCTTATACTTTTTAAAATTGAGATACAACTACTGATACAAATATCGCATGATTGTGCAAAATGGAGAGTCATAGCCTCAACCTACAAAATTAGAATATAAAATATATATCGACAATATGAATACAGATATTTGACAAACGAATGTGAATTATTTTTTAAATATTAGACAAGTCCAAATTTACTTAAAAAGTATACGCATTTTAGTTCACAACAATATTCAATATACAAAAAGTACATTAGATATTTCAATGATACATTTGGGGGCCTAAAATAACTAAGTGATAAAAGAAAGCTTAAAAAATTAATAATAAAAGAAATCTTACCATACTTGTTTGTCTGTTGATATATCGGTATCGACAGATGACCGATATATCGTTGATATGGTCGATATTTGTCCTTAGAAGATTATTTTCTTCGCAAAATCGATTCAGTATCGCCAATATATCATCGTTTATATCCACGATATATCGTATTGACTCGATACCAATACCGGTATGGATACCGATATTACCTACACTGATTATGCCTAAATTAGATAATTTGTAGCAAATTAGGCCGCAAAGTTGGTATTTTTTATAGGCGAAACCAACTACAATAATGATAAGGTTATCTTAGATAATAGACCTAATTCAAAAGTGGAAGCACAACAAACTTAGATACCAAGACAAGGGATGCGCATCATCACATGACAATTAATTATGTCCCTTCACAAGTAGAAAGAAACACGACTTCTTCATGTATACTATCAACACAATATGGACCAACATCAATATCACTGTGCTCTCACCACATCATGCAGACAAAAGACATTACGATTAAAACTATAATTTGGCTTTTACTCCTTTCGTTATTTACGATTTCACTCTTATCTTTTTAATGAGCATTGTAGCAGTAAAAATTTTCTAACTTTCCTTTCCTTTTGTGTGTTGTCTATTCTTTATGATCTTTTAATGAACATTTTGGATATCTTGATTAATTATTCACATTTTAATGTGCAATTTTGATATCTTACATGTTCATTTGGATTTATTCATGCTCCAAAATTGAATTAGATTTGATCACATCATTTACATGATTATATACATGTTTAAAAAAATGTTGGAGACATACTTAAGACTTGAATTTCTTGATATATCAAATATGAAGTCTAAATCGCGAGTTGACATGTGTCGAATGCTAGAGAAATCGGCAACTAAAACTTCAAGGTTGGAAACAATATATGAAGATTTCGCTGACTATAATAAGTTGATTTCCATGTTAAAAGTTGCATGCCTAAACCCATATACTAAAAAGCAATTGATTAGTGGACAGAAGCACCTATGTAATGGTTGCATCGTGTAGGCTCCATTCAATATGCTCTTTGATGTTTGTAACTCACGTATTGGGTTCGTGAAGAGACTTCACTGTGAGCTTGACAAGAAGTACAACATTGAGGATCTTAGTATAATAAGTACTCTCTTGCTAAATTCTTTGGATTTCATGTGGTTGAGAGCAAGTTGATGACTAAAGAGGCGCATGAATTCTTATTGGTACTCCATGGACTTGTCGAGACACATGAAAAATATAGAGAGGTTTCAAGTGATGTGTATGATTGAGACACTTCTTAAGAGATTACATTAGCATGCCTCTCAAGTTTATGAAAGAACACATTTCTCTAGATGATTTTATGATGGCTATTTCCATTGAGGAGTTGGACATAAAAGTATGTGATGCATGTTGATACTTAAGAGAAGGTCAATAAAATAACCGCGAAAGAAAAAATAAAACTATAAAAAAAATACAAAAGAAAAACAATAAAACTATAAAAAGAACAAATTGAACTCATGTGCAAGATCTAGAAAAGGGACAAGAAGAAACATTGCTAGAAAGCATGTAATTATGTAGGATACTTTGAAAAGAATTGTCCCTAGTTGAAAGTTACAATTGAAATCCATAAATAGTGTTGTTCAACTAAAAATGCTCAGTGAGAGGGCCAGATCAGCGAGGGTTATGCATGAATTAAATCAAACTCTACACCATCCATGGGACTTAGAATTTTTTATTAAAGATAAAAGCATTTCATTCATCTAAAAGAAACATCCAATACAAACAACCCGTTTTCATGCTACAAAATGTGAAAGAAGATACCACTCAAAAGGATCCAAGACACATGAGATGTATTTTTCCCTAAAAAAACTCCAAAGTAGCGACAAACCTAAGCAAACTTATAACAAGCCAATAATCTTTTTTTAGGATGCATAGAAGGATGACTATATACATCATCATCAACCACAACAACGATCAAAGATCACACCTTTTTGATCTGGTCCCAAAATAGCCCATAGGGCATTAAGAGCTAATGTTGGGCTTATGAAATGCTTATGGAGACTTATAATAAATGTTCATATCTTCTCAACGATAGATTTCACATACACACACACACTCTCTCTCTCTCTCCTCATTAAACAAGCAATGTAAGACTGTGAAGATTAAGATTGAGTTCGTGGCCAAGGTGCAAAGATTCAAATGAATGAACTTGATGTTCTCCTTTGGACGAGTCTGGATATTGCGTGGAGTGCATCATATTCCTGATGTGAATAAAACTATCTAATTTATTTTGACTATTTATAAAGGATAGATGGATATGAACTCAATTATAAACGTAGTAAAGTTGTACTTTTGACTAATAATATTTTCGGGAGAAAAGATTACTTAGTTGATTTTGATCTTTTACTTTAGATTAAATGCGACACTTCTGATGTTTCTTTGTAAACTATTAGATAATACCGATTCTTATTCTACCTCTGATACTATTATGTGTATCTTCTTAAATTCAAAAAGTAGGAAATACTACACCATCTACCTTCATAGATGATAAGTAGTATATACTGTTATGTGTATCTTCTTAAATTCAAAAAATATAATATAACGAAAATTCTTATAAATCTTCAATAAGGCATAAACATAAACAGACAAAACTCTTAAAAGGTTGAGATCACATTTAGGAATGAGATAGCACGATTATAGAACTTCAAGATGCTACATTTTCTTCAATCAAAAAATTCGAAACACATCCAAGCCACGCTTAAGTCTGTAAGGTTGCGTTTGGTACGCGGGTTAGGGTGGGTTAAACTGGTAGGGGTAGCTCATTTTTATGTTTTGGTGTTTGGATAGAGTGTTTAACTGAAGGTGGATTTATTGTGATAAGATTGTATTGAAGTTTGGAAATGTGAGTAGTTATTGATGTGATTGTATTGAAGTTTGGAAAAGTGAGTAGAAGTTGAGTAGTTTATAATTGTTAGATGATATGATGGTATAATATATTATTTTTTGTTGGAATAGATGAAAGAAAAGTAATTTATTTAGTATTTAAATAAAAATAGATAGTGGATCCCACGAGGAAGAGAAAATGGCGGGTTTTGGAGAATAAACCCCCAACCGAACATGCTCTAAAGGATATACTGTCTTATAAAGTGATTGTTGTAGATTTTATTGGATCAAAGATAAAACAACAGATCCCTTCATAAAAGGTCTTGAAAGATCTCTCATCCTAAAATCTAGGCTTTGGGTTGTAAGTGATTATAATGTCGAATTCAATATCTAAATAAACTCGGAACATAACATGAACCAACATGAGGGTTCTTAAAATACATACATGCACAATCAAGCAAGCGCACACATACGCACACATATAAACATTTGCGCATACACACACAGGGACAAGCCACCATCATGCTTGGGCTCGGTTACGATAGAACCATACATGTACATGTACACATAGTAGTTGTTTGGATGGTTAGGAGAGTAACAGAGAATTTGAATGATAAATGTGATGTGATATTGATTATGTGTTATATTAACTTTTTAATAATTATGATATATTTTTTATATTAATTTTTATTTGAACATGGTTAAAAAATATTATAACAAAGAAATTATGCGGTCCATACAACTAATTCCAATCCAAGAATGCAGCGATAGATTAGGAGGTATGTCAGGTTACCTCAGGGTAACCGGCAACCAAACTAGCCCCAAGATTTCACTTCTTTACATTGGGTATTATGGGGGTATTTCTCGAAGAAAAGTTGATTAAAAGGATTCTTTAAATGCAATGATTTCTAGCACTCTTTTTCTTCTTCTGTCTTATTAATTCCTTAGCTATTTTTGGATTTTGTATAAACGATCTCTTAATTATTATTTTCGAAATCAGATCCATATGTTTGACGTCTCTCTTTGTATACGTTTATTCCTATTTCAAAATTAAATTGGACTTAATTATAACATTTATAGCATATTACCACGTACATGTTTAATGACATGCCTCCCATTAATAAACTATTTAATGGCATGCCTCCCGCGGATAAGTTATTTGGTCTTTGAATAGTCTGTTGTTGAAAAGACTTGTTATGATTTGACGCGTAAGACTTCGAAAAGTAATTCGTAGCTAATTATTTTCCAGCATTTAATATAAAAGGAGTTATTTACACCTATACTCTTGAGTAATTTCATAATTACTTCAGGAACCTTTGATAATCGCGGATTACACCCAGAACCTTGAATACTGTTGCAACCCCACCTCTGGCCCCCACGCACGTCTCCGACATGCAGCCTGGTGAACCTCCATTTCATCATCTTTATTCTATCATTTTGGCCGCAAAAACCCCTAGTAAATACATGTAAATACCTCTAATTCATGCATTTTAGCATTCATGCATGTGTATGTAAATAGTGTATAAAATGCGGTTTTTAAAGCCAAAATTATAGAATAAAGAAAAGAAAAAGAATAAAATATTGTAAATATTTTATGACCCGAAACCCCGAGAACTAGGCATCTAAATGACTAGGTCGATAAGGAATAAAGTATGGGGAGATAAGGGCCAAAATACAATAAAAACACCTTTTATTCAATCCATTCTTTATTCATTTTGGGACCTATTTTTAATTCCACTTTTTATACTTCAAATAGAGAAATTTTGCACATAAAAGTTGTAGATAATTTAATATAAAAAAATACAAAATTGATTTCATACAAAAATAATGTACAGATAAAAAGTTATGATCTGAATAAAATTCCAGAATGCTAACTTCCCAGACCTGTATCTCTCAAATAAAAATACGAAATACATCAAAATCATCTTTAATTGTATATAATTTTCAATAAGCTATTTAATGGAGGTGGTTTCATATTTTTCGGAGTTACGGTTTGAAAGTTGAGTTTTGGACCCTTCTTGTATACTTATAACGATTAAAATATTCATTTTATTCATTATTTTTATACTTTTATATTTTTATACTTTTGTAAATATTATTTATAATATATGTGAATATCTAAACAGGAATAAAAATATAAAGAAAATACAAAACAAAATACTTGTAGAAAATATATAGGTATAATAACTATAAATATACCTATAAAGACTATACATCTATTTATTTAATTGTATATAATACATCATAAAAATAAAATAAAAATGTATTTAAGTATATAAAATTAAGTTATAAATTTATAAAATAATAAATAAAATTAATAAAATTGAAAATATAGAATAAAAATACAATATTAAAATATATAGAAGAATATACCTATATGGCCCTTAAAAGGGAACTCGTATTTTTAAATATCTAAAAAATAAATAAAAATCACAATAAAATACTTTATAAATTAATAAATATTTTTTATTTTATAACCAAAATTAAAAAAATATTTCTATTTTTAATAGATTTCTGAAATAATTTCTCCAGGCTTTTTCCTGGTTGGTCCACGTGGACCAATCAGGAGTGTCAACTGCGTTTTTGGCCATTTTTGTCGATTTTTGGAGGACGCACTTGCATTGTTTCACAATGCGGTATTCTTGTCTTTTTGTCCTCTTGCATCCACCATACACGCCAAGGGTATATCTTGAGGATTGGATAATGGATTCGCCGATTTTCTTCGATCCTTAAAGCATGTTCATCACGTTGTCTGACCCCCCTTTGCTGTGCGGTAGAACATTGGTTTTTATCCGTTTTCTTGTATTTTTCAAGGCCGATCCTTTCACCCTATCTCTAAGCTTCCTTCACGACTTTTTCTCCTTGAAGTGCCCTCATACACGCCCAGAGGTTGCTTGGAGGATTGGATCAACGATTCTCTTGATCTCCATCGTTCTTTGGAGCCGCCCACCTCACATGTACAAAACACCCCATCTTCTTTTCATTCGTTTTTTGAACCCTCTTGGACCCATTTTGGCCACCCTTCTTGAGCTCAAGATAGAGTGAAGTGACAGTGAGCTCTCCAGCTACTTGGAGGCGTGGCTGGGCGAGTCGAAGCGCGGCTCCACTCCCACCTCCGGCCACCGGCCATCGAGGTTACACCTTCCTGGTTTCTAGGCCAGTCGAGGTCATTTTTTTGCTCGTTTCCTTACTCTTTATTCACCTGCAGATCATAGATTTATTCTAGCATTTTGTTTCCTTGCTTTTTAGTCACTTAATCACCCAGTTCACCCCTCGCCAGCGAGCTTCCAACCCATCATCTTCAACTTTCGTTCATCCTCCTCGACGCGGCTACCACCTCACCGCCGCCTTCATCCGCTTCTTTGTACCCCCCTCACGCAACCTTTCAACCTTCGACCGACTTCGAGGCCGGGGAGCATCTCCTTCTCCCCCATTTTCATAGGAGATCCCATTCACTCCACAGTTTTTTTGTGTAACATACGTCGAGCCCACGCTCGAGCCTCCATTTCTTAGTGTAGGTCTTCGTCGAAGAACGCCGCCGAGTCAAGTCCCCCATCGACTCCATCCCTTGTTGTCGTTCTCGTCAAATACCTCAGCCTAGGCGTGCTCTTCTTGCTGTTGCAGAACAAAGAAGAAGGAAGGGGACTGTGTTAAGCAGTTTGCGTTGGATCTGCTCCTTTTGTTTCATCTCATATGTCCATTTAGGGGAGGACTAAGCTCTCAGATTAGTAGACTTTCATCTCCGTGTGCCACGTGTATTAGTGGCAAATTTTGCGTCCATACCCATGCATTTTCGGCATATTTCAAGAAGTTTTCGAGTATCTTTTGAACTGCAGTTTCATTCTCATGTTTTCATCTGTACCCCTGCACTTAAATGCTCATAAATCATTCATTTGAACTCCGTTTCATGCGAGATTTTTTTAGAAAGCTGCTTTAAAGATTTACATTGTATCTAAATTTCAAAATATTCTGATGTATAAACTATTAATGATGAATTTTTGAACTCAGGAATCTGATTTGGTGTATTTTGCTAATAACTCTTTAAATACTTGATATCAGTTCCTCATTTTTGGATATGTTGTAGAAATTAGTAGGGACGAATTTATTTCAAATTTCATCAAAAGATATTACGATTTGTGTCCTGTAGAATTTCTATAATATTTTGAGTGATTGATTTGTTTCTGGAGCATCTTTTATCTATTTGAAAATCTAAAAATATGTCAGTGTGCCCCTGGGTTTGTTCTACAATCAAAGATTTTTGTTTGTTTTTATACTAGTGTTTGTGTAGTAAAAAAACCAAAAACATCATTTCTACCTTCCTGTTGTCTTTTATTTTTAATATATTCATTACATCTCAAAAATATACCAAAAAAATATTGTAGCTTTCTCTCATCTATATCTATATTATATCCGAAAGGCATTCAGTAATATTAGGTCTAGTGTTCAAAAATCCCAAAAAACTTCAAAACTTGTAAAAATCACTAATAATTGAATTAGTGTCAAAAACCCAAAAACAAAGTCATGTTTTCTTTGATATAATCTTCTCTATCTAGAAAAAATATAGGTATAATTTTAAGACTTCATTTTGAACTATTGGTAGTACTTTTTGAGTGTCCTATTTGTCTTATTTTTCCAAGTTTAGAATTGCCCGATTTATTTTATTACTTGCTCTTTTCTAAAAAAACTCTAAAAATATTTGCAAAATTAATTAAAACATCAATAATATTTTAGAATCTCTATTTTGAAGTTATTTGACTTATTTAAAAAAATCCAAAAATATTTTCTTCATTTCTTTCACTTATATCTCTCTCTTAGTAGATATATATATATCTGTCATTATTATTTATATTATTAATACTATAATTTTATTTATAAATATAAAACTACAAAAAACATTTGAATATATAAAAATCAAATAAAAGTAAAAAAAATAAAAAATCCAGAAAAAATAGCACTTGTATAGACAAATACATCACATTCGCATTTGAGCTTGATTGCCCCGATCTACCTGTTTGGTTCCTGTGTTTGACACTCTATATACTTGCCCCATACACATATTTTGTAGAGTTATAATAAATTTTATCTCCACACTTTGATTTCCGTTGCTTGATATTATTTATGGGTTAATTGTTGATTAAATCCGGATCTCTGAGCGGTCAAAGCATCGACTGTGTTCCCGCCTTGTGTGGAATACACGACCGCGTGATTTTTGGATTTATCAAATGGTGCTGTTGTCGGGGAGCAACAACGTTTAGATCGGCTTTTTGCTTGATTGTGATTTTTGGCTATATTCTTGCTTCATTATTTGCTCATTTATTTGACACAATCGTTTGACTGGTCTAATCTCTCTCTCTCTCTCTTGTTGACTTTGTGTGAGGAACCGCGGATCGAGGGAGATGTTCCACCCTAGACGCAAGTGCACCCACGTGAAGGTGGCAAGAGATTTCTGACCTACCATCAAAGGAGGCAGGGAGGGCTTGAGAAGAAAGTCACATTTTGAGCATTTTTTGTATTTACTTACTTATGCATTTTTTTGTGAGAGAGAGACCTATTATTTGTAATAATATAGGTACTCCAAACTCTGGACTTTTGGGCCTAATTTCCAAGTGTCTGTTCACTTGGGGGCTCACCGCGGTTTTTCACGATTTCCATCGCATTTTTCCCTTTGTTTTCTCGGTTTTGTTTTCCTTATTTTATGTGATTGAACCCTTAGTTTTAGGATTGTTTGCGATAGATTAAGGCCAAACACTTAATATATTTGCCTGTGGCTATAGTCAACGTTTGGACTTAATCAAATTTCAAACTGCTTCTCACTTAGTCTCGGAACCACCACACCGCGAGAGTTCTCCATACAGCGCTTGCAAGACCCATTGTGGTGGGCACCGAGGAGACTTCAAGACCGGACATTTCGGTTCCATTCTACGTTGTTAGCATTGGTTCTTCACGATAATAGCAATCTCTGAAACTTAGGGCGATTTCATCGGCTTTGCATTTGCATATAGATAGATTTCAATTCTGCTGAGCATCTTCGCATGTAGAGTGCTGGAGGCAGGTGAGCATTTACGCTTTAGCATACATCATCGTTTTGCCGCTTGCATTGCTTTTCCGACTCTCCCTCTGATTTTATTAACCTAGGTGCTTAAAGGAATTGACTCCTCGATAGGCTCGTGCATTCTTATTAAAAATCCAAAAAAAGAGATAACCAAATAAAATTAGGACTGCTAGTTGAACTTGACCTCTAAAATTAAACGTAATTGACTCACCATTGTATTGGGAGAGCAACCCCCCTCATTGTTTGCGCTTTTAATTGCTCGCGTATACACTAAGGAGTAGTGCCCAAACCCCATTCAAGCCTCCTAATTGTTTGTACAACTTTTTTTGATCACATAATCTAAAATTGAAAAGATAAAAGACTAGATCTCACGGTCTTCACATTGCGTAGAGTTGGTGAATCGGGAGTTTGTTTTGTGTTTGAATGTCTTTGGTGTGAGATTAGTTACGTTTATCTTCTATCGTTAGCAGTCACCTTCTCTTCCTTTCACTCTCTTCTATCCCACCCTCCCTCCCTTCATCATTCTTATTTTCCTCTCTTCATGATGGGTCACACTTCATTTCAGCCGAATTTTGCGGTATCTTCGTTTCATGCCCATCATTCCCTCCTACTCTCTTGGGAGGTCGGAACTTCGACCGACTTCCCATCCTCTCCCTACTCACCTTCTTTCTTGGGACATGCTGTGAGTGACACCTGAAGAGTTCAGATTGGGCAGATACAAAACCCGAGCGATTACCTTGCTGAGATGAGAGTGCATTCCATGGGAGATCAAATGGAGAAGTTGCAAGCTTTAGATGACTTTAACCCTGAGATGATGGATGAGTACACCGACCAAGAAGCACACTCCGCTTCTACATTGAGCCCCTTCATTTTGGATTTAGAGTTCATTAATCTACTTCTCAAATTTTCTGGAGGAGTGCAGGAGGAATCATATATTCATATATATGAGTTTGAGGTTTTTTGTAAATCACGATCATACCTTGATATCACTTCTGAGGATCTGATGTTGATGACTTTTCCTTTCTCACTTCATAATAGAGCTTTGAGATGGCATAGAGAGTTAGGAAGGAAGATTGCTACGTGGGGAGATTTACGATCATTATTTTCGCAGAGATTTTACCCCCAACATAGAGCTGATATGATACGATCTTGCATTCTTGATTTTTTTAGTTGACCCCCAGGAGCCATTGAGGGATTCGTGGTCGAGGTTACTTGATCTTTTGAGGCGATTTCCGGATCATGGATTTTCGATGACTGACTTAGTCCAGATCACCACGAGGGGGATGACCACAGAACAGATTGCATATGTTATTACCTCGTGTGGTGGTTCACACCGCAGTCCCGACCTGGATTTATTTAAGACCATCTTGGGAACACATTCAGACATTTCAAACACACGAGATGATTTATTTGGGACAACACATGAGGGAGAGATGACACCTGTTGAGTGTGTGACACATCATGCAGATTCAGACAACACAAACCAGTTAGAGGATATGGATGCTACTACTTTTCATATGATGGATGTGTTGACTACTACTGTGAGTTTCCAGAGCCGGACATTGGTTGATGACCCATTGGATTTACAGTCAGATTTTGAGCCAGTCCCACTCTTTCACAGAAGATTCTTGGATTCTAGATTTGTTAGGAGCCCAAGAAATAGAAGTAGAACCCACATCTCAACCATCCTTTGAATCATTTCAATGTCCATGCTCAATTAATCTAATGTCTTTTCTTCAAGAGATTTTCTCGGATTCAGATATACAGTTTGATCCATCTCAGCAGACAGAGCTTGAGGATGGACCGATTCTTGATTTGAAAGACATATATAGTCATGTATTTGAGCCATGTGTCCTCCCAGTTGATGAGGTCGATATATTTTTGGAGGACTTGATATTTGACAGCATCGATCCTCAGTTTCCGGATGATTCGGCATTACTCCCCGAGGGTTATCTGCGGGAGGATGCCACAAGACCTATGTACTCGGTTTCACTTTCTGGGAGTGCATCCGATTTGTTGGATCACGAGACCAAGTTTTCTGATATTTCTAAACATGAGTTTGATGTTTCTCTTCTCGACGACCCTTGCGAGGATGACCCGATCTTTGAGGTATTCGATGATTTCACTGATTTATCTACATTATATGCATCGGATATCAGTCTTTTTAGGAGTCTCGTGATCTTGAACTTCCTTATCTATTCAAGATGGTGATTGACGTGGAGGATTCACTGACATATCCTTTCTTCTCTACGTTCGACTTCTTCAGCTCTTTCATTTCACTCCATTCAGATCTTGAGATGGCGATTTCTTTTGTGCAACCGGAGCTCGATTTCATCTTCTCATATCTTTACCCGGTAGCAGACACCCGCTTGATTGTTTATCTGGGTGTCATCATTTTCTCTGTTGAGTTCTTTGTGGTTCTCTTACTGAGACTGCAATGACAATACGATATTCGCCTCACAGATACCGTCCTAAACCTCGATACGGCATTATCCTAGCCTTTGCGCCCAGCTAGGGGCGTAAACTCTAGCGCTTGTTGAGAGGCACCTCAACATTGATCACCTCTGTATAGATCCATATGTCCATATCATTCATTCATTCATTCATTCTTTATGTCTTCCACCCCGTCGTCATCTTATGATTTTGCTATACTTAGGATACACCTTTTCCTAAGTATAGGGGGGTGTACACCCCGAGTATCTTCTATTCTTTGATCCTCTCTGTCTCCTCTTCTTGTCTATACTTAGGTATACTTTACTCTAAGTATGGGGGGCAGTTGTTTACTCTGTAAATCGGTGGTCTTAAGTTCCTCACAAGGCGGGAACTCAGTCGCTGAGTCGACCACACAAAATCCGGAATAAAACAACAATTAACCCACGATGAATGTATGCAATGAATATCCAAAAATGTGGAGTTAAATTTTTTTATAACTCTACACGTAAATGTGTATAGTTGTAAGCAGAAGTAGAGGTCGAACACTGGGAGGCGAAAGGTTGTATGGTGAAAATGATTGTGCAATTATTCAATTCAATGATTCATGTCCAATTCCTTATTAATTTCCGGGTTTTTGATTTTATATATTTTTTTATTATTTTATTTTTTTTGTTTTTATAATTTTTATTGTGTTTTTATATTTTGTACTCTTTTTTTATATTTTTAATTATAATATATATATAGATATATAACGAAATATATATATAAGAAGAGAGAGAAATATAGTATATGAGTATGTAGGTATATATAGATATATACTCAATATTATAAGTATAATACTTTTTTTGGCTTTTTGTATTTTTTTCTAATTTTTATGCTATATATATATATTTGGAATTTTGCTAATTTTTATGTATTTTCAATTCAAAAATGTCCCTAATAAGGGACTAATTAAATAGGCCGCAAATAATTTGGGTTTTAAATTATGAAATGAGTCCAAAAATAACCCAAATTAATTTTAATACATAAATAATAATATATACATAATTATAAAATAGGAAAACATATTTTTGGTATTTTTAAAGGGGTTTCTCTCTTTTTTAGGATTTTGGAACTTCTTGAAATTTTTATATTTTCTTTTTCTATTTTTAGGGTTTTTCATTTTCTGGACTCAATATATATATATAAATATACCATAGATAATTTTTTTGGAATTTTTCAAAAACATTTTATAATTTTTTTTGTATTATCTAATTTAAACAGTATAAAAATGGCTTCTTTTTATTTTTAATAATTAGGAAAAATGCAAAACAAATGTGAAATAAAATGTGGGCGTGCAAGAGCATCACATAAAATATCTATCCTAATTTTTCTGGATTTTTAGAAACCTCATAGGTATTTTTAATAAATAGATAAAAGTCACAAAAATAATACAGCCTGGCAGGGGCATTTTTGCAAAAAAAATAAGTACCAGGGGCATGGTTGCAAAAACATCAAAATATTTTAACGTGTTCTGCAAATCTAAGGACTAAAACTAAATAAGCAAACCCGCCAGGGCCCCCTTGCAATTTGACCATCACGTGGGACTACACGTGATCCGCACCCACAGGGACCAAAACGCAATTTCAGAAACTCCAGGGCCTTGGTTGCAATTTTTCACAAAAATAATACACTTGAGATTTTATTTTATGGGCTAAAGATAAATATACAAACATACAAGGGGACTTGTGCAATTTAGCCACCTCACGTGGGGGTGCACGTGAGGTGACATGGAATGGACCTAAAAGTAATATAGCAGAGGTTCAGGGGGTCCATGCAAAATTTACATACTTAAATAAACATCGACTTTTATTTACAGGGGTGAACAATAAATACAAAAAAAGACGGGGCTAAATAAGAAATTTACCCCTAAACACGCACTGGTGGACGGCGATGAAGGCTTTACTTGGACACGTGTCGCACATCCAACGGCCGGTACCGGTTCGCCGATGAAGGGTTCGGATTAGATCACCCGAGGTGATCTGACGGTCTGAGAGCTGCTCCATCGGACGGCTGTCACTCGAACTGGGGCCTTGATCTTCATCCAACGGCGGGGAGCTGGCGTGGAAGAACAGGGAAGAAAGCTCGCCGGGGCGAGCTTCTTCCGCCTAGATCTCGCTTCTCCGCCGGTCATCGTTGCACCTGAAGGTCCCAACAGCTTCCTGGCGGGTTGCTTGACCTGCTGGAGGTGTTGGATCGGACCGAAGTACCCTGGAGTGGCGCCACGAGCTCAGAGAAGGAACGCAGCTCCAGGTACCTCAGCCGGCCTTGGAATCGTCTCCTGGTGCTCTTCAACGCACCTAACCTACACAGGAAGATAGAGGGGCTCGAGGTCTCTCTCCTCGACCCGTGGTTTGAAGCTGGAAGCAGGGGGATGATGATGGGCGGAGAAGCTCCGGCGGAAGGCGGTGGAGGAGCTTCATTTCGCAGATCTAGGGCAGATCTGGTTGGGTTCAGGTGGCTCGGAGGTGGAGAAGACGGTGGGGAGTGAAATGGAGGTGAAAGGGAGTCGGGAATCGGTCGATGGCACGGTGGAGAAGTCACCGGAGCGGAGCTACGACGAACTTCGAATTAACTTATCTACGCTAATCTATTAATCTAAATGCGAAATAAAAGACAGAAATAAAATGCAGGAATGAAATCTAACTAAGAAATGTAAAAGGCGCAGCTCTTATACCTGAAGAAACTCCAGGGAGCAGGACGGCTGCCGGAGCGCCGCCGTGGGTGCAACCACCACCATCTCCAGCCGATTCAAGGTGCCGGCGGCATCTTCCTGTCACGAGGAGCACACCTGGGACTGAATGCAAGGAAGAAAATGGGGCGAGGCTGACCAAATTTTGCGGAGGAGGCGGTGGTTCTTTATTTAAGAACAGGCGGAGCACCCTTATTGACCGGCCAAAATCAAAGAATCGGGGCTATAAACACGCAATCTAAGTGAATGGCGGGGGTCATGATGCATCTGGGAGAAAGTTCCGTGAAGGGACTGAAGGTGATGGAGCATCAGATCATGCGGGAAAAATGGAGGAAAAGGGGGGACTTGACAGTTCTGACGGGAGTCAGAGGCGCAGGGGGAAGTTGACCAGAGGTTAACAGTCCCTGGCCTCTGATTGGCCCATCAGACCAAACTTGACCCATTTATTACACGTAGCAAATGAATTAATTAGAATTTATTTATAAAATAAAAATTGTTTATTAATTAATGTAGTATTTCTTTACGATTTTTATTTATTTTTTTTGAAGTGTTTTATTACATGTTTATTTTAATAATGTGTATATGTATGTATTTACATGTATTCTTGTGTATTTTATTTTTAATTTGTTTATTTTATTTTATTATTTTATTTTCTTATTTTATAATATTATAACTTATTTTTGTGAATATAAATATATTTTTATTTAATTTTTATGAGTTTATTTACATATTTAAATAAATGTGTATATGTATATGTAGGTATACTTATAGGTATTTGACCTATGGATTTTGTGTACTTTATTTATTTAATGTCTTTTATTTGCTTTTATTTTGAATTTGTATTTTTAATAAATTATATGTAATATTTACATTATTATAAAAATATAGATGAATAAAGAATAAAATAATTAAATTCCCTTTTATTTATATACATACTTAGCATAGGTATTTTGCCTATGTATTACATAAGCTTATTTTATTTTATAAATACTTTTTGGTTTTCTTTTAATTTTAATATGTACATGTATTATATACATTATTTACAAGATTCTAAAAATATAATTTATAGAAATAATAAATATTGAATAAAATGAATATTTCAATCAGTACTATGTACAAGGAGGGCCAAAAACCTAATTTCTACAGATGAACTCCAAAATTTATGAAACCAATTTTATTAAATAGTTCATGGAAAGCTATATACAATTAAAGGTGAGTTTGGGTGATTTGGAGTTTTTATTTGCAAGATATGGGTCTGTGAAGTTGAGATTTTGGCTTTTTATTCCGGGTATAAAATGCACAGTGGGTATTATTTTTATACAAACTCAATTTTGTAATTTTATTTACATTATTATCTACAACTTTCATGTACAAAGTTTCTTTATTTGATGAATAAATAATTATGTAAAAAATAGATGTCACAAATGCATAAATAAATGAATAAATAAATGAGGTATTTATTGTTTAATTGGCCCTTATCTCCCCCTACTTTAATCCTTGTCGACCAATTCCATGCTGGCCTTGGTCTCGGAGTTCGGGTTATAAAATATTTGCAATATTTTATTCCTTTTTCTTTTCTTCTCTTTATTCTATAATTTTGGCATTTAAAACCTTATTTTATGTATAATTACTACAATAAATAATGAATGCTATTATGTACAAACTAATGCTATTTACATGCATTTGCTGGGGTTTTTAAGGCCAAAATGATAGAATAAAGGTGATGAAATGGAGATTCATCAGCAGTCTGAGTACGATATGTTCATTCCCAGCCTTGACCCTCCCTGCTTTGTGTACAGTCTGCTATACTTAGGATTATTTGATCCTAAGTATAGGGGGTTTATTCATTCATCTCTTATTCATTTATTCTTTAGACCTTTCTATACTCAGTAAGAGCTATGTCTTCTCTTTTCTCTACGATCTATGAGAACATATCTCAAGCTAAGTATAGGGGGGTCATATATACTGCGTATATACTTTACCCATAACTCATACTTTCGTATTTTTCTTAATGAATATGGCTATTATACTTATAAAATTCATTCAATACCTTAATAAAAGATGTATTATTCCTAATTCTTTTTGTAGTTACTGATTAATAAATCAGGTGAAAATATTTTTTACAAAATGTTTGAAAAATAGTTTGAAAATCTTTGTGAAAAATCTTTTGAAAACTATTTGGAAAACATTTTGTTATATATTTTCAACCTTTGTAAAAGTATTTTGATTGTAAAATTATTTTCTTTGTGTGAAATAAAAAGTTTGAAAAATGATTTGCAAATGGTTTGAAAAATGATTGCAAAAATATTTGAAAAATCTATATATATTGTTTGAAAAACCTTTGCAAAATGATTTTCAAATGTGTGTACATGTTTGTAAAAACTGTTTGTAAAAATTAGTTTAGACTATAGTTTTCAAAATCGTTTGGAAAAACCTTTTCAAATAAGTTTGAGTAATATATACATCTCACCTAAAATTCTTTATACATGTACAAAATTGATCACTTACCCTTTGTAAATCCTTAAAATATAATTCTTGTAAATATAAGATGCATCCTTGTGTAAATATTTGTACCTAGATTTTAGCCAAAATCTTTTATTTTCAAAAAATCCCAAAAACATTTGCAAAACTAAAATACCAAAAACATTTGAAAAATATTTTTGAAAATACCAATAAAATGCATATGCATCATCTTTTCAAAAAAATCCAAAAAAAATTCAAAATCTTTGAAAATCTTATCACAAAAATACTTTCTGCATAGCATTTGCATAGCATTCACATTTTTCGGATTGAGTTTGATAGTTGAAGGAGTCTAAGTAAAATCCGAAGATTGAAGCTTGGTTAGACCTTAAAATATACCTAATGACAGGAACCTTATAGGAGCTGGAATTGAGGTACTTAAGGTTTAGTTGACTTAATTCTTTGAGGATCATGAGACTCGGTTCAATGGATTGTTGACTGCCTAAGTAGAGTATTTCGGAGCACATGCATGACTCTTGTTGATAATGACCTAACTTGTACACCTACACCTTTCACTTGGCTCAACTCAGTTAGAGTTGTGAGGGGGTTGGATTCGCCGGTATGAGATGCACACAAGTGGAAACATTTGTCCTCCTCTAGGGAGGAAAGTGCACACCAACCCGTCCAGTAATGATGAGTTTTGAGGACAAGAGAGTGTGGGTTGCAATAAAGCTTCAAAAGAGGGATAATCTACTGGCTTAAAAGGAAAAGCTCTCTATGTAAATACTGATTTATATAGTGTTTCCAAAAAAAAGCAAAAAGCAAAAACTCCAAAAAAGTAGTCAGGCTTGTACAAAAATAAAAATGCCTGCCGGAGTGTACATATGTGTATAGTCAATAAGCAAGCTTGAGCTTCAAAGTCAAATCATGTGAGCCTGCAGCTGGATGACTTGACTACACTGGTCTTGCATCCTAGGATAGGTAGCTACACTGGCTACCGTCCATTCTTCTCTTCACCCCCCTCCTCTTGAGCTGGTTGCCACTTGAACTTAGAAGGGAATACCCCGCTCCTCGAGGAATGAGTTATTGGATTGGGGAATTATTGGGTTGTCATATTGGAGAAGTCAATCTCTTTGTCATTTCAGTTGGGGAGAGCCACTATCACTTACATTGTACGAGTCAGATTCATAGTCGTAAGGGTTTGCGTATGAGTTGAAGTATTCTGACCTGACTATTGAGGGGACTTAAGCAGAGTTTTGGGATTCTCGAAGGCCGTTGGATTTCAAACTCGATTCTCATTAAGGTTCCGCCCGCATTAAAATTCCAAAGGTCCGACTTAAGCTCCAAACTTTGGTTTTGTGAAGACAAGTTTGATAATTAAATCCAGTCCATCTTTCTTCTTTTTCTTTTCTTTGTTTTTCTTTTTCTGCACTTATTGCATAAGTGTTTGCTAGGGACTAGCAAAGGCAAGTATAGGGGGATGATGAACCTCCATTTCATCATTTTTATTCTATCATTTTGGCCGCAAAAACCCTAGTAAATACATGTAAATACCTCTAATTCATGCATTTTAGTATTCATGCATGTGTATGTAAATAGTGTATAAAATGCGGCTTTTAAAGCCAAAATTATAGAATAAAGAAAAGAAAAGAAAAAAAATATCGTAAATATTTTATGACCCTAAACCCCGAGACCTAGGCATCTAGATAACTAGGTCGACAAGGAATAAAGTAGGGAGAGATAAGTGCCAAAATACAATAAAACACCTTTTATTCAATCCATTCTTTATTCATTTTGAGACCTATTATTAGTTCCACTTTTTATACCTCAAATAAAGAAACTTTGTACATGAAAGTTGTAGATAATTTAATATAAAAAAATACAAAATTAATTTCATACAAAAATATTGTACAGATAAAAAGTTATGATCTGAATAAAATCCCATAATCCCAACTTCCCAGACTTGTATCTCTCAATAAAAACTCGAAATATATAAAAATCATCTTTAATTTATATAATTTTCAATAAGCTATTTAATGGAGGTGGTTTCATATTTTTCGGAGTTACGGTTTGAAAGTTGAGTTTTGGACCCTTCTTGCATACTTATACCGATTAAAATATTCATTTTATTTATTATTCATTATTTTTATACATTTATATTTTATAATTTTGTAAATATTTATTATAATATATGTGAATATTTAAACATGAATAAAAACAGAAATAAAATACAAAATAAAATATTTGTAGAAAATATATAGGTATAATATCTATAAATATACCTATAAAGACTATACATCTATTTATTTAATTGTATATAATACATCAGAAAAATAAAATAAAAATGTATTTAAGTATATAAAATTAAATTATATCTTTATAAAATAATAAATAAAATTAATAATATTGAAAATACAGAATAAAAAATATTAAAATATATAAAAGAATATACCTATATAACCATTAAAAGGGAACTTGTATTTTTAAACTTCTAAAAAATAAATAAAAATCACAATAAAATACTTTATAAATTAATAAATATTTTTTATTTTATAACCAAAATTTAATAAAATATATTTCTATTTTTAATTGATTTTTGAAATAATTTCTCCACGCTTTTTCCTAGTTGGTCCACATGGACCAACTAGGAGTGTCAACTGCGTTTTTGGAGGACGCATCTTGCATCGTTTCACGATGCAGTCTTCTTGACTTTTTCTCCTCTTACATCCACCATACACGCTCAGGGTATATCTTGAGGATTGGATCATGGATTCGCCCGATTTTCTTCGATCCTTAGAGCCCGTTCATCACGTTGTCTGACCCCCTCTGCTATGCGGCAGAACATTGATTTTTGTCCGTCTTCTCGGATTTTTCAAGACCGATCCTTTCACTCAATCACTAAGCTTCCTTCACAACTTTTTCTCCTTGAAGTACCCTCATACATGCCTAGAGGTTGCTTGGAGGATTGGATCAATGATTCTCTTGATCTCCATCGTTCTTTGGAGCTGCCCACCTCACATGTACAAAACACCCCATCTTCTATCCATTCGTTTTTTGAACCTTCTTGGACCCATTTTGGCCACCCTTATTGGAGCTCAAGATAGAGTGAAATGACAGTAAGCTCTCCAGCTCCTCAGAGGCGCGGCTAGGCGAGTCGAAGGGCGGCTCCACCCCCACCTCCGGCCACCGACCATCGAGGTTACACCTTCCTGATTTCTAGGCCAGTCGAGGTCATTTTTTTGCTCGTTCCCTTGCTCTTTATTCACATGCAGATCATAGATTTATTCTAGCATTTTGTTCCCTTGCTTTTTAGTCACTTAATCACCCAATTCACCCCGGAGCAAGCTCCGGCGAGCTTCCAACCCATCATCTTCAACTTTAGTTCATCCTCCTCGACGCGACTAACACCTCACCGACGCCTTCATCCGCTTCTTCGTACCCCCCTCATGCAACCTTTCAACCTTCAGCCGACTTCGAGGTCGAGGAGCATCTCCTTCTCCCCCATTTTCGTAGGAGGGAGAACCCATTCACTCCACAATTTTTTTTGTGTAACGCACGCCAAGCCGACGCTCAAGCCTCCATTTCTCAGTGCAGGTCTTTGTCGGAGAACGCCGTCGAGTCAAGCCCCCCATCGACGCCATCCCTTCCTACCGTTCTCGTCAAATACCTCAGCCTAGGCGTGCACTTCTTGCTGCTGCAGAACAAAGAAGAAGGAAGGGGACTGTGTTGAGCAGTTTGCGTTGGATCTGCTCCTTTTGTTTCATCTCATCCGTCCATTTAGGGGAGGACTACATCCCTCATATCAGTAGACTTTCATCCACGCGTGCCACGTGTATTAGTGGCAATTTTTGCATCCATACCCATGCATTTTCGACATATTTCAGGAAGTTTTCGAGTATCTTTTGAACTGCAGTTTCGTTCTCATGTTTTCATCTGTACCCTTGCACTTAAATGCTCATAAATCATTCATCTGAACTCCGTTTCATGCGAGATTTTTTTAGAAAGCTACTTTAAATATTTACATTGTATCCAAATTTCAAAATATTCTGATGTATGAACTATTAATGGTGAACTTTTGAACTCAGGATTCTGATTTGGTGTTTTTTACTAATAACTTTTTAAATACTTGATATAAGTTGCTCATTTATGGATATATTGTAGAAATTAGTAGTGCCGAATTTGTATTCAAATTTCATCAAAAGATATTGCGATTTGTGTCCTGTAGAATTTCTACCACTGTTGTAAAAATCGGCCGACTAGGCCGACTAGTCGAGTCGGGGGGGTACCCGACTCGACTAGGCCAAATCGGCCAATAGTCGGTCAGACCCGATTAATCGCCCGATTAGTGGGCCTAGTCGGCCGACTTTTGCATAGAGATTTCTCAGCTGACTTTTGCTTAGGGATTTCGGATATATGTTTCGGCGCTAACCATAAACTCGATTACCCGTTTAGAATTAGATGAGATTTAGGGCTTGTTGTTAGACAATAAGATGAGATACTTAAGGTTACATCTAATAAGTATAACTCACAAATAAATTAAAAATATAAAAACAAAAAACACTAAAAATGTTAAATAAAAATTATAAGAAAATTATGTATACTTATGTACTTTAAATTATAGTTTTTCATCTAGATATAAAACAACTAATTAATATACTATCCTGGATAATTTTACTTAAAACTTTCTGATTTAATTTCATGTTGGTTAACTTATATAAGATTAGAATTGTGTTTATTACGCCTAAATGTTCGTTAACTTAGATACTTCTTGTTGATTTGCATGATAGTTAGGTAACTTAGGTTATTTACCTTTTGTGGTTATTGATTAGCTTTGTATTAATTTATTTCTAACTTCAACTCGTGTTATGTACCAAACATTTTGTTCTTAACATTTTGTCCGTGCTATGAACCAAACATGTTGTTCTTAACTTGCTTCATTTTTTCTTTTGTTGCTATAATTTTTTAAGCTCTCAAAAATATTAAAACTGCTAAATATATGAATATAAATGAGAGTATATATTATAAAACTTGATTTATATATTTAAAATAATTAAAAAATTCAAAACCGACTAATGCTCGACTAAATCCGATTACTCTCCCGACTGCCGATTAATCCTTAGTCAGTGACCATGCCGACCGAGTACCGACTGCCGACTTCTGCAACCTTGATTTCTACAATATTTCGAGTGATTGATTTATTTCTTGAGCATCTTTTATCTATTTGAAAATCTAAAAATATGCCCGTGTGCCCTTGAGTTTGTTCTACAATTAAAGATTTTTATTGTATTTTTATCCTAGTGTTTGAGTAGTCAAAAAAATCAAAAACATCATTTCTACCATCCTGCTGTCTTTTATTTTTAATATATTCATTACATCTTAGAAAAAAACCAAAAAAATACTATATCTATATCATATCCAAAAGGCATTCAGTAATATTAGGTCTAGTGTCTGAAAACCCAAAAACACTTTAAAATTTGCAAAAATCACTAAAAATTGAAATAGTGTCAAAAACCCAAAAACAAAGTCATGTTTTCTTTGATATAATCTTCTCTATCTAGGAAAAATATAGGTATAATTTTAGGACTTCATTTTGAACTATTGGTAGTACTTTTTTGAGTGTCCTATTTGCCTTATTTTTCCAAGTTTAGAATTGCCCGTTTTATTTTATTACTTGCTCTTTTTTAAACAAATTCTAAAAACATTTGCAAAATTAATTTAAACATCAAAAATATTTTAGAATATTTATTTTGAAGTTATTTGACTTATTTAAAAAAAATCCCAAAATATTTTCTTTATTTCTTTCATTTATATATCTCTCTTAGTAGATCTAGATATCTATATATCTCTGTCATTATTATTTATATTATAATTACTACTATAATTTTATTTATAAATATAAACTACAAAAAACATTTGAATATTTAGAAATCAAATAAAAATAAAAAAATTAAAAACCCACAAAAATGGCACTTGTATAGATAAATACATCACATTCGCATTTGAGCTTGATTGCCCCGATCTACCTGTTTGCTTCCTGTGTTCGACACTCTACATTACTTGCCCTATACACATATTTTTTAGAGTTATGATAAATTTTAACTCCACACTTTGATTTCCACTGCTTGATATTATTTGTGGGTTAATTGTTGATTAAATTCGGATTTTTGAGTGGTCAACGCATCGATTGTGTTCCCGCCTTGTGTGGAATACATGACCGCGCAATTTTTTGGTTTATCACAGCCCCACCCCCTACCCCAGCGCACGCCTCTGCCCTGTAGCCCAACCCCCTGCCCCCACACGCGCCTCCTCTCTGCAGCCCTCACCCCCTCCCGCCGCTTGCCCGCAAGCTCCAGCACCCCCTGCCCCTGCGCGCGCCCTCTGCCCTGCAGCCCCACATCTGCCCTCGCATCCACCTCCGCCTTGCAGCCCCACCCCCTGCCCCTGCACATGCCTCCGCCATGCAACCCTCCCCCCTCCCCCTGCACATGCCTCCGCCATGCAACCCTCTCCCCTACCCGCCGCTCGCCCACAAGCTCCAGCACCCCCTAACACCCAAAGCACCTCCACTCAGCGCCCCCCACCCCCCGCGCCCGCCCTGCAGCCTCACCCCCTGCCCTCGTGCAGGTTCTCCGCCCAGCAGCCCCACCCCCCTATGGGTGGCATCGCAACACTCTCATCTCAGAGAGGTCCAATCTACTTGTCCTCAACCTAATGGACCGAACGTCCAGGTACCTGCAGCCCCACCCCCGTGCATGCTCCACCCTGCAACCCTTCCCCCTCCCATCGCTCGCCCTCAAGCTCCAACATCCTCCCCCTCAACCCCTGCAAGCTCCAGCGGCTTGACTCCCTGCCTGCCACTCCAGGCCAAGCCCAGGTTGGATATCTCCCCTGCGTGCACCACCACCCACCTACCCCCATCACTGCTTGCCGCCTTCCATGAAAGACCCCACCGCCAGCTGGAAGCTCCAGGATCAAACCCACCTCCTCCTTTCTTTCCTTTCTTTTTTTATTAGGGATTTTATCATTTGTGCCCCTTCGAGATATCGCAATATCAGTTATGCCCCTATCTTTTTGGTAATATCAGTTGTGCCCCCGAATTCTTGCCAATATTTCACTTGTGCCCCTCGGAGGGGCATAACTGATAAAAGATTTTTATCAGTTATGCCCCTCCGAGGGGCACAAGTGAAATATTGGCAAGAATTCAGAGGCACAACTGATATTACCAAAAAGATAGGGGCATAACTGATATTGCGATATCTCGGAGGGGCACAATTGATAAAAACCCTTTTTATTAATCTCATTCGTTAGATCACGGATTGGGTTAGATTAACTCAGCCATCTCGTTGAGTTAATGAACTAAAGTAACATAAGGCTATGGGTGTAAAACGAAGCGGTTATTCAAGATCTTGGGTGTAATTCGTGATTATCGATGGTTCTTAGGGTAATTACGAAATTACTAAGGGTTATGGGTGTAAATAACCTTAAAAAATTAAGGATTATGGGTGTAAATAACCTTAAAAATTATCTTAAAATAAGTAAAGTGGGAGAACGGTAAAGAGAAAGAGAGAGTGAGTTAACATGATAAAAGAGAGAATAAATGGAGTTGTAAATGAATGGAGAATGCATGAGAGAAAGAGAACTCAAAATTTGCAAGGATACCCCCAACCCAAACGGCCCCAAGTATTAGCACATAAAAGAGCTGATTGAACACAATGGAGAAATTGAACAAAAGCCCAATCAAGTTTCTATCCATTCATCAAGACCATGACCACGAGGAAGACTAACAAGTCAATGAACACGATTACTCCAAAGCAAAATCAGTTTATTCATCAGGGAAAAGAAAGTCCCATTAGATTTTAACTCCAGTTGTGAAAAATCACACAGGTTTATGATCGTCAGCGAGACATGAAAGGCAGATACCAAACGTGACTATGCCAAACAAAACCTTATCAATCGTCTCTCTCTCCAAAGCATCCCCAATCTTTTGTGATGGAGACGATACAATGACCGACCAAAAAAATTATACCAACAAAAAAAAACTACACAAGAACAATACGAACAGTATCTGCTGAGTGCAAGCAACAAAAAAGGCAGAAGGAAAATGGCGTGATGTATGGATGAAGAAACGCTTGCGATCGACTCAATCCCATAATTATCTATTCCCAACTAATCACTACCCATCCCCTTCATCTTCCTACCAACAAAGGGTGGTTGTGATTGGCCACCAAATCCCCTCATATGCAATAAGTGGTGCACCTGTTTCTCCTTATTCTTTGATGTTCCACAACATGGACCATCCAAACAAAGCCAACTTAACTTGATGCAGCAGCATGTGATGTGATGTGTTCCTTTTTCCAAAGGAAAGAAGCTTCAATTTCAAGCCACAGCACCTTTGCCATTTAATTTGTGCTGTTTTTCTTCCAAAAACAGAGGGGGCTCCTCCATAAAGATCCGATGCACATGCTTGAAGCTTGCCCATCACACACAAGGATCTTGATTAAAAAAACTCCACAAACCTCATATATGCGATGAATAATTTATCCAAGATAGATATGAAAAATCTGATGAGTAGAAAATACTGGACAGAGGGTAATGCAGATGTGTGGGGGCAGGACAGAAGAAAACAAACATATAGATCCACTCTCTTCTTCTTTCCCTCCTCTGCACTCCAAAAATTTATTGGGTGTTATGGAAACTTCAGGGACCAGAATTGAAAAGGAAGTAAAACTTTGGGAGAGCTCTACAAGGTCATGTCACAGACTCAGTCATGCCATGCTAATATAAACTAGCTAATAATTTAAAGTAGAAGAAAGAGAGAGAATCTAGGAAGAACTAGGCAGAGGAGGGAGAAGAAAAAGAAGAGAGATGGAATTGCCTAAATAGTTTAGTTTACCACCACCCTCTTCCTCACCTTGAAGACCCTAGTCCTCTCCCTCCCTCCCTCTCTCTCTCATGTCTTGTCTTTGTTTCATCTGCTCATCTTGTGTTCCATCACTGCCTCTGTAGCACCTACAAAGAAGGGTTGTTGGTTTGGCGGATCCTCCTCCCCTTTCTCCTCTACCTCTCTCTTCTTTGTTCGAGTTCCTATCATATATATGTTTTTTTATTTCTGCTGCTTCTTCTCTCCCATCACCTTTATGTTGGGAATGCACTGTTCTCCAGTAGAGTAGCAGATAGATTTCCCATCTGCTTCATGTTGGTAATGCACTGTACTCCACTAGAGCAGCAGATAGATTTCCGCCCCCCTTCAAATAGTTGCACTTTTATCCCCATCTGTACCATCGATTGCTCCACCAAAGGCCTCACCTTTGCTGGCATTGATATTAGGGTTTCGATAAAAGGTGGGATTTTTAGACCATCGCATGATATTTCAGAATGTGGGTCTTGAGGGTTTTGCTTTGATGTTCAATACTTGGCCATCGTATGAGATTTTCGATTTTTGGGGTTTGCTCATGATCAGATCTTTGCTTTCATGTGCTGACATTGGTTTGCTTGGTCATCTGAACCACTCCATTGCTTCTGTTCACTAAAGTTCCCACATCAGCTTTAGTTCTGGTTTCTTGTCCACCTCTATTCCCACCTATGCAGAAGGGGATCGATGCCCAACAAGAGTAGAAATGGCAACAACAGGAGATAAATCCAATGAGGACAGTGAGAAGGAGATGCACCTGCCAGAAACCGCGGCAGCCAACGAGACCGACGACGAGAGCCTGTGCTTCTCTGATGCAGAGGACCAGTCATGGCGTTCCCCTTACAATTCCAATTGTGCAGGATCATCTTTCGAAGAGGGTCGGCCCTCTTGCGTTTCGTTTCCAGAGATCGGAGGGGCTCCGGAGTCATGCAGGTGCTCCTCCGCGTCCGATTGTTCGCACGAAATCGACCTGGAGATGGGTATTCTGGAGGTGAAGGCTGACCATGTAAAGCCAGAGAAGGATTGCAGGATATGCCAACTTAGCCTGGAGGGGACGCCGGAGTCGGGGATCCCCATCGAGTTGGGCTGCTCCTGCAAGCATGATCTTGGTGCAGCTCATAAGCAATGCGCTGAGACATGGTTTAAGATCAAGGGAAACAAGTAAGCAATTTGAATATGAGAATTCTGACATAGTAACATTATGTTGTTCGGTTCCAAAAAGATTCAGAATTTATCTTCTTCTGTGGCATGTTTTGATTGCCATACAAACCAAAAAGCACAACTTACATATTCTGAATCTGAAAATAAAAATGGAAAGCGGAGATCTTGAAGAAGGCCATCGAAAAAGTTCGACTGCATATGCTTTTGAATAAAGAGAGAAGACATGTGAGAGCTTAATTTTCATTCATGTTCCAAAGAGTGTACACTCTTCCTCCATTCATGAAAAGCCTTTGTTGACAAAAGTGATAAAGTGAAGGGATGGTACTCACAACAATTGTAATCTTAGACATGAGTTATCTTTTCCAGTCATGCTTCCCCTTTCGTTGATCTTATTCTAGACATGGTACTACTTGTTGCAGCATCCAGGAAGTCCAGAATCTTTAATGCGTTCAGATTCTATCAAGTTCCCACATTTTTCATGCATGCATCCTTTGGTCATGTCAGATAAACTTTAGTACTGGAGAGCAGAGATGCAAAATCATGATCTAGGGTTCCTCCAACTTTTTTTAATGCAACTTGTGCATCATACATCTAACAAAAACCATGTTTGGTTGCATACTTGATCTAAGATTGAGATTGCAAATTACCCAAACTAATGGATAGGGGCACACATCTGCTCTGTGCAGCCATAGCTCACAAGCAACTGCAGTTTCAAGTGAACCATGCCATGTCTGTCGTGGATGGTGCGCCCCGCCATTTTGGCTGCTTGCAAAATAGACAGCCTCCATTGCCACATACAACTCGCTTTAGTATTGGACCACTTGTTGTCTCCCCCTTTTCTTTGGTTTTATATCTCATCACATGGAAACTATGAACAGCTTGTAGATCTTGTTTAGTAGCACTGTCATCTAAGACTGGTCTGGATTATGTCCATAAGTCTTGACCATGATGAATATTTTTTCCCACTTATGTTTACTAAATTTCTTACCCATCATCATGGTATCAAAGACACTACTGGCAGATCCAGATCTTAATTATTTTTCTTGACATATCAATTATTTTTCCTACTGTTGAGGCATTAATTTTCTTCTTCTCCTCTTTATAAATGTCAGAATCTGTGAGATCTGTGGATCGGCTGCCAAGAATGTTGTCGGTGCAGCCGAAGCAGAGACAGTTGAGCAGTGGAATGAAACTAGCAGCAACCCTCCTCCGACACCGCCAACGGAACCACAGAGCTTCTGGCAGGGGCACCGCTTCCTCAACTTCCTCCTCGCATGCATGGTCTTTGCGTTTGTTATATCTTGGCTCTTTCATTTCAATGTGCCCGGTTAAGAACTCTACATTTACCATTGCTACGAATTTGGTTCCATCTTGGCTCTTGCCCAACATGCCCCGCAGAAGAAGCGGTGTAGAAAGATGGACAACAATGGTACCATGGATGGCTACCTCCTTCTGGGAGCAGCTCTTCGGGTAACACATGTCGTTTTGGTTGATAATGTTACTGTTTATTTGCGTATCTACGTGCATGACTTATATTGTGTTGTCAAATAGTTATAGTCATATATCATTTGGTGCTGAGTTTGGAAATGTGGTTGCGGGTGATTATGTACTGCTGGTATTTTGCTTTTTTATGATCATGGTTTTGTGGCCATCTATCCAACAAATCAAAGACTTGTCCCAACTGGCTTTCAGCTCAGTAGCCAAATTCTCAATTAAACACAGCAATGTTCCAAATTATGAGGTTCTCATTTTTATAAATAACATTACTGGTTAGGTTGAATTTTATGGATCTCCGCATGCTGATTTAAGATTTCATTTCCATTGGATGATCATGACTTGCACCCCTTCCAGCAATAGATGAATCTGGTAGACCCATTTTTAGATTATCAAGAAATTGTATTATGTTCATCAGAAAATCATAAAATTCTAATTAAGATGAAATGTGCCTAGTAGCTCGTCAAGTGCGTAAGTCATTAAGGGTGATGCATCCAATGAGGTTTTCACATTAAAATCGTAAATTTGACGTTTGATCCAGAAGTTGATTGTAGAGAACAGGTGACATCCATGTTCTAAATCCATCTTCGAGATTACCTTTCTGCATATTGCAGTGCAAGTCTCAATATACGAAAGATGAGAAAACATCGACTCAAGTAGCCTGGCTCTTGAACAGCATGCTTATTATCTAACCTCACAATTACCACCTCCGCAATAAAAGGATGATGAAAGAACCCCCATCAGTTTGGCCAGCCAGAAGTACATTGCAGATTCTACTATGTTCTCTAATGAAAGACAACCGCATGATACAACGGCTTGTTCTCTTGTCTCCAGTGTTCTCACATAACATCAACTACATAAAAAACCGCAAAGTTGATAGGTAAGCCTAACAAGCTATAACTAGCAACTGATGCCTTATAAATTTCTTTTTCCTGAGAAAGAAAAGGCATATCAAAGTCACTAGGTCAAAAACAATTTTACATTTCGAGATATCATTGAGACAAAACCCCCACCATGATAATTGTTTTATTTCGACACTTCTGTGCTATTGTCCATTTCCCCAATTTCTTCACTTCTGTGCTATTGCCCATTTCCCCAATTTCTACTTTCAGGAAGTTAGATTCACCTTCATGTTCTGCATATTGAGTTAATGTGTTACCCCTTTACACATATTCTCATATTAATTATAATTCAACATCCTTAACATCGCAAACACTTTTATTCACTCTGCCAACTGAAGCTATCTCTAAATCAACTTATGCCTTTGTTGATTATCAACGTTGTCCTGACATCTTATTCCAGCCTGCAGAGGAATCGATATTCTTGCAAAGATCACAAATCAACTACAACAGAAAACCACCTAACTGGACAACCGTTATCCTGCAAAACCATCTTCGTAAGAGATATCTGCACTTGCCTGGATCACCTATTACCAACATGGTAAATATTCAGAGATAAATAGAGTATTAGTATATAGACTCTATAATATTACCATTATTGATCGCTTAATATTTATCTTAGTAGTTGGTTTTTTGGTCTGATGAAAATGGTGCTAAACTTTGGAAACTGATTGACAGTATCTTGTGTAAGAGTGCCAAATAAATGCTACAACAAATTTAAATCAGCATTATAAGAGATGTCCAGGTTTTACAAAAAGCAAAAAGAAAAAAATATCAAATGAAAGAACAATATAATATGGGCCAATCAAATAAACAAATACAATTTGCCAACAAAAAATGGCAATAATGAGATGACATAAATTTCTATCACTGTATCGCTCCGATAAAATATATACATCCGAAAACAAGTGAACAATGTGTTAGTATGCTACCTACTTTTTCTCAGTCAGGAAGTGGACTTCATGGATTTTTTCATAATTTCTTGTTGCAAGATACAACATGATGAGACTTTGTTCCTTGTAATTTTTCTGTACTATAAACACTTCCGAAAAAATCCTACAAGTAATAGAAGCTGGAGAACAAACTGCACCGGGATCAGTTTACTCCACCAAAAGCATTTCCCTAAGAAATATTGCTTTCTGAATGGATCTGATGATTTCCATTATCTTGGATCTTCCCATTTGTCTGGCTTCTAGGTCTCTGAATCAAAGAAAAGGAATATCACATGCTGGAAATTACCATAGCTCATCTTGAGAGATTAAATGCAATGACAAAAACATGAGTTAGACAAACCCTAGCATCTGGAGAAACTGGAGCATTTATATAAGAGACAATGATTAAATCGAGTAGATTTACCAAAGTACTGCATCAATTGGCAAATATATATGAAATGGACAGGGATACAACTAATATTTTGAGTTACATGTTTTAACAATGGCAAATACAACACAGGTTTAATACTTGATATTTCATCTCCATTAACCTATATGCTAGTTCCTCCATGTCCCAGACCCAAAGTTACAATATCTAATGATATAAAAGGGTTATAAAAGGGTGGCCCACTTGCCCCTATGCTACTGCTTTCGTATATCTAATGATACAAAAGGGTTATAAAAGAGTGGCAAACTTGCCCCTACGCTATTGCTTTTGTATATGAAGTTCTTGAAATTGCAGAAATCCACATTTAATATAAGTTCTCAATTGCAGGAACAAAATGTCCTCGGATATCAGTACCGGAATGAAGGATGCCACTGTCCTAAAAAAAGGCATGCAAATAGATATGATATATCCGTATTCAATCCATCACCATATCCGTTTTATACAAAATTTGATGTCCCTATCTGTTTTATTGAAGAAAATACCGTCCAAAAAACAAGGATCAAGTTAAATAGAGTTTTATGGATCTCATAAAATCAACTAGCGAAGTAATAGATGAAAACATAGAGTACCTATAAACTCAATGGTAAGAGGGAAAAATCAATCAACTAGGTTTACCCGATCAATATCAGCAGAATTCCCATTTGGTAGTTTTTGATACCCTTCCTTTGATTTATGATCCCTTTCTTTGTTTTCCTTCAGAAAATCTCTTTCTTTGGAGATCAAGGGCAGCAATGGCAATGCAGTGGTGCGTTCAGGCATTTCTACATGACAAGATAACAAGTCACATTAGAGGAACACACTAGATGGAAAGCCCCTGGAGGGAAAAAGTGCTAAAGAAAATGTTTACCAGTAAGTTTATTGTCCACAAAGAAAACAACCAGGTTTACTGTGTACCTGAAAAAAACAATCATTTTAACGATAATGAAATATTGCAACTATATCAATAAACTAAAGGAAAAAGTATATTACCATGCCACAACAACATCAACCGTATAATGCTTGCGAGAGGCTATGATCAGGAAGCTTTGAAGAACAGCTAAAGCCCATGCAATCTGTTTGATCCACCTGCAAGAAGATACTGAAGATCATAACTTAATGCATACCCTGTTTTAAAAATGGTTATGGGATACCATCTTCAAGAATGTTTTCTGCCTAACCTATCAATTCAATGAGAATGAAACTAAACATGCTACAATCATCAATATGCTCACCTTTTTGTCCCATACTTTTGATAGGTGAGCACAAAAACCAGTGTGAATATCATATGAGATGAAAAGATTAAATCACCACATCCATATATGACCCCTCTTGGAACTGCAGTTTAAAATAGACCCGAATTTTAAAATCAAGAATTCAGTACATGGTCATTAGTATAGAGGCCAATTGACTTACAATTAATAAGGAGCACTTCTACTATACTTTCAGGGTGAGGCAGTCTGGCAAGTTCAGAACCCTGCAATGGATGCCATATTGTTATTCCAGAGCTACTTTGAGGATAGAGTATATAATAAACGCTGCTGTAATATTAACATAAAGCGAAATGATCATGGGGAATGGGATGTTTACCTCCCTACAGTGGTAGTTTGGACCAGGGAGTTGAGTAGCATAAAACGTCAAAATTCGAAGGGCTTGACAAGCCTGAAGAAGGTAGCATCATCTCTCGTCATTTTCAAAGAACACCACAACCACCAAAAAAATGTAAACTTACACATAAAAAAGCCAACACTCTACGCCAAATGAGAACAGTGTAAAAGCGCTTGCTCTGGAAAACGAATGGATGAAATGTCCACTGTAGACAGAAAAAACAAAACCAGATTTTGTAAGCAGGCACAGAAGCTGGCACAATAAATTGCAAAACTCGCAATTGCATTTACCCCATAAGAATAAAAACACAAATGCATGCAACAAGTACTGAATGAGAATGACTAAGATTACTGGTAAAAAGTGACACCCTTTTAGATGTGAGGGACAACTGCTCCCTGTACATAAACATCCAAATATAACAAAGATTAGAAGCCAACCAACCCATATCCCCATCACCAGCTCCGCCATTGAAAAACCTCAATGTTGAATGCTCCACAAACCCCTATCCCCATCACTTATGCTCACCAAATGGTCACTCAAGGAAATTCTTTTGATCTAGAAGCATCACGCATTCAGAAAGCCACCACCTCCACCACTGAGCTTATTTCCACTTCAAGTATAGTGAGCTACATGATTTCTTTGGTTTTAAACAAGTAGGGCATACCCCGGCACTTCACATCCAGAATAAGTAAGCAAAAAGAGGTTTCAATCCCAAGCTGATATTGGAGATTTCAAATAACAAATTTAAACAAGTGCCTTTCCAATTCATTCATAATCTTTGATAAACTATACCAGCGTCGCTAAATTCTAAAATGCCTAATTGTAAAGTTAGCACCTTAAATATTCTTTTTCACTGAGAAGCAACTTCAATATATTATGAATCTAGAATATGTGCTTAAACCACTTTATAGACGCTGCTATGACGGAGTGAAAGATTAAGACGAGATAAATCTATTACCAAGAAAAAGGAGATGAATATGAAGGAAAATACACTCTCACTGATGTAGGCCTTCTCTCTCCCAAGCTCCTGCAAGAAAGCATGGTACTTAGTGAAACTTCAGAAATATACAAGTTTTCATAGACAAAAGTGAACTATGTTAGAAAAAATGTATGCTCACAGGAAGAGCCATGAACCCAATGTCTTGGAGTGTTGGCCCAGGCTGATGCAAGTAATGAACTCCCCGAGCTGCCAGTCCATGAATGTACTATAGACAATAAATTCCATGGTTATTATACGTATTTTTTAAAAAAGGATGATAGCACATGCAATGGAAGCTTTCTTAGATGTATTAAATCTATAAATTATACTAGAGCATCTTAATCAACTTCACCATATAGTTAAGGCTCCTCTCCAAATACAAGAAAAATACTCGCATTTCCCTCCAACTACAAACTCTGCAATAGAGGAAACCCTCAAATGCACAGTTTTATTATCAGATTCCAGTAGACTAACTTTTTCACTATGACTATGCATGTGTGAGACCTAAAATTATTGCGCTATTTCACACATATGGTAATCCAAGTAGAGGTGCTTCAATACCAATATGGTAACCATTATTCTTCTCAAATCCCGTCCCCACCTTTGCTGAAGTTAACATGAAGAAGAAGTTTGTAGCCTAATTTTTTAGCCAAGTTTTATTCTCCTCTTACGAAGAGGAGCCTAATTTGCACAGGTCGAATTTCTACGGGCAATGAACGGATAACACTTGGACATTTCCACATTTACATCCAACCTCCACCATGCTAAGGAATAGACACTGTTTTTAAAAGGTCCTCGTAGAGATATATGTTATGATTATTTGTACTGTTTCATATTTTCTATTTGCTTATAGACTCTTGATGTAATTTATCCATAGGCTACTCCCCTATATAAGAGAGCCTAGGGCGTATGGAATAAACAAGTCTCTTATTTTTCCCAACATGGTATCAGAGCGACGGTCCTAGGCCGGAGTTCTCGAACCAAACCCTAACCCTAGCCCCCACCTCCAAGCCCTCCGCACGCCGCCCCCTAGGCCGTCGGCCCTGCGTGCCCCTCCGTGCGCCCCCTCCGACGCCCCTCGGCCTCCTGACTCCATGTGCCGCGTGCTCCTCCGGCGCTCCTCGGCACTCCGTGGGCCCCTCCGCGTGCACCTTGGCCCTCTGCGCGCTGTGACTCGGCCGCGTACATTTCGGTTGTGCGCATCGACTGTGTGTGCATCTCACCTAGTGCACGTCGCCTCTCTTCCTTTTGGCCTCTTAGGCCTCGTGTGCAGCCCCACGTCCTAGGGTTCGGCCAACCATAGGGTATCTTCGTCATCAAGGAGACTTTCGTCCACGTCTCTACGTTAATGGGTTTGGTTGCTTGAGTCTACACATGCAACTGAACCCGTGAATGTCATTGTAGACAATCATATCTTCAGTCTACAACCTTGGTCTTCTATTATCATCATGTTAGAAAGCAAGGCAGATATCCCATCTACAGGCGCTTTCAGAGGTCCTGCGCCTATTGTGAAGATGGACGAGGTCAAATTACGAACTGTGGGCAATGTAGTTCATGAGTATGATGAAGTCGACCGGTAAGAACCATATTCTTACTGAGGAAGAGCCTGCTGAGAAGACTGGGGTCAACGCCTCATGGGAGGCAAATGATGCATATGCCAATGTTTGGCTATCAGGAACATTAGCAATTGAGGTTGCAAATGATATTCTCTATCAGCCTACTGCAAAAGCAATGTGGGATATTCTGGCTGCTACCTATTCGCAGGCAAAGAATGAGACGAAGATTCTGCAACTCCAGCATGACATCTATACAATCAAGCAGAATGGACAACCTCTACACTCATTATACACGTCTTTACGTGGAATGTTTGAGAAGCTTTACAATGTCATGCCTCTCACAACCACTCCTGAGCAACAAAAGACCTACCGGAATGCCACTATGGTTGGTGTATTCCTGACAGCCCTTGATCTAGAGTACGAGGCAGCACGTTCCCAGATCTTGGCAGATTCCACTATTCCTCCGATGGAGGAAGCCTTTCACAGACTGAGTAGTATTATTGTTCCTTCATCTACTGCCAATCAGACCGCCTCAGCTATGGCAGCATCTCGAGGTCGTGGGGGTCATCATCAGTTTCGTGGTCGTGGACCTCGAGGCAGAGAGGGTCGCGTTCGGCTATCATGTACTTTCTGCCACCGTTCTGGACATACCGAGGACACATGCTATTCCAAACATGGATTTTCTGCTTCTGCACGAGTAGCTGAACAGATTGAACCTCCATCTGCTTCCTCTTTGGATCAGTGATTTGATGATCTTGTAGCTCGTCTGAGGGGTATTATTCCTCCATCCAGTCATGTTGCATCAGCGCCTGCCTTTGAGAGTCATTCTGACGTTGCTGCTTCTGCATCCACCAGTACCTCAGGTAGTACTTATGCATCACTAGCAGTAGTGGATCTGATACTTTAGAGTGGACTATGGACTCTGGTGCCACACATCATCTGTGTGGTGACCGAGGTCTACTTACAGCCTACCGACGACAGGTTCCTCCAGGCCGTACTGTGGTTATTGCTAATGGGACACACTCCCCAATTACTGGTCAGGGGGAGATTAGCCTGACACCAACTAATACACCTCAAGAATGTGTTGTACGCACCCGATTTTTCTATGAATTTGTTATCCATTAGCCAACTTACAAAGGATTTACATTGTCGAGCAATTTTTGATCCATCTTCTCTCATTTTTTAGGACATCCTTACCCGCAACGTGATTGGGCGTGGCTATGAGCAGGGTAGTCTATATCATCTCAGTCGGACCCCATATGTCGGAATCTCCTCTCTTCCTGCTGGACCTGTCTCTCCACTCATGTGGCACTTGCGCTTTGTCCATCTACCGCTTCAGAAATTATGTCGTGTTTTACCTCAGGTTTCACCTCACACGTCCATCCAATGTGAGGCTTGTTAGTTGGGAAAGCATCATCGATCTACCTTTCTCAGTCATCAGAGTCGGAGTAGTAGCTCCAAGTTTGAGTTGTTTCACGTTGAGATCTGGGGTCCTAGCCATGTATCTTGGGTCTTTTGTTAAAAAAATAAATCTGAAGCTGGGAATATTATCACAAATTTCATAAATGAAGTTCATAATGTCTTTTCTGCGTCTGTAAAGATTGTAAGAAGCGATAATGCCTTAGAATTATGTACTCATACTCTCTCAAATTACTTTTCAACACAAGGGATTATCCACCAAACATCATATGCCTATACTTCACAACAAAATGGAGTTGCAGAAAGAAAACATCATCATTTACTTGATGTCACTAGGACGCTTCTCATACAGAGTCATGCTCCTCATTCTTTCTAGGGTGATGTAGTCCTAACGGCATGTTATCTCATTAATCGCATGCCGTCGTCTGTCTTAGGTGAGAAGATTCCTTTCTCCCTTGTTTTCCTTGAAAAAGAATTGTCCTCTCTTGCCCCACGTGTGTTTGGCTCGGTTGCCTTTGTCCATCAGTTGTCTCCAAGTATTGACAAGCTCTCTCCTAGGGCTATCAAGTGTGTTTTTGTCGGGTACTCCAGGACACAAAAAAGGTACATGTGTTATAATTTGTTGCGCAGGAAATACTTTGTTAGTGCTGATGTTACCTTCTTTGAGTCTGTTATGTACTTCTCTCCTACAGGTAATCAGTTGGTATCCTCAGACTGATGAAGCCATATACATGCCGCCACCACCACCTCCTCCACCACTCCCTACATCACCTACCTCCAATTACAGTTCTTGTTCCCCCATTGCCACTCCACTATACCTGTCGGCCTGTTTCTGTTCATGGTCACTGACTCACTGCTCATCATCTAGCTCGCCTGAGGTATGTTCTGAGAATATAATCAATAATGATGGATCTAATGATTTACCTGAGCAGGCTGTGTTACAGAGGACAGATGAGGATGCAAGTGATTTGGATCTACCTATTGCGCTTTAGAAATAGAAGCGTAGTTGCGCGTCATATCCTATAACATCCACGGTTTCTTTTGGTCGTCTATCTGGGGAATTCGGGAGCTTTGCCATTGCACTATCTGCAGTGGATATTCCATGAAATTACCAAGATGTATTGAAGGACAATAGATGACATTTTAGCTATGGAAGAAGAGATGGCTGCTCTTCAGTCAAGAGGTACCTGGAGCCTTGTCCCTGCACCTACCGGTGTGTCTACAGTGAGCTATAAGTGAGTCTTCACAGTTAAGCAGAAAGCAGATGGCAGCATTGACAGATACAAGGCACGCTTGGTTGCTCCTGGGTTTACACAAACATATGAGGTGGATTACCTTGATACATTCTCGCCGGTTGCTCGCCATTCCACCTTACAGATCCTTCTTTCTGTCACGGTTACTTGTGATTGGCCATTATTCCAATTAGATGTTAAGAATGCATTTTTATATGGTAACTTGCACATTAAGTATGGAATAAACAAGTCTCTTATTTTTCCCGACAGTCCCCACTTAAGTTGCACATTAAGTGGACCTGGGTGCTGGAAACGGATTCCCGATATAGATCAAGTTACGGAAAAATATGAAGTCGATAGTGGATCCTGCATGGTATTTCAACCCCTCGACAACTATAGCCACAAATAGTATCCAACCAAATGCACGTAGAATCCTTGTTGTGAATGTAAATATGAATGTAAAAAGTCACGGGATTGATCACAACCTAAATTTAAGGGGCTTGCACAAAGTCGACCCTCTCTATAATGGCAGAATAATAAAAATAGAGACAGTTTAAGTCAAACTTGTCACCAGGATCACCAACAAATTGACGTCTTGAAGTTGTGAAAGTCCACATTCTAGAGACATGGATGCACTTCAATCGTTGCCGCATATCAACTGGAATAACACACAATTGTTTCTCTCTCACTCTCTTTCTCTCTTTGATTTCTTTCTTAAGTTAGATACCATTTATGAGGGGCCATTTATCCTTTATATAACCACGGACATAAGAGTATGTGGAGTGCATGAAGTAGGCTAAATCCCACATGAATTGGAATTAATACATTACCATTTCAAAAAGATACTTAATTTCCTTAACCAATTAAGATCACATTCAATTTCTACGACTACTCATGGTCATATAATTCCTATATGGAGGGGAATAAACCCAACAAATTTATCCTCACCAACAATGTGAGAACTGCTCCAAAACCTGCGATGAAATGTCTCTCAAACTTCCCAAGCAACAAAGACATCATCATCATAATAACACCATTATCATTTATGTGGATCTTTGATTCTAGCACATCTAGTGTGCAATGATACCCAACATCAAAGTGATTTGACAATATATGAAAAGGTAGAGTTTTTGTCGAGGTGAATCGCTTCTCTGATTGTCACAAAAAACAATATACTATCTTAATCAAAATACGAACTTCTTCATCAACAAGAGTTCTTTACTTGTTTTGTAGAAACAACAAACTATATCTCTATAGCATATAATACTGCTCACTTCTACAGTCCTAGTTACTATGAAATACCATCACCTACATATATCATCAAACAACCAACTACTATCAATATCACTGGTCATATCAGCGTCATTGTGGCCTCTCTACTCCAAAATAAAGACATGTTGCTAGTGCCATAAAGATCATAATATCCATTTAGCTACATTACAATTCTTTTTCCTGAATTTCAGATAAATTTACTGCTCCAACAAAATGAGCAAATACACCATAAAGTACTTCAGACTGTCAGTGACAAGGCACAAAGAAGCTTTTATATATCCTTCTTTTCTTCACCTATTTAAGATCATACTCGGTGCTCAAGTTGGAGTGTGCTCCAAAAAGGGCATGATCTATCATGTGACTATATTTCTTCCTCAAGATCAGATGCTTCCTCGTAAACTTCATCTCAAATTGCATCTAGTGAATGCTACAAAGTAATAAAACCTACATTAGTTGTCTTGTAGTTATTCAGGGATGGATCCTTTGATGTATTCTAATTATCTTCAACATTTTTATCCTCAACAAAAATTATATCATAACTTCTCACGAGCTTCTTCTCTACAGGATCATTTTAACCTATAGTTAAACACGTCATGTCTACATTCCACAAACATGCATTGTCTAACATTTGATGCGTATATCTCTCATATGTTGGTCTGCAACCAACTACACGTAACTACTCAAAAAAATATCTTTTCCATACTCGAGTCTATAAAGTATATATCCATCTAAGGCAATATTTTAAGACAATTTAATTATATGAATTGTCGTGTTAAACGCTTTTCACCTCAAAAGGAATTCGATAGCTTTACCTCATCAAGTAAGCACTTGATCCTCTCAGGAACACCATTATTGAGAACTTTTTATAGATCTTCAGACGTCTGATCCCATGAGACCTATAATACATGTCGAAGGGTTCTGCATACTCTCAATTATTATCATTGTGTATTTCCTTAATTCTAGCTGCCTCTTAATGAATGAATGAAAATCCTTAAACATACTAAAGGACATGATCCTTCTTTTTTGTTGGGTATATACCAATAGCTTTCCGGAAAAATCATTTTAAATAGTGATAAAATAGAGTGCACCACCAAAAAAGATAATCTTCAAGGAACATATAAACAGTGTTCACGAAAGCGGTCTGTGCGGCCGCATATGCGGCCGCATAAGCGTATGCGGTGCCCTCAGCGTACCGCTTTCCTGAAGCCCTGCATTATGCGCCCTGTGCGCTTATGCGGGCCGCATATGCGGGCTGTGCGGCCGCATATGCGGTCTGTGCGGCCGCATATACATATTTTTTTTGTTTTTAAAATTTGTGTTGCATTTTTATTGTGTTATTTATGCCATGTTTTTTCTTGCTTTAGCATGTATGCCAACCAAGCATTCCATGACCATTTAAATCCATCATCAAAGTAGTTGTACTGCGAGATTTGAGTAAACACACAAGTAAAAAAAGAATAATATACTAATAATTTAGCAAACTAATTTAGTCAACTAATAGTTATTATGAATGCAATATATTATATGTAAAGTTTGGTACTTTTAATGGAGGATCAGTTATAAATATAAAGACAGAGATAAATGACATTCTATTCAACAACAGAGGCATTTTGTGCGTTAACTTTTTATTTTGTTGATTGTTGTCAATTATTTTGTGTGTTAATTGTTCTATTGAAGTATTGATATTTGATTGATAGAGATTGTTTTGAACTCTATATGAAAGTTATTTTTCTTAGATCTTCTATTGGACCACAATTATTAGTAAATTTAGTTCTATTGTAGTCACTTATATATATATATATATTTATTTTTAAATAAAAAATTAGGAAACTGCGTAGAACCGCATATACCCCGCATATGCCCCCGCATACCGCTTAAGCGCTATTCAGTGACCTGTCCGAACGCATACGCATACCGCTTTCCTGAACCTTGCATATAAATACTAGTAAACCAACTCAAGCATTTATGCCAACCTGGAGGGAGAGCTACTTTCTGAATGTAATTATTGTCTGCTTTTCGACCAAGCAATGAGTGCATCTCTGTCTTTGATTACTTCACATCTGATAGAATACTCTTGATCAAGGTGTCTAGACCTTTCTAGATCATATAGTTGAGCATACATATGCCATAATTCAATTGAATTATAATCGTGAGTCACATTTTTTTGGAAATTAATGCATGCGTGACATAGAGGTTATTGTTGTACTTCTTCTCTTAAGCCACAAGAGAAATGCATTCGGTAAGTATTAAATTGTCCTTTAGTTAAACATTGTTTTTTGTTTATCTGTATAATTTCCGTATGTGTAGTCTTGTTAGGAACTTTCTTGTACTTTTACCTTTTGAGTATTAAGGTTTCACTCTACATAAGAAATCCCAACCCTTACCTAAAAAATATCTCATTCCATCCCATTGTTTTTTTTCAACATGGTATAAAGGTGATAATCCTAGATCAAAGTTGTAGACCTCTCTTCCCCAAAACCCTAACCACCAACATCAACCCCTTCTTCTCTTTTTGTGTCTGATCTCCATATGACATAACAACAACAAAAGAAAGCCTTGTCTCATATTAAGAAGGGTCAGTTACATGGATTCTTTGCCTCCATTCAGATCTATCTTAAGTCATTCTCGAGATTAAATCAGAAAAACTTAGATCCCTTTTGATAATCTCATTCAAACACTTATTGGCCTTTCTTGCCTCTCTTAGCTTGCTCAACATCCCAAATCTCACATTTTCTGACTGGTGCATTAGCCGACCTCCTTTGCAAATGGCTAAACCATCTTAAGCGGTATTCTCTCATATTATCCTCTATCAGAGCTACACCAACTTTCCTTCTATTCCATCATTCCGAATCCAGAATTTTTGTGTATGACCATACATCCACCTTAGCACTTTCATTATCCTCAACATCCATTAACTTCAAAGGTGCTATAAGGTTGGCATGGTGAATTTAGAGATCTGAAATCATCCCTACCACACCAAAATAAGACCACAATGTGCCCCAAATCAGCAATATGAAGCCGCACAAAGAGCCTTAGACGACTCGGGCAGCTCCAGATGGAGGAGAGTGTGCGTGGGCTAGTTGGTGGTGGTGAGGAGCACCATAGAAGGAGTCAAAGCTCACCTCAAGGGGCAACAACATTCATTGCGTGGTGGGGACAACAACTGGAGGTTGTTGGGTCAGGCGACAACAACTGGTGGTCGCATGTATATAGGCAACGATGGCTATAGACCGTGGGGGTGGGTGGCAACATGACATGGAGAGGTGGCAGATGGAGCTAGGTTTCTGGGGTATCAGGGCTTTGGTTTAGGACGATCGCTAGATACCATGTGGAAATAAAGTGAATGAATTAGTTAATGATGCCACATGGCTCTCTTATATAGAGAGGACTCTTTTATAGAGAGGAGACGCACTAGAGGGCTAATTACATAAGAAAGAAATAAAAAATAGATAAATACATATAACTGTCAACATGTTTGTGCCAATCACTAACATGCAAGAATATTTGATGATGATTCATGGAAGAATATATGCATCTGCATTGGGAAGTTCTATTGTTGCTGTATGTGATCTGATGTAGCTACGACATAGGAAATTTTGATGATGCACCACTTTTTGGATCCATTCACAAGCCATGTCTGTTGATACGACTTCTACCGATCATAGCCAGAAGCAATGTAAGTTCTGACAACATGAAGCCCAAACAACATAAAGGTACATTTAATTTTTTTTATACCTACGCATAACAACAACAACAACGTCAACTCTCTTTCTTGAGGGAAAATTTAATACCCAACCTATCTCCATATGCATTACGACACCCTTATCTATTGAAGGTTACTGTCATCTTATGCAACTTCGTAAGAATGACCCAAATACATATGTTGGACTTGCTACTACTACAATTAATATTCATCCTCTGCTTCCAGTTAGTGGATTATTTATTTAGGGGTTTCATACCATCTGACTGATAACGGTTGTGTTCTTTCTTCTTCTCGGCCATTTTCAGTTAAACCAACTAATAGATTACTTTCTAACATATATCTCCTTATTCTCAAAACTTCAAGATCTTATCTTACATGCATCTAACTTTTTTATTATAGAATAATTGCATTTGCAATTTGGACCAAACGATGTCATTGCTAACGAGTGATGTTAATTGACAGTTTTATAAGTGTTTTTTAACAAGAGGGGGAACACACAATGGTGTCCGCCCAAAGATTTAAACCTGATCTTTTGGGTAGTAGGCACATTGCTACCATCAAACCATTAAGTGGGTGCAAATTTACAAATGTGTCCATGGGTAATAACTTTCAAGTTCATTATAAATAAAACCCTTCCAAAACAAAGTATACATTTGAATGGAATTGATTCTTGTTGGGGGTCAAATCTCGGTCTACATACAAAGATAAAACTTTCTCCTGATAAACAACTTTAATTGCTTTGTGCAACCTTTCCTCAAACTGAGGGTGAGCTCTAAAAAGCATTACTTTTATTTATATATAATAAATATCTTTTTTGTGCATATACATTTACAAGGTTTTACATTTTGTATTCTTAATATATTATATGAAATGACTAAAACCTTCCCATCACAGCTTTATATACAAAACGTTGAAAGCAAAATAGACCGTTGTGGTAAGCACAATTAGTGTTTTCTTTTGTTAAACAACAACAGATCCACAACCAGGATTAATAATGCTAGTTGGTCCTATTACAAAAAAATCGATTGATCTTTAAGTCCGATTTAGATTATTTCAAGTTCATAGGTTTAGTCTTTTAGGAGTGCCCATCTTAACTCGGTGATAACGGAGCAAGAAGTCAATGACACAACTAATATTGCAGAAGTTAAGAATGACACAAGTAGTGAAAACCCTTCATTTTATCTAATCATACAATTCAACGTGTAAAAATGTCTAACCTTTGTTTGCAAGAGTCTGCATAGCGCTTCTATATATTCTAAATATTTTCATGAATACAATAATATAAAGTAGAAGAAGTTTGAGAAAACCCTAGCCCTGGTTGTGCCCACCTTATCTCCTATTCCATTCATCCCTCAATCTCACGAGGTCCGTTGCATAATAGGGATCACAATGAACTGCATATAGGACAAGAATAACTCTATATTTCACAGAATTTGTCTGAAAGCTCGTAATTTTTTGTATCATTCCAAACTCATAGGTCATAACACTAAAGAGGTGCTCTCCAAACAAGTTCTATTTCTTTCTAAGGGAACTTTAATCTTGAGACATTCTTAAGATACGCACAAATTCCTCACATTCCCCGCCCTGTTAAACAGGAGAAGAGAAAATAAATCATCAATGATATAGAAAACCCATGCTTTATTGAACAAAACAATGCATCCAAGATTACTGTCCTGGCCATTGCTCAGACTACTGACTAGGACACAATAATCCTGCTGTGTTCTTACAGCAGCTGGTCTTGACTGCACCAAAAATGGCAGATCGGTCAGGAACAGTAAATAAGAAGCAATCACATGCTTGACAGACTGACAACAACCATGTACACATGGGTGCAAAAGGATGCGGCTTTATTTGCTATTAATGAGTACGGATGGCGCAAATCTTAGGTGGTAATTCACGCATGTACTTACCCAACTGCCCAGTGAAAATACAAAATCCATCCATTTTATTCTACCCAAACTTCGACACTTCCACCTCCTACGCAAAAACAGAAGAACCATTCTCTTAATTTCTCGAAAGAAAAATTACTCTCCCAGCCATCTTCTTCACTCGGGGAAGCCTTCGAAAACTAGTCCTTGGCTTTCTTTGTTGTAGGAGCAAGCTGCTCTTGCTATTTTTCAGGGTCTCTCTCATTCATACATAGACAAGTGGGTGGAAGGAAGAGCGCTTCCTCTCTTTTCAATTGAGCCCTGAGCCCTAGCATAATGGACCTTTTATACGAAGGTAGCAAGAGGGAATGACTTCTTGCTGGATTGAATCGGATCACTCTCAGTGTTCTCCACCCTCCGTTTCTTGTTCGAATGCCGTTCAAGAATTCTCGTTTAGGCAGTTCATCATAGTGTTTTGATCTCTGATTTCAATTCTTCCATGTTTCAGCAGTAGCAATATTGTTCCATGGTCAATTAAGCAATCCTCCAAGCTTCAATAGAGCATTGTTTTCGGCTTGAGTTGAAAGTTTGGCCGCCGAAAGGCGCTAGTTATTTCATTCAAAAGGGCTATCTACTATACTATGAATGATGGATGAGTAATTCAACCAAGCGGCCGGGATCATTTAATTCTCCACGCTTTGGCTCCGGTTATGACGTGGATGATGAGCAAAAATTGATTTCTTTTCGTCGGGCCATGAGTTTTTTTGTTATGCGCCCATAGGTAGGCATGAGAAGGCTTTGGTTTTAAATTTCCCCTGCTAGTGCTGACGTGTTTCAGGAAGAAATCCAAATGAAGCTAAAAAGGTGGCTTCTCATGCTGTTGCTGCTGTGTGAAGAAATCCGAAGCAAGCAGCCTTTTAAAGAGACGTCAATACATAACAAAAAATGCCTAGGATAATTATGTTTTATAGATGCGATACCTATGCATTCCCTCCTTTCTACGAAGTAGTTCCATGAAAAGATTTCTCTGGACATAAAGAAGCCTACACTCCTAGGCACGTGGGAGAAGCATGGGAGAAAAGAAAATCTGGGGGAAATCCGAAGGAATCAAGCATGTACAAGCATTCAATTAAATCACTAATGCATACAGAAAAAGGGGTCCACTTCCAAAGGTAAAGAAACGCCCCCCTTCTGAAATTCCCAACCAGTCTTTTCCCTCCATATATAGATTCCAACAAGTCAACCCAATGCCTCGAATCCTACCATTCATTTTCCCGGTCTCTGTCACCTATTTAATGGAGAGCCAGCAGAGAAAGAAAGTCGACCACGTACAATACCAAAACTTCTTAGCTAGTGGAACCCCATCATGAACAATTCACACATTACGAATCGATACATCATGTTACCAGCCACGTAATCCCAAAAGATTCGATCTTTCGTACAAATCCGAACCTGGAAGACCAATCCGGCGAGCAGGAGCCTCCATTTCTCCATCAGAAGCTTCATCTCCGCTGCCGTCTCCGTCGCAACCCTCTTCCATACCTTCCCCAACGCAAAACAAAATCGAATCCACAACGATCAACAACACAGGCAATCGAAACTGCAACAGACGAGGAGGAGGAGACGAACCTTGGAGGCCTCGCGCGCGACGTAGAGCGTCATCTCCTCGCGGCCATATCACAAATCCCGATTTCGCCGAGGAGAGATCGGAGCCCTAATTGGAGACCACGACGCTCCCGTGACCGGAGAAGGGGTTCGTTCGTTGCGCTCTCTCTCTCTCCCCCTCGCGATTCGGGAGCGTGTGAACTATATATATATATATGGGAAGCGAGCCCCGCGTTCTGGGCTTTGAGAGGGGTCCGTCGATTTTGAACCGGGGGATAGGCTTCGGAAACGAGGGCGGGAGATGGGATTAATTACGATGATGCCATTCGATGGGAGGAGGACCGTTGTGGGTGTGGAGAACGTGGACCCGTTTACTTCGCCGATGGGCCGTCCGCGTAATGGTTCCGGTTTTTTATTGGTTATTTGCAAAAATCCTCCCGGAGTTTGAGCTATTCTCTCTCGTTACTGTACTTCAGCGATATTGTAATTAGATTTACAATCCATAGCAAAATCTAATATTCAAAAACTGTGGTCGGCAATCTCTTGAAAATGTAGGGGCAAAAAAAGGAAGGTGCATTTGGTGGTTACATGTGCAAATGAGGAGCCGAAGATTTATAGCAATATGAGCGGGGAAGCATAAAGACTATGACTTCAAATCTTTGAATGTTGGGAAAGAAACATGCATATTTATTAATTTAGAATCATTGTGATAAGGTAGATTTAAATCTAGGGATTTTATCAGATGTACGCCTCTAAAATATTGTTATGTCAGTTATGTCCTTTTCTTTTTTTAATCAGTTGTATTTCCATTTTTTTGCAAATTCACAATTCAGTTCTTCCCTAAAAACAACTAATCCATTTTTTACTTTACTAAAGACGGAACTGTGAACTTTACAAGAAGATAGGGATGCAATATCCGTTATTGCAAAAAAAAGAAATACATAACTATTATTGCAATATCTCAGAGAGGCACAACTATATATATAGGGAAAATAGGGTTACCCCCACCACATTTTTCACAAATTGTTTTATTTTTTTGGAAAAATATCACCACATATATTCACCCTATATCCCTCATATACGCCATTCGAATTTCATCAGAAACAGACCGTTAAAAAAATGACTGTATGAATTGGCATATAAGAGGGATACATAGATTAATATACATGGTGATAATTTTCAAAAATATAAGAAAAAAATTGTGAAAATGGGATGGGGCATGCGGGCAGCCTCATACAACCCATAATATATATAGGGTTTAATGTGGATGCCCCTAAGAGGGAGCTAACTCGGCTCCCCCCACCTCATTTTCCCAAATTTTTTTATTTTTTTTGAAAATTTCTTCCGTGAATATTCATCACTATATCCCTATATTATGCTATTAAATATCATGTGAAACAGAGACTTCTATAGCCTCCATCCAGACAGCCATTTTTTAACGGTAAAATAATTGCTAAAAATGACCCCGTCTGGATGGATGCCGTATGAGTCTCTGTTTCGCACGAAAATTTAATAGCATAATATAGAGATATATTGATGAAAATCTACAGAAGAAATTTTCAAAAAAAAAATAAAAAATGGGAGAAATGGGAGGGGGGAGCCAAGTTAGCTCCCCCTCAAGGGGCAACCTATATATAGGGTTAATGTGGCTGCCCCCTTGAGGGGAGCTAACGTGGCTCCCCCGCGCTTTTTCTCCCATTTATTATTTTTTTTGAAAATTTCTTCCGTGAATATTCATCACTATATCTTTATATTATGCAATTAAAATTTCGTGTGAAATAAAGACTCCTACGGCCTCCATCCAGTCAGTCATTTTTTAACGGTAACAAAATTGTTAAAAACGACAACGTCTGGATGGAGGTCGTATGAGTCTCTGTTTCGCACATAATTTTAATAGCATAATATAGGGATATATTGATGAAAATCCACAGAAGAAATTTTCAAAAAATAAAAGAAAGGGGAAAATGAGGTGGGGGAGCCAAGTTAGCTCCCCCTCAAGGGGCAGCCCCATTTTACCCATATATATGGGGTTGATGGGGATGTCCCCTGGGGACAGCCAACATGGCTGCCCCGCCCCATTTTAGGGTAAATTTTTATTTTTTTGAAAAATATTCATCTATATACCCCTTATATGTCATTCAAATTTCGTCAGAAACAGAGACTCCTATGACCTCCATCTAGACGTCATTTTTTTAACGGTCATAGGATTTTTTAAATCGATCCTGTCTGGATAGAGGCCGTAGGAGTCTCTGTTTCTGACGAAATTCGAACGACATATAGGAGGGATATAGGGATGAATATACATGGTGATTTTTCAAAAAAAATAAAAAGATTTTGCGATAAATGGGGTGGGGGCAGCCATGTTGGCTTCCCCTAAGGGGCAACACCATTTCCCTATATATATTATGGGCTGCATGAGGCTGCCCCACATGCCCCGTCCTATTTTTCACAATTTTTAAATTTTTTGAAAAAATATCACCATGTATATATACATGGGCTCCCCCTTGGGGGCTGCTAACTTAGCTCCCCCCGCCCTATTTTCTCTATTGTTATTTTTAAAAAAAAATATCTTATATGAATATTCATCACTATATCCCTATATTATGTCATTTTTAATGGTCACATGATTTTTTAAATCGGCCTCGTTTGGATGGAGGACATAAGAGTCTCCGTTTCACATAAAATTTTAATGACATAATATAGGGATTTAATAAGTTTACACGATTTTTATTTTTAAAAAAAAATAAAAAAATACATGGAAAATGAGGCGGGGGAAGTTAAGTTCGCTCCCCCTAAGGAGCATACACATTTTCCGCTACATACATACATACATACATACATACATATAGGAGTGATCCTATGAGAGCAAAAAATTGTGAGAGCATGAGAGGAGTGATTCCGCACCACATGATTCACCCCATGAGAGAGAAGACCATGAGAGAGAAAATAGAATCATGTGGTGTAGAATCATTCCTCTTATGCTCTCATAACTTTTTGCTCTCATAGGTTCACTCCTCTCTCTCTCTCTCTCTATATATATATATATATAGGGATGGGGAGCATGCACCCAGGTGCATGTAATTTTACATGCATCAGGCTTATATCTTCCATATTTTTCTACTTTTTTGGAAAATATCATCATTTATATTCATCTATATATCCCTCCATTATGCTATTCGAATTTCGTCAAAAATTGATACTCATATGCCCTCCATCTAGAACAGGTCGATTATAACAATTTAAAATCGTTAAAATTACCTGTTCTAGATGGAAGGCATGTGAGTCTCTATTTTTGGTGAAATTGGAATGACGTATAGGAGGGATATGGGAATGAATATACATGGTGATATTTTTTAAAAAATATAAAAAACGTGGAAGATATAAATCTCGGTGCATGTAAAATTACATGCACGTTGGTACATACTCCCTTTTTCCCATATATATATATGTGTGTGTGTGTGTGTGTATATATATATGAGGATGGGGAGCTTGCACCAAGGTGCATGTAATTTTACATGCACTGAGGCTTATATCTCCACATTTTTTACTTTTTTGGAAAATACCACCATGTATGTTCATTTATATATTCTTTTAATATGTCATTCGAATTTCGTCAGAAACAGAGACTCATATGCCCTCCATCTAGAACAGGTCGATTACAACAATTCTAAGACCGTTAAAATTACCTGTTCTACATGGAGGTCATAGGAGTCTCTATTTCTGATGAAATTCGAATGGCATATTGGAGGGATATATAGATGAATATACATGGTGATATTTTTCAAAAAAGTAAAAAAATGTGGAAGATATAAGCTCCAGTGCATGTAAAATTACATGCACCTTGGTGCAAGCTCCCCATTTCTCTCTCTCTCTCTCTCTCTCTCTCTCTCTATATATATATATATATATAGGATGGGAAGTGTGCACCCTGGTGTATGTAATTTTTCACGCACCGGGACCTATATCTCCCATATTTTTTTTTACTTTTTTTGGAATGTCACCGGGTATATTCATTCATATATCTGATGAAGCTCGATTTCATCATCTTTATTTTTCATTATTAACCCCCTTGCTTATTCTTTTTTCAATAAAATCTAGATAATGTCCTATAATTATCAGAGTCTTGAATAAATTAAAAACCACAAAAAAAATCTCAAAACTAAAATCTGTGGTATTTTTAGCCTTAAAAATACCCTTAAAAATATTTTGAGTCTTTGTTTGACCTCATCTCTAGTTTTGGAACATGAAACTTGTAGATCTCATCAAGATCTATAACTTCATGTTTTGAGTTTTGTCAAATTCGACCATTTAGACCCTCAAAAATAAACTTTTCCTTTGGAATAATCTGATTGGGCCACGTGGCCCGTTCTGGGTGAGCCATGTGACCCGCCCTCTTTGTCTCTTCCGCCCCCATCTCCAGCCGTTGGATCCCTTCTTGATCCAACGGCCAGAGTACCTCCACGTCCTCCTTTAGTCCCAGCCGTCTGATCATCCACCAGATCACATCTGCACAGTTCGCCTGCGCCGCATCTCCAGCTCTCCACGTGTCACTTGTTCAACCGCCTGATGGCCGTATGATCATTAAATCGCCACCGTCTATCGCCGCCTAAGCCTCCAACCCTCATATCTATCCTCTAGCCTGATCTGGATCGCCTGCTTCCGCTGGCCCATGCTCTCAACACGTGGCGCATTTATCGCCCTTCGTTAACGTCACATCAGATCACATCCTGACCACCCTTTAACGCCCAAACCCTAGCCGTTGGATCTCACGATCGAACGGCTAGGGCTTTGTCATCTACCTCCGATCAGGACACTAGACCACGTTATCCATCTCTCGCACACGCTGGCCCCTTCCATATTTCCCCACGTCTCCAGCCATCTTTTCCACTCTCTAACCACCCCACGACCGTGCCCCATTATCCCTCATCCTCGCGCATATTTCCATTACCCACGAATCCCTCTCTTCGCCTCATGCTCGACCACGAAACCCATGACCCCGCTCATCGGAACCGCCACCTTCAAACCATAAATACGCTGTCCCCTCCTCCGCATTCACCATCCACCTTTATTCGGAGGGAGGCCCAGCCCTTCGCCATCTTCCTGTGACAGAGGGAGATGGCGGATCGAGCGATGACGACCTGCCCTTCTGGTGACGACCCTCCGCCGTTCATGGCGGAGTTGCGGAGCTCCAATCCTGCTCGAGCTGCACCAACCGGCTGCAGGTGTCCAGCGACGACCCAGGGTTCGAATCGAGCCCCAGCCCAAGCCTCCGCTCCATCTCCGACCAGGTAAAGCCCCTTCTTCTTCCCTTGCATTTTTTCTTGATTTCTTTAAATTAATTAGGTCGTTCTCCTTCTTCTCGACCCTCATCGCTCACTCCATGAGCTCCGCCATACATCACCCTTCCACGCGAGCTTCTCCGATCACCAATCTCTCCCTTCGCAACCTCAGCCACCGTCGACCCATCTCCTCCGCCTTCCATGGCAGAGGAGCTTCGAGCTCCCGCCTTCTTCGCTCACCGAGCTCACATCCCATTCACGCACACACGTCTCTCTGCTTCGGCTACACACTAACGCATGCAGATGCTCGAGACTTCACTGGTCGGAAAATCAAAGCCGCCTCCGTTCTCCTCTTCAGCCATCGACTACGCCTCATCGACATGAGACATTATTTCACCTCAGGCCATCTCCGAGCTTCAACCGTCTTCGCGATACTCTCAGGAGTCTTCTCAGACTCTCAACGAACAAGGAGGACGGGGGAGTCGCTCAGAGCCATTCACCGGAGCTCCATACGCGCCACCATCCTTGCGGCTGAGGAAGATGACCAACGATGCACAGGCATCGTTGGATAGCACATCGCGGTGCCTATCTCACGGCTAACATTGAGCCACGTATCCCTTGGCCGACTTTACAATAGCCGTCAGATCCTTAAGATCTGATGGCTTAAAAGCAGCCACATCACTCTAGCAGATGTGCACAGCATTATCCAATCGTTGTGATCGGATGGGACCTCACTCAGCCACGTGGCGATACCAGAGCTGCACCGAGCCTTCGCCCTCGACCCGCCAGGCTTGGAGCCCCCTGAGCCTAGCCAAAGCTACATCGAGCCCGAGCCAGCCTCCGAACCTAGCCGAAGCACCCCCGAGCCTCTGCCGAGCCTGGACGTCTCCGAGCCTGGATGGCGCGTGCATACGCACGTGCCATCTAGGTAATTTGCGCATAAGCCCTACCTCTTCTTCTCCAATTTACAAACAGGTCTTGATAGCACGTACATTACACGCGTACTTGGGGTATTTTGCAGTTATGCCCTCGCGGATTTTTTATATTGCAAAAATACCCTTGTGCGTGTGGGTAATTTTACAGGGAAGGACTCATATTTTCATATTTACATTTTAGTCCCTCACAGGGACCTGTTTGTAGTTATCTTTTCATATTTTCTTTCATTTATGCCCTTGTCTTCTTTATTGCATATCTTGAGCACCTGTAAATCAATTGAGTTGATTTCAGTTTCATTTTAAAGCTTGTTCGATTGAACTTTCTAATGACATTGATCATTTTTTATGATGGACACATTAATTTTGATGTATTATTTTGATAGCTATGTGTCTCTTGTTACTTAATTTATGCCTTGATCAAATTAAGTTTGTCATCTCATTTAAACTGAAATTAACTTGTTGTTTAGTTGGCTCATTATTTTGACCTAGGGCATATTTCCAATTGCATCGCATTGCATTTATTTGCATGATGAAAATAAAAAAATGCAGTGTTTATTTCTTTAATGCATTGTTGTGTCTTCATGCATACTTTGACCTATGATTCTTTAACTCAACGCTTAATTAGATAGATAAAAATCTAGATAATAAGAGAGAGGCTCGTGTCCCTGAGTTCGATCTTGGTTTCTTGCCAAGTAAAAAAATAAAAATACGACCATTCTTAATTCTTATTGAAATATCAATGAAGATGGTCTTTGACGATCCATTTCGGCCCGACTACGATGACATTATCAAGTGTTAAAACAACACTCTTAAATGGCCGATTTCGCGGCTTCGTCAAATGACGCCGTTGCCGGGGACACGACTCATTTCTTGTATTTTTGCATTTTTGTTTATTTAATTTAGTCTTTCTTTTATATAGGTCAATTTGTTAATTTGCTTGCATTTTGTAAATTTTCTTCTCTATCGATCTCTAACCATTGTTTTTGTGGCAGGGCCCTTGATGATTCAAGGAGCGAGGAGCTGGCGCTTCCCGCTGCGAGGAGCCGTAGAAAACATACGTGCAGCAAATAGAAAAGAAAGAAAAAAATGTCTCGTATTTTTATTTTTGCATGTCATGTTAACTTGTAATAATTCATCTTTTTACAAGCGGTCTTCGATCGAAGACTCCGAGTGTAATCAAACGAATGTGGTTGTGTGGGGATCGTCGCCACTTGAGTGTCGACCTAGGACCAGGCACGCGGCTCTCCGAGCTTATTCTATTTTCCATTTTTTTACGTGCTTGCTCGTAGGTAGGACACACTAATATATAGACGCACATAGCATCGCCTCACTTAGCCAATTTAAAAGAAATTCTTCCACCGCTAATAGAAGCATGTTAGGTGCGGCTTTTTGATCGACTTGCATACATATTGATTTTGATTTTCAAAACATCCCAAGTTTTTCACGGATTTTCTCCAAGTCCATGCATGTTTTATCGCTTAGTCTAGATCGCGGTTTTTATCGAATACATGGTTTTTCTCGGTTTCCCTTCCTGCTTGATCACCTAGGATTAATGGAAAATGGGAATGAACGATAGACGTTGAATGCTTGGTTTATGTGCTCACCTGAAATCAGTGATAACCTTAAAGAAAAAAATTGGGACTGTTAATTGCAAGTCAACCTAAAAATGGAGTAAAATTTTTGATTTTGGGAGAGCAACACCCTCGTTTAGCATTGATTTTTACTTAACATTTTTCTCCGCGTAAACATCAAATGTTTTATCACCAATAAAACCGACAAGATAATAAACCAACCTCGTTGGTTTTCATGTGTGAGTTGGTGAAATTGAGGGTCTTGCTTGCTTGATTGAGCCCATGATTGCTTCGATACACTCCCTAGAGACTTCAACACTCCATTCATCTCCGCAGATTCATCCGCTCACTTGTAAATCCACCCTTCTTCTTCGTTACCCTTGGGTCCCCTCCCAATATCAAATCTCCATCTTTTACTTAGGGCTAATCTCAGCCTAAGTATAGGGGGGATCCGATTCCTCTGTGATTTTCTCCACTCATCTTTCCCTTACATTTGTACTTAGGTTATTTCTATCCTACGTATAGGGGGAGCCCTTCTTAGCTCCCGTATATTTTCTCTACTTAAATGGACCTATGGACTTGTATCATCCAGTGCTATAAGGACATAGCAAAGTTAAGGATAGGGGGGTATACCGTATTTATATTATACTTACTTTAGCAAAAATCTGAAAAATTTGAAAAATTTTAAAACTTTTTGGCTAAAGTAAAATCCTTTGGGACTAAGAGAACTCTAATGTTTTTCATGGCTTTTTCTATACTATGTTACACTATTTTGATAAAAAAAGGTTTTAGAAAATGATTTTTTTTCTTGTTTTGCAAAATCTTTTGAAATGTTTTGAAAAATTTTATTTGTGTGACATGGTTTTGAAAATTTTATCTCTTTTCAAGGATAGTTGAGTCTAACCTGTGTTTTAACCTTCTATTAAAATCCATAAAAAATGAGAAAAACCCAAAAAAATCCTTTAGGAGTCATTAGTGACTATTAAGCCCAATTAAGTAGCCGCGTTCAGTAAGGGTTCGCCCTTAGCAGATTGGATGGTTTAGAGGACATCGCGCAAGGCCCCATCCTCAAGCAACGGGCTTCGGCCTGTACTTACATCCATACTGGCTGAATGCAGATGCTTAATTGAGTTTAGGCAATCCTAATATCTCTTGAAGTTTCAAAAAAAACTCTTGTTTTTGAATGAAGGAGTTGGATTAATCCTCTACTTTTACTTCCACCTAGGATTTGAAATGATCAAGGAAACTTAGCTTTATGAGGTCTTTGAGATTTTAGGTTAACCAGCCTTAGCCATCAGGGTCATAGACTTAAACATCCACATTTCCCTGGATTTCTAGATTTGCATGCTATATTCCATGCTTAGTCTCAAATATAAAGAATATGATCAGCACATCACATGCACGACTGCGGTTTCGATGAGATGAGTTGATTTTTCACCTGAGGGATTGGGATGAGGAATTCAAGTTTGGATTTGATCTAGTGATGCTCGAGGATGGGATAAAATCTTTGAAGGCTTCATGAATCTTGAGTGTCAGCAATTTTTAGCGAGTGTGAGAACTTGGTTCTTATACTACTCTCTTGACATTGACCTAAGTGCCAGGGTGTGGTATTATAAAAATGTCGATCAGTGTGCGCCAATTCTTGATAAAAGCAGTGGAGCTAGCCAAAATATTACAAAGCAATGAAATTCCAAAGAAAAGCTCATTCCACAAAATCAAATATCAAAGAGCTTCCACCAAAGGCGAGCGCTCCCAAACTTTTCAAAGTGTCCACTTGGACCACCGCTATTAGGACCAGGAGTCGGGCTTGCACCCAAAAAGGGCTCTGCATCGTAAATGCTACAAGTCTGGATGTCGAAGGTATGATAGGTACTCAAAAAAGACACACCCCGGTGTATTCCCAGGAAAACAAGTGCAGACGGCTCCAACTTCTCTTGACGGACGCACTGATCAAACACCAAAAAAAGTGTTGCGTAAAAAGGCACTAGAGAGAATCCTTGTTCCAATGAGAGGGAGAGAAGAAATGACACAATCCCATGCCCTTCATCACTGGCCTTCCATCTACATTTTCTAAGTCTGACAGCTAAAGAGATGGTGGACTGAATGCAGGATTTGATTTATTCCCTAGTGTTGAGGATTGGGTCTTTAGGAGAATTTCTTAGACCAAGACTTTGGGTGACGATTTGACTCTACTCTTGGAATTGCAGTCAACACTAAATTTCATATCCTTAGATTATACGTACATCAGAGAGAGTCTAGAGAATTAGAGGAATTGGATGCCTCTTGGTTAAGGCTGGGTTGAACTCAAGAATGTTGGACCTCTAAAGTTGAGTGGACTTGAACATATTAGATCCTGTACTCACTTGCACAAGAGGGTTAATCCAGCTTATTCATTCTTTTTGATGCTCGAGGACGAGCATAGTTTAAGTATAGGGGGTGATGAAACTCGATTTCATCATCTTTATTTTCCATTATTAACCCCCTTTCTTATTCTTTTGTCAATAAAATCCAGATAATGTCATGTAATTATCAGAGTTTTGAATAAATTAAAAACCACAAAAAATCTCAAAACTAAAATCTGTGGTATTTTTACCCTTAAAAATATTTTGAGTCTTTGTTTGACCTCATCTCCAGTTTTGATCGACATGAAACTTGTAGATCTCATCAAGATCTACAACTTTCATGTTTTGCGTTATCTCAAATTCGACCATTTAGACCCTCAAAAATAAACTTTTCCTTTGGAATAATCTGATTGGGCCACGTGGCCCGTTCTGGGTGAGCCACATGGCCCGCCATCTTTGTCTCTTCCGCCCCCATCTCCAGCTGTTGGATCCCTTCTTGATCCAACGACCAGAGTACCTCTACGTCTGCCTTTAGTCCTAGCCGTCTGATCATCCACCAGATCACATATGCATCATTCGCCTGCGCCGCATCTCCAGCTCTCCACGTGTCACTTGTTCAACCGCCTGATGGCCGTATGGTCATTAAATCACCACCGTCTATCGCCGCCTAAGCCTCCAACCCTCCGATATATCCCCTAGCCCGATCTGGATCGTCCGCTTCCGCTGGCCCATGCACTCAACACGTGGCGCATTTATCGCCCTTCGTTAACATCGCATCAGATCACATCCTGACCGCCCCTTAACGCCCAAACCCTAGCCGTTGGATCTCACGATCCAACGGCCAGGGCTTTGTCGTCTACCTTCAGTCAGGCCACTAGCCCACGTTCTCCATCTCTCGCACACGCTGGCCCTTTCCATATTTCCCCGCGTCTCCAGCCATCTTCTCTACTCTCTAAGCACCCCATGACCGTGCCCCATCATCCCTCATCCTCGCACATACTTCCATCACCCACGAATCCCTCTCTTCGCCTCATGCTCGACCACGAAACCCATGACCCCGCTCATCGGAACTGCCACCTTCAAACCATAATTACGTCGTCCCCTCCTCCGTATTCACCATCCACCTTTATACGGAGGGAGGCCCAGCCCTCCTCCATCTTCTTGTGACAGGGGCAGATCCTTAAGATCTGATGGCTTAAAAGCAGCCACGTCACTCCAGCAGATGCGCACAGCAGCCATCCGATCATCATGATCGGATGGACCTCACTCAGCTGCGTGGCGATACCAGAGCTGCACCGAGCCTTCACCCTCGACCCGCCAGGCTTGGAGCCCCCGAGCCTAGCCGAAGCTACATCGAGCCCGAGCCAGCCTCCGAACCTAGCCGAAGCACCCCGAGCCTCTGCCGAGCCTGGACCGTCCTCCGAGCCTGGATGGCGCGTGCATAGCACGACCATCTGGGTAATTTGCGCAGAAGCCCCGCCTTCTTCTCCAATTTGCAAACAGGTCCTGATAGCACGTGCATCACACGCGCACATGGGATATTTTGCAGTTATGCCCTCGCGGGTTTTTATAATTACAAAAATGCCCTTGTGGGTATGGGTATTTTATAGGGAAAGACACTTTTTCATATTTATATTTTAGTCCCTCCCAGGGACCTGTTTGTAGTTATCTTTTCATGTTTTCTTTCATTTATGCCCTTGTCTTCTTTATTGCATATCTTGAGCACCGTAATTCCAATTGAGTTAATTTCAGTTTCATTTTAAAGCTTGTTTGATGAACTTTCTAATGGCATGGTCATTTTTTATGACGAACCCATTAATTTTGATGTATTATTTTGATAGATATGTGTCTCTTGTTACTTAATTTATGCCTTGTTCAAATTAAGTTTGTCATCTCATTTAAAACTGAAATTAACTTGTTGTTTAGTTGGCTCATCATTTTGACCTAGGGCATATTTCCATTGCATCGCATTGTATTTATTTGCATGATGAAAATAAAAAAATGCATGTTTATTTCTTTAATGCATTGTTGTGTTTTCATGCATACTTTGACCTATGATTCTTTAACTCAACGCTTAATTAGGTAGATAAAAATCTGGATAATACGAGAGAGGCTCGTGTCCCTGAGTTCGACCTTGGTTTCTTGCCAAGTAAAAAAAATAAAAATACGACCATCTTATTCTTATTGAAATATCAATGAGATGGTCTTTGACGACCCATTTCGGCCTGACTGCGATGACATTATCAAGTGTTAAAACAACACTCTTAAAGGGGTGATTTCACAACTTCGTCAATATCCCTCCAATATACCATTCGAATTTCGTCAGAAACAGAGACCCCTATGTCCTCTATGTAGAACAAGTCGATTACAACAATTCAATACCGTTAAAATTACTTGTTCTAGATGAAGGGCATATGAGTCTCTGTTTCTGACGAAATTCGAATGACATATTGGAGGGATATATAGATGAATATACACGGTGATATTTTTCAAAAAAGTAAAAAATGTGGGAGATATAGGCATCGGTGCATGTAAAATTACATGCACCAGGGTGCATACTCCCCATCCTCATATATATATATATATATATATATAGGGAAAAATGGGGTTGTCTCCTAGGGGTAGCCAACATAGCTGCCCCCACCCCCATTTTTCAGTTTTTTTTATTTTTTGGGAAAATATCACAATGTATATTCATCCCTATATCCCACCTATATGTCATTCGAATATTGTCAGAAACGGAGACTCCTACGGCCTCCATCCAGACATCATTTTTTAACGGTCGCAGGATTTTTTAAATCGACTCCGTCTAGATGGAGGTCGTAAGAGTCTCTGTTTCTGACGAAATTCGAATGGCATATAAGATGGATATAGAGATAAATATACATGACGATATTTTTCAAAAATAAAAATAAAAATAAAAAATATCAAAAATGAGTCAGGGCAGCCATGTTGGTTGCCACCAGGGGCAGCCCCATAAATCCCCCCATATATATATTTATGAGGAAAGGGAACCTACTTTGTGAAGTAGGTAACCTTACCTACTTCACATCCATTTTTCATAAATTTTTTATTTTTTTTGAAAAATGCTGTCGTGGATTTTAATAATTATATCTTTTCAATATGTTACTAAAATTTCAACAGAAATACATACTCATACGGCCTCCATCCAGAACATGTAAAATACAACATATCTGTGACCGTTAAAAAATGACTGCCTGGATGGAGGCCGTAGGAGTCTCTATTTTTGAGGAAATTTGAGTGACATATTAGAGGGATATAACTATGAAAATCCACGGTGACATTTTTCAAAAAAAATAAAAAAAATTACGAAAAATGGATGTGAAGTAGGTAAGGTTACCTACTTCACAAAGTAGGCTCCCTTTCCTCTCTCTCTCTCTCTCTCTACATATATATAGAGAGAGAGAGGAGTGATCCTATGAGAGCAAAAAAATGTGAGAGCATGAGAGCATGCATTCTGGACCACATGATTCTATTTTCTCTCTCCTGCTCTTCTCTCTCCTGGTTGGATCATGTGGTCTAGAATGAATGCTCTCATGCTCTCACAGGTTTTGGCTCTCATAGGATCACTCCTCTCTCTCTCTCTATATATATATATATATATGGAAAAATGGGGTTGTCCCATAGGGGCAGCCAACATGATTGCCTTCACCCTATTTTTCGCAATTTTTTTATTTTTTTAGAAAAATATCACCATGTACATTCATCTCTATAACCCTCCTATGTGTCACTCGAATTTCGTTAGAAACAGAGACTTCTACGGCCTCCATCTAGACATCACTTTTTTAACGGTCGAATGATTTTTTAAATCGACCATGTTTGGATTGATAAAGGAGGGACACAGAGATGAATATACATGACGATATTTTTCAAAAAAATAATTTTAAAAAAATTGTACATCGGAATCTGATGTACAATTGCTAATGAATCAGATTGAGTGGTTAGGATTCATCGGTTCGAACCTTACTGTATTATAAAGAAATATTAGTTTCTTTATAATATTTTAGAAATTCAACCATATACTTAGGTATATACCTAAGCTTAACCTTGTTATCGATATAAGATAGTATTAAATTATTTTACAAAAATATCCTTTTAGTTTATCTAATTGCATGTATATATATAGATTAGTGATCCTATGGGCGTCAAAACCTGCATGAAGGCAGTGATTCTGAACTATATTCAACCAGGAGAAACCTCTCTCTCTATATCCTTTGTATGTTTTTTAATGTTTAAGCATGTCTTTTAGTGCTTATGCCTATATTAAAGATATAAATGAGTTAATTTCGAATCTTCATGTGATATGCTAATCTGGGCCATTTAAAGATTAGATAATGTGATTGGCTATGTAGTTTTGTTCATACACATTTGAGGGGTATGCGATTAGATTTCTAATTTTTTGATGGTTAAACTATAAATTGAGCATTAAAAATTAATATATCATCAAACATTATCGTGAAACTTCTTAGTATCTAAAAATATTAAGCAAATAATGGCATTTAGTGATCAGTCTCCAATTAGATGAGAGAAGCACATAATTAGTGTGCATTTAACGTTATTATATTTGATCACATTTTGTGGTGTGAGAGATAGGATTAGAAGAGAGAGTTTGGTGCGGTAAATAAATAAGTTGTTGAAAACATTCAATCTAAGGGTTTGAACTCCACTCATTGATGGAGACAATTGGGATTTATCAATTATGTATGTCCTCACGTTTGATAAAGATGTACACCTTAAAAACGTCCTAGAGATGTAATATTTTGATATTAATATTGATGCTTTTCTAATATACCTACTTGGGAAAATAACAATATATATGATCTATGCTACTAATTAAAATTTAAAATAAAAACCTACCAACTTTGCTTATACTAAATTCTGCCTTTTCAAATTCCAGATCGACCACTACAACAATTCTAACTTGTGGCGACGAATAAAGGCTTTTGGCTACTGAAAATGTAGTTGTAACAACACTTCCATTGCCAATAATATGTTGACATAGTCCTCGTCAACACAAGTTTACACAACAAATAATATGTCGCCGCAACTAATTGTACCAATATTGTGGCATTGTTTGTCACCCTAGCATTATATCATGGATTCGACAATATGTCCAAAAGCTAACTTAACTGTTTCAATGAGTCAATTATATATTCCAAGCAACCTTACAAAGAGAAATCCAAACTCACAAACCATATCAAAATTCAGACAAAAATGTGCAACAAAATTCACCTTTTTTTTCCGACAGCATAAGAATAAAGTGAAAATGACTATCTCATTTGTCTATGAGATTCAAACACAATGTTTAATCTCCGAACAACCTTTGTGATCCTCTTGATTATACTGATGGCAATATAAGAATAAAGTAAACCAAAGCTTTTAGATTACCCTATCCCAAGATCACAACAATATACCTTTTGATTTCATCCAAAGAACATTAGTACAAGCACCTTGTAAAGATTCATCATCACTTCTACATATTATCAAAAGTCTAACTATGTGAAGCACTCCTCTAGAATTCTATGTTCTAGTAATAAGAAAAATTTTAACATGGATCATCACTATTATATAACTACTTATGTTCCAATAACAAGAAAAACCGTAGCATGTCCTAATAACAAAAAAAACTACAATCGCAAAATCTCACCTGTAAAAAATAATTTTAACTAATAAAGTTATTTAAATGAAGCTACTAATACCAATTAAAAATTAGATGGTGGAAGCAACCATTAGAAGACAAGAAATTCCACTAAAAAGAGATTTACCTTATCTCTTAGTGATTTTCTTTTGTATTCCCATGTAAGAGGCCATTTCGACTATACAATATAAGTGAAAAGAGTGAATTTTGTAAAAGACGAGACATAGTATCAATGATAGAATTTTCTTTCATACACACATGTAAGAAAATTCTATTTTTTAATTTGATTTGATGTATGCATATTTTCAAATGGATCACTGGTAGAATTCTCACCGTAAATATAAATGAAATGAAATACTGTCACCAACTGAATATAACTTGGTCTTAAGAATAGGTTTACATTGTTCTATGCATGTAAGAAATGATTCTCATAAGAAATTGGTATATTTACATTCATAACCCTTATCAATTTCATAATTACAATCATAGCCCTGTATAATCGTGAATTACATGAGAAACCCCAGATAGTCACTCTGTTTCACGCCATAACCCTCCGCTAGTTTAATACGTTAGGTCAACCACAAAATCGAGTTATACCTCATCTTCAATCCATGGTTACGATTTAAAGAAACAAATCCCAAAAGAAAAAGAAAAAAACACCCCTTCCTTCTCCCACCCCTCCTCCAGGTCAGTCGTTGCCACCCCACCCTCTCCTCCACCTCCCCACTCCTCCAAGCCAGTTGTTGCCACCCCACTTGACTTCTCCATACCCTCCACACCCCCCACACCCTGCTGCCAACCACCTCCCCCACCCCTTCTTGTTCCAGCCCGCACCTCTCCTTCCTCTCCCTCCGCCTTCCCCTCCCCTCCCATCACACGAGCGGCAACAAACTGCTCCTCCCCTTCCCCTCCCTTTGCCTTCTCCTCCCCTCGCATCTGCTCCTCCCCTTCCACCCCCTCCGCCTTCCCCTCCCCTTCCCCACTCTACCTTACCCTCAACTTGCGTGAGAAGCATCAACAACCCTTCCCCTTCCTTTGCCTTCCTCTCCCCTTCCCAAAGAGACTGTGGTAGTTGCGGAGGTGGCTGATGCCGTCTTGGATGGCAATTGAAGATGTCAAGGGCCTTGATTGTGCATTATAGAAAGTCGGAGAGGGAGTCGTGGAGAGGAGGGGGAAGGGGGTGGGGAGGGAGCTGTGGAGAGGAGCGGGCGGAAGAGGCGATAGCAGGAGAGGAAGGACTCGAGGCAGCGACAGAGCCATGAAAGGGAGAGGAAGGAGTCGTCGTCATCAAGAGACGGGAGGAGGGTTTGGAGGCTGTGGGTCACATGGAGTCGAGGAGATGGGAGGGGCATAAACACATCAAGGTAGAGAATGAGATGACATGGTTTGCAAATAAGATTGAGAATTAGGGGCAATTTTGACTTTTTTAACGGAAATCGTCAACTATGACGGGCATCTTAAACGGAAACGGAACATAACACATGGTTATGTCTGTAAGAGTTAAGCATTATTCAGGATTTCTTATGTAATTCACGATAATGAGGGGTTATGATTGTAATTACAAAATAACTTAGAATTATGAGTGTAAATATCCCTAAGAAATTCTACTGTATAGTAAAAGAAACAAGATTAAATTTTATAAAAACGAGATAAATATCGATGATAGAATTTTGGACAAGCATATACATGCCCCTTTAAATCACAAAATAAGGGTGAATAACCTTTCAAAGTATATGATCCGACATATGTATATGATCCAACCATCCATACCTCCAGACCACATACCTTTTATTTCCACTACTTACACAATAGCTGAAACTGATATGTAATCTCCAGTTCCTAAAAGATAAAATCTTGTTTTATGCCTTTGGATCTGATCAAATATTAAATATTGATATGTAATGATCTGAATTAAAGTAATCTTAAATATTGATTCTTCCATAATCAGAAAGTTGATTGAACAGTAGCATTGGTCGAATATGTTGGAATATTAGTTTCTGATGCATGGAATTCTGTAACCTAGAGAGGGATCAAACGAATTTATGATTTGTTTATGTCTGATTCTCATGGGCTTATTTGCATAGAGATGACTTTTTTTATCATCTTCATTTGTTCCAAATCAATCGATGATAGCCAACTACAATAGTTCCATTGGCTACATTACAAAACAATCACAAAATATAATGATGGTGTCCCATTGGTCTCCTTTGCATCTAATGTGGATCAGTAGATAAGCTTGTCATGATGCTAAAAAAGTCATGATATTTAGTTTGGACTATATGTAGAGATTTTTGGTAATAGCATATATTACGTGGAGATTTTGTAAGGTTTCGAGCTTAGGTCATCGGTCCGTTATCGAAGAAAATTGATCCTGACAACTTGTTGGGTTCGGGCTCAAAGGGATCCATTGACAACCGCTCAAAATGCTTAAGCCAAGTTATCAAGTAGTAGACCCCACCATTTATAATACACTCTCACACTTTGTGAGTGTTAGATGTGGGGCTATCTTTGGGGGTATGTGTGTTACATATTTATTCGAATTGTATCAACTTGGCTTTCATGAGGATGGCGAAATCGTATCTACATTTTTTATTACATAAATGTATTTATAATCATTTAAATACCAAAAATATAACAACTAACGGAAGTGGATATGTTCATGAGTAATTGCAATGGTTGATAGTTGAATTTCATAGACAAAAGGTGGTGCATGTCATGTCGAGATGCATTTGTAAATGAGCCATTTCCATCTCTTACTCTGCTACTTCGAATATTATCGCTTCCATTATAACTATCACCGCTACTTCTAGTACTTCCACTTGGTCTTGAATGATAACGAGCATTCTACACATGAAAGTTGATTAAGAAGTTTAAAAAATAAAAAATAAAAATAAAAATTTGGTTTCAACTCTTTTTACTTATCTATATGATTGAGGATAATAGAATTCAACATTATGACCTTATTGTTGCATCCATGTAGCTTGTTGATGCAACATTTTTTAATGATCTACCCTCGTAAGTAGTCGTTGAACCAATTCACATCGTGATGCAATAAGATCATCCGATTTCTTTACAAGTTCCTATATTTAAAATAATTAGTGGATGCATGCTCGGTCGTGCTTCCTTTGGAGGTACACATGTAACTCTCCAGCTCAGAATGCTTATGAGATTTGTACCAAGAAATTGAATATAATCATCTTTCAAAGGTCTAGCAACTTTTGTGTATGCCTCTATCTCGATCTTAACCAAAGAGATCTTCCAAGCATGGTCAGTCTTTGTTCCAATCACTTGACTCCATTTACTCTTAAGCAATACATGATCTTTCAAGCATCAAATCTTACAAAAAAAAGTCGGACAAAACAGCTAAACATTATTTCACAAGAGAAAGCAAATTTGTATCTGACTTTTTATAAACATAACACATCTATATTAGGTATTCTAATTAAACGTGAAATCCTCAAAAAAGGACACAGGAAAGCATAAAATCACACATCAAAATAAAAGAAACCTTCCTAAAAATCAGAACAAAATCTCTCTTCCAACACTGCAGAATCAATATATTCTAGCATATGGTGCAAATCTCATTTATATTTCTTTTCTATTGCAAGTAGTTTTTGGAAAATAAAGAAACTACATGAATTTTTTTAGCAAAATCTTATATTTTATCCACTATGCCAATGTAAAAGTGTCTTTTGACATAAAACTGTTTCCATGAAGGATAAATGATCTTGAATTATGAAACGATCTTTATCCCCTTCATAAGAAGCAACATGCTGAAAACTCAATAAATAAGACCATAAAAATGTCAATCAAGTGATTTAAACAATATTAACATATCATAGCTCTACCATCACAATAATCTCTGCACTATTACTAAGATATAAACAAGATCGTAGAAATCAGTAATCGGTACTCAGTCGGCGGGGTCACTGACTAAGGATTAACTGACGGTTGGGCGACTGATCGGATTTAGTCAGTCATAAGTCAATTTTAAATTTTTTAATTATTTTAAATAAATAAATTATTTTTTATACATATATTCTTATATATTTGTACATTTTTTATATTATCATAATGAAATAAACAAAGTAATTGACTTTAAATATAACACTAAGCGTATTAGAATAAGTTTGTTTTAAAAAAAATAAAAAAAATAAAAAGGTCTATGTAAAAGTCGGTCGAGTAGTCGGTTAATTATGGCGACTAGTCGGTCCGATTAGTCGGGTTGACCGACTAATGACCGATTAGGCCTAGTGAAGTCAGCTACCCCCAACTCGACGACCGACTTTCACAATAGTGGATATAAGTAAAAATCACATGTGCCTCATAATACTATCTTCCTACATAACCGCAAATCGGTATGAGATATGGATGAATATCCTTGTCATTATCAAATTCTTTGATAAACATAGTTCCATCAATAACAGTGTAAAATTCTTTCTTCCATAGAATCGATTTTCAACTTCTAGTTGTCTTAATCTACAACAGTATCAAGACATCAAAAGTTGAATTCCCATCAGATATAAAAGGGGCCTAATTCCACTTTCCTTGTGAAAAGAATCAATGTGGAAGATCTATAGGGGGGAGAAGATCTATATGAGGAATGTCACCATGAATGGCATTGTTGAAGAGGCTGTGGATATCGTGGTAATGAAGATGTACTTCAGCTGCAATAAGAACATGAAGCAGCTCATCCTTTGATTGTGATCAGATCAATGTTGTTGCTTATTTATGAAGCACAAGAGAGGTGTCTTGCAAATGCAAGGATATTCTCAACTTCTGCACTATCAATAACAATTTAAAATTTTTTCTATCAATAACAGTTTAGTAGGATATCCATTTTTCCATAGTTATATATCTTCCCTTCTTTAAATTGAATTCATATCGGACAGAAAAATAAAATTTTAAATTGACTCACTATTTCTTTAGTATCATGTTACATAATTTGCATCATATCCAAATCTGTTGCCTCCTTGTTTTTCTCTTTTTACTTAATCAAAATGAAAAAGTATATTAATATGAAACATAACAAGATAACATTCTAAACAGATATAACTTACAAATTCATCGCACCGTATCACTAATGGACGTCTTCCGGACCTATGGTTAAGAGACTTCACATCACAATTTACATTGTTAATCATGGTCTTTGCCTAAATATAAAATATTGATATTGTATATTCATACACTATATAAAGGTAAAAAACAATATTGAATCGCCAAATTGCCGTACATTCATGTGTTTCCCACTCGTTAATCAAATCAGTAAATTGTGTTCTATCAATTCGAGGATCTTCCTAAATCTTCTCTTTCATGACATCAGGTTTCATTTCATAATCCACCGAGATTTGTTTAACTGTATTCTTCCCGTCTCTATGTCGATTATGAATGACCTCAAAAGTAAATGTGAATGCATTTGAATGGCCATCTAAGATAAATCTTACTATAAAAGATAGCTTTTATTAAACTAATGAAATATAAGAATAATAATATACTAACTTACATTAATACCTTCAAAAGTTTCCAAATATCCATAAAAGATTTTTCAGATATTTTCCTTCCACTCTTTGTCATGTCATGTGGTCATAACCAATTGCAGTGCATATAATATGCACAAAACGGAATTTTTCTCATTTTCACCTATTACTTGACCAAGCCGATAGTACATATGGTTGTCCACTTTTACATGTAAAAAATCATTAAATACATCCTCGACCTCACTTTTTAACATTTTGTCTATCGTTGACATCGCCATGAACTTCTTGACCATTCTTAATTAAGGCCTATATTTTCATTCTCATCCAATGATATTATGTTATATTCGTTCTCATTTCTTCCAATGGAGTCAATCAACAATCGCTTTTGCCTCGCCATTGATTTTTCATGTATGATGACTAAAGTATAAAAGCAATGATATAAACTGTATAAAAGATGTACTTACAGCATCTGCATTCTACTATTGTAACGATCATGACTTTCAAAAAAAAATAAATAAATATTCAATTCTCATAATTTTATACAACAAATTTCCATTTATACCATATGAACATTATTGCACTATTGAATATCCCATTGAATGTGTTTTATTACCCCACTAAATTGCATTATTGTCAACAAATAAAAAGACCATAAGATCTCAAAACCAGCATGTCATTTGTTCTCTCCCTTTTTCTTGTGCGACGGGAGAGAGAGAGAGTTAGAGAGAGGTCTATTTGGAAGAATCATCTTCGCCACAAGAGACGGTGACGTCGAAGCGAAGGACAAGGGTGCAGATATGTGACCGAAAGGAGGTGCGACGTCCACGCCAGGGAGAGTTACGCATTGGACTTAAGGTATGTATCGGTCTAGGTTTTCGTATAAATATTTATTACGTTACAATAGATCCCTCGTATGTATCGACTTAGGATTACATATGATAAATAGATCATATCTTAATTATAATTTCTAGATGTATATATCGATTTTTAGGATAACACATGTGTAACCGGTTTCCAAAACGAACCATCTGATGGGTTAGCACATACTTAGGAATCGCTAATATGTAATTATTATTTGATCATACTCTCATGATTTGCTCATATTATGGACGAATAACTTAAACTGATGACGCATGATGAACCCTTGAAATATTGGCAATGGCTTACAAATTCTCATAAATATTGGCAAGTTTGTTTTATAGTGAAGGATTGGTTGAAGTCAAAGAGTTTGGATGGTATATTTGTAATCTGTCAAAAGTTTCATTATAACGAAGATGCTGTCACGTTAATCCCTATTGGTGGTTCGATTATGCCTTTCTAAAAGGGTTGACGATGTGATAAAAATAGTTAAGTAATTTGTAATTACATAAATACATATTGATTAGTTACACTATAAAATATTCATCTCATAAAGTGAATAATCCACATAGAGCTATTGAAAACCGTGACATTCCTTGCTGGAAAAACTACACGTAGAACCTCTTGCACACTTGATATTCATGTACATATCATCAGATCAAGGCATCATCCATCTTCATCCATAACTTTAGTGCAGAAAATCAGAACAGAGTGTTACGCTATCCACAAGAGATTAAATCGTAGGTTAACTTATTATTGGAAATTCTAACTCATGGATAGGATAAGAATAAGCAATGTTGAGTTTTATAATCCGTAAACAAGGTCATAGGATATTGATTGTTGTTTTGACATATGTATATTTTTGGAAATCACTTAAAAAAAGGTTATACATATTAGTCTACATGATCCTACGTAACCAAAAATTATTATGAATAAGACATTAATTAAATTCATCTTTATGTATGTCGTATTAATATGGCCTATGCTCAGGAGGTCAAGCTGTTCGTTATGTATATAACAAATACCATAGCATATTATACCCTAGAATCACAAACCTACCCACTAAAGTATGTACATATGGATCACATATCACATGGTATACTTAATTATGTAATTAGCAAATGTGTAATCCTTGATAAAGCTACTTTCGTTATCATGATAATATGAAGATTTATTGTTGATTGTACGCCACAAATATGATGTATTTATAAAATTAATTACACTGAATAATGATTACCAATGCAATTAAATCGTCAAAGTTTATATCAAGAATTTAAGGTACAGACTCATAAGAGTCACATTGATGGCCACAAGGGGTCAACGCCACAAGGGGTGTATGGTTGCAAGGTACCGTAGAGGCAAAAGCTAAGTCCTCTACAGTTGTACCTACACTGTCATGTTAATGCCGCAAGGGGCAACACCGCAAGGGGCGTATGGTTGCAAGGAACCACGGAGGCAACAGCTAAGTCCTCTACAGTTTTAGCTACACTGTCATGGACCGCAAGTGCCAGCGGTTGAAAACGTATAACAAGATACGTACATGAAAGTTATAAAGTAAATGTTTTATAAAGGTAAATCATTACAAGTATGCAAGAAAATGATTTATAAAGATAAATCATTACAAGTTATGAAATAAATGGTTTATAACGGTAAACCATTACAAGTATGCAATGAAAAGATTTATAAAAATAAATCATTACAAGTGATGAAATAAATGGTTTATAACGGTAAACCATTACAAGTATGCGAGGAAATATTTTGTAAAGATAAATCATTATGAGTTATGAAAGAAATAGTTTACAAAGATAAACCAGTACATGTTATGTGAGGAAATTGTTTAATTAAAGAATAAACCTTATATGTTTTGCAATGAAATGGTTTAAGCATAATAATCTGTCAAGGCGTGTAAAAGATAGTTAAGGGATTAATATGAAAGAATGATCTAATTGATAAAGGATACACACATGTTGTAGACTTCAGGAAGCATACCCCTTATGATGAATAATGATAGCTTATGTATTTTTTATATATATTGCACATGCAAACTCATATTTATAAAAGAACCAATATGGAACTTGTTAGGGAACGAGTTAGACATGCATGGGGTATCCAGGCACGCAATGATATTTTTCCATGGGTACTAAAGTACATGAAATGTAACGGGTTAAAAGATCATTAGAATTCCCATGCATGGACCCCGATGCATATTGGGCATTAGGCTCATGCAAAATTATGTTTTTATTATTTCAGGCGAAGAACAAGTTCGACTAATCATTCAAGTTCGTGCGACAGACTCAACGAGACTTTCAGTTTGGTATGGATAATTATATGATTTATGGTGGATATCTGTATGCTCACTGGAACAGAGAGCCCTGTTAAGAATTATTTAGTTTCTTTTGCAAGTATACCCTTATTTGTTGTAATAATGGAACTCTTGGTTGAATTGAATTTTTTTGGATCTTTTGAGAATGATTTTTCTATGCTCCATGATTACCGTGCATGTTTCGGTAACGGTTCGGTCGTGCGAATTTAAGTCACACGCTTTCGTTAGTCAGCGTGACCCGTTCCATTACAACTATGTACAAAATAAAAGTTATTGATATTACAACATATAGCATATATAGTGCATTTAATTTTTCTTTCCAAAAGAGTGGCATTCCTAAAACTTGTATTTGAAACAAATTATTTCATGCTCAAAAAGTATGAGCCCACCGTTAGTATATTACTATTAATTCTAAATACTCTCCTGAAGCAGAAAAACTCTTTAACCCATTTGATTTAAAAACAATAAAAGAAATAGTAATCAGTTAGATTCATGCCAACAAGTGGATATGAGATACGAGATCGGCATACACATGAGAAATGCATATGTGAAATATGAGGAATGTCCAACCAAACAATGGTGTTTCCGGATTTTAAGGTCAGGAAAGTATGAATAAAAGTATGAATAAAAAAATAACTCGTTTCCCACTTAAAGAATATGACAGACCTGCAACCAAAGTTTTTTAAAACAATAAACCAATCATATGAATCCAATCAAGTAGATGTCATAATGATGAATCCGTAATTCAACACACTAAAAGTTGAAAATAGAGCTTCGTTCTCAAGTAGTTAGCTGCATTTCATTGTTTATTCTACATTTTTACCGTTCATGTATTTAGAATTAATGTCTGCATTTTAGCATGCATATTTGTATTAAATAAGAAACCAAACTCTTTTGTAAATATCACAAGTATGTTCACCATATTTTCACTATTTTTCATTTTTTTCACAAACTCAGAATTAAATAAAATCAAATTTGTGGTGTATATATCACCGACACTAATAAAAGAAAAATATCAAAAAAAATACTAACTCGTAAAATTGACCAATTACATCAAAACCCTAGTTTGAGACTAAGAGCCTTAAAACGTGAATATCTATCTCATAAACTCTCCTATGGACCCCTACTCACTTTTTATTTAATGTGCCTTTAATTATCTTTGAAACAAGATCAAATTGAAAAGAATTGGAGTCCATACGTGAAACTTGAGTTTTGAGCCCCTCCTTGTATATTGTACATATGTCCATGTATTCTATTTTATTTTACCTTTATATTTTTTAATTATTAAAAAATCTAAAATTAGATTAAGTTGTAAATATTTTTATTTTGTAATTTTATTTGATTGTTATCTTATTTTAAAAATGTAAAAAACTATGCAAAAGACAAAAACATGGCATTTTATACCTATAAGATATCCCTAGAAATACTTTTTGAACTGATGATTTATTTTGGTTTTTGGTCATTCACAAAAGTTGTATAACTCATCGAGACAGGAAACTTTCATGTCGATCATTTTTTTATTTGATCTCTTTTGTTATTTATTTTTTATTTTGTTTTATTTAATTTTTATTTTTCTAGGAGCGACATGTAACGGCTCCTGGAGCCACCATGTGTCACCCCTTATTTATTTTATTTTATTTTAATTATTATTATTTTCATTTCTTTTTATCTTTATTTATTTTATTTTATTCTTCATTTATTATTTTTTTATTTATTTCTAATTTAATTTAGTTTAATATTTTTACCTACCACGTGGTCACCCCTACGTGTGCGGTGTGCCACGTCGCGACCCCCTCTCCTCTCTCCTTCGTACAAGCACCAACGCTTCCGCCCTTGCATATGATGCCAATTGCTCCCGTGCTCGTCGCTCCGCCCTTCGTAGCGGGGCTAAAACTACCGCATGTGCCCTCTGCAACCTTGTAACCTCCTCCCTCATGAGCCCAAGCGCACCACCATGTCCTCTTTCTCGCCAACCACTTATGCGACTCCTGCGGTAGTGGCCCCAACGACCTCCATGCCTTGCAGCGTACGGCTGCAACCGCCATCCATCTCCCGCGCTTCACCCCCCACAACCTACAACCTACTCATTCTCCACCTCACTCGTGCACTTCGTCGATCGAAAATAAAAGCCTCTACCTTGACATCGTCGCACATCATCCGTCGACGGAGATGAAGAGCCACCATACCCACCAGCCCTAGCTCTCTTCTAGGTGACAATGTAAAGGAGCTCCATTGAGCGATGACAACCGAACTTCCCATGTGAAGGCAAGATCCGAGAAGGAACATCCCTCCTTGTAGCAATAGTTGTACGAGCTCGCTGCTCAAGCTTCAGACCTACCTTCGCCTGAGCTCTTCAAGGCGATAATTGGTGGACAATAGCTTCGTCAAGCCTTTGAATCCAACCTTTAGGCGTACCCAGTTAACCATCTGGTTCTTTCTTCTTTCTTTTCTTTCTTCTCTTTCTCCGGCTACTCCGCCCGACCACCACCATTTCACTTTCTTCTCCATTTCCCGCAAAACTACACCACTCACTCGATCCTCGTTGTCGTCCCCTTCGCACCTCGTGCCCATCCTCAACCAATCACTCTCCTTTATCTGTGAGAACCTACAATTCTGCCATCGACTTTGCCCCACGCTTAAGGCAAAGACCAAGCAGCTCCATCGAGCTGTGCCATCTTCCAAGCACCCTCAACATCAGCTCTGCCTTGGTTTGTGTACCAACAACAGGTAAACCCAAACTGCCTCGGCTCCCCTACACGTCGCTTCACCCTGACGCATCTCTGCCCTTCATCACAGACTTTGCACCACTAATCTCTGGTCGTGTGTCGATCAGGGGCAGGCCACCTCTTCCTTGCCTGACTTCACCCTCGATCGAAGCACCTCTCCATCCAGCATCACCGTAAGGAGCCGCACAATTGCCCGAGGCTCCACACCAACCAATGACATTACCCTTGCAAGCTAACCATGCCGGAACAACTCATCGTTGCATCATGACGGAAACTCCAATCTGCTTTGACCCTCGGCCGAAGCACCGCTCGTCAGCAACTGTTGTCGACCATCGCCTCGACCGACCCGTCACCAGGCTCTCACATATCATGCACCTTCTCGTTGGGGTAATTTGTAGAGTAGCTCCCTATGGGACATGCGAGCCCACGGCGAACTATTATGCAATAAATGTTATTACAAATATCATTCCCTGATCTGAAATGAAGAATAACTAATTTGCATAATAGGTCCCTTAGTACAGTTAGGGTTATGTACCATGGCCATCTTAATGATCATACAGTTGTTGATTCAATTATTGAATCATAGAGGCTGATGCTTGGATGAATATCTGAAGAGTTAGATTGAGGACTCATCAGGTACCGTCAAATGATTGTTAAGAGATGATCTCCAGCCTGAGTAGGAGATGGCAATCCTTTCTCATAAAGGCTGATATCTGACCAACCTCTTGATGCAGGTCCTCTGCATAGGAATAGAGATTCGGAGGTGTTAGATTAGTTAGGTCAAAGAGTTGACTTAACGATATCGAGATAACCAAAGTCCTATGTCGTATGCTGTCACGATATAGGCACGCATCCTCTGACCAGAGACAGATGTGCTACTATATGTCTGAGTATGTACATTTGGCAGACCAATAGGTTGATGGCCTAACCAAGGTCTATACACCGATGTGCTGCTGTGCATGCAAGGGTCATATGAGTAATATGATCACTCAAAGGGATCATACATGTTCATTACTGAATCGGAAGATATGAGCTCACTCATGAGATATTGGGAAGATCAAATTCCGTGCACGGTCATCTCGCTTTGGAAGCTTGACTGAATTTGTAGGTTTGATATATACTCTTGGAAAGTATACGATCAACACCTGGGTATGATATATGCTTTTGGAAAGTATATGATCCATACCAACTCCCAATAGTCAAATGAGAATCTTAATGACAAAACCCTTAAGGAGACAGTCTAAAAGAGACTAAAAAACTTCGGGTTTATTCTGGGTCTTCTAGTATGCATGATGTACAGGTATCAGGAATGCCTGAGGGTGATGTGATCGTAAATGATTGTATAACCATGACGCTTCTATTTCGAGAGAGTTGTGAAGCATGTCTAGATTTTAGTGACTCCTCTCATAGAGAACTAATCTGATCTTAGTCCAAATGTTGGATATTGATCTGAATGTAATTCAGATGTAATGAGAAGATTAGATTAGATTTGCGGTCTTGATTTAATCAGGCATCTATGAGAGGTCCACAAGATTCGGATTTGAGATGTGATCTCAACATCCAAGTTACTATATGTGGAATAATACAATCGCCCTGTCCTTATCTCCAAGTATCCGTGGAGAAAGAGCATTATCCTTGAAAGAGATCATGGATAATTTCATTGTTGATATATGTATCCGAGCATTGAGAAAAATAGATAATTAAATGTGATTTAATTATCATGATTAATATGAATTTCATTCATATTATTTGGAGAGTTATCTAAGATAATTAAATGTGATTTAATTATCAAGGATGTGGATAATGTGAATGTGATTCATATTATTTGGGCACATGAGAATTGAGATCCAAGATGAGTAAATGTGATTTAATTATCATGGATAAGAATAATGTGGATAACACTATCCATATTATTCAATTGTATTATAAATGTGATTTATAATATATTAAAGAGAGCATATTATGATTTATATTTGTTAATTAATTGTTAATGTGAATTGGATTCACAATGAATGATTAATTGAAAATATAATTATATTTTATTTTAGGCTGTGAATGAGATTCACATTATTTCATTGGCTTGATTGAAATTTTCTCACAAGATAATTGAATTATTTTTTGAGAAAAATATTTACAATAATAATTATTGTAAATTAAAGAGATAGTCATGAGATAATAGAGAAATACCAAGTCCACTTAAAAGAGTAGTGGACGACCACTTATCTCCTTGTGGGGATAAGTGGACGTCACCCTCTTCTTGAGGAGATAATGTTGGTCTTGTCATTATCTCATCTCTAGTCAAAAGTGATTTAAATTGGGATTAATTATGTTGATTTATCAATATAAATTAATTCAAAATTAAATCAATTGTTGTTGTGTTTTTTACGACAACATCTTAGCCATTGAAAGAAACACATACACAAATCAATCTCATCCATTGATTGTTTGTTGTCCATGGATTGAGATCCACGGATCCTAAAATCCTATATAAGAAGAGGCACCTCTTTCTCTTCGAGATACGTTTATGCGACAACAACAAATGCTCTCTTCCTCTCTCTCTCTACACGTCATGTGCCTCTCTCCAACAACAAATGCTCTCTTCCTCTCTCTCTACACATCATGTGCCTCTCTCCCTCTCTCTCTTATGGTTGTCCACCATGGAGCCATTGAGAGAGTCGACATTGCTGCAGCATCGTCGTTATACTGCCAGAGTAATTTCTCCTGGATCTTCGTCTCCTTCGGTGCACCTCTCTCGTGAAGAGGACGCAAGATCTCGTGTGATGAGAACGGAGATTCATCGCTTGGATCATCAACTTGGATTGCGAGAAGGGCGCATCTCATCAACGCGCTCGCAAGTGTCTCCTCTGTCGGATCAGACTTGAGACTGGAGGTCTCTTCGTTCAGAGACTCGATCGCAACCACGCTTCAAGAGGTAAACCTTATACTATTTATGGTTAATATGAAATGATCTAAGAAGTGTTCTTGGATCATGTGGTTTCATCATATTTAAAATTTTTAAATTCCGTTGTCGGGAGCAACTAGTGTGACTAGGGACTCCCGATCACATTCGATGCGATCCTCACGCTTCCGTTATGTACTTAAGGATTTTTCCATATCCTTCAAGTGGTATCAGAGCCAGGTTATCAAAGATTTTGGATGATATCCATGAACCCACGAAGATTTGGGCTCGTTAGGGTTCATGAAAAAAAAATTCGCATTTCAATTTTCGTAGCTATGTTTTGTGATTTTTTTCGGCCATGTTTAAAACATTTAAACATGAATTTATCGCATAGATTATGTTACACACTAAACAATAAAAATGTGAAATTTGAGTTTGCTTAATTTGGATTTCGTTTGCTCAAGTTATGATTGTTTTAATGACCATATGTCCACTGTTTCGGGGGTAACAGTTAGTGACGCAATTAAGATGTTAATTACTTTTTTAAAATCCCTGGAAATGCATTCTAATTACGTGGTTTCTGTTTTAAATCAAATCATCAAACTCTGGAAATTGATTTTGCTTAATTTGGACTTAAAATAAAAGAGATTTGCTATTTTTAATTGGTGATGGTCACTGCTGAAATTTACATACTCAACCATGAACCTTGTGATTGTCATTTAAGAACCTTGTGAAATTAATGGTTAATTTTTTGAAATAATTGTGGATAATATTTGGAAAAATATTAGAATAATAATTGTTCCCTTAAATGGCATTGCCTCAATCAATGATTGATTAGATTAGATCTAGATCACCAATTGGTTACTTAATACACTTTCATCAAACTTGTTACTTGAATAGCATTGAGAATTTGTTTAGCAAATTTTCTTATAATCAAAATGGGTTTGATTATTACTATATGGTAGAATTTGGGTTGGAAACCGATGATCATCTCAAGTACAAAGTGATTGACTCGGCATTATTTTTTCCCGAGGCGGATATGGTGTCTAGTCCGGGAGCGTTGGGGTAGCAGATTGCACCGTGTGTGGTCTGTCCCACTCCCGTCGGTATTGACCATGACAACGGGTAGGGAGCGAATGCTGCTTGAGAGATCATGATGTATTTTCTAATTATTAAAATTTGAATAATACGTACTTTGAGATAATACCACTATTTTAAGTAACAATCAAGTTTGATGATTGAAATGGATTGATAATTGATTTAATGAAATTAAATTAATTATATCCAACAAATACACTATATTATGATAGATGTGTATTTCCCTTGGAAGAATTAATTATATGAATGTGATTCATGCTAATTAATTAAATTTGAATATGAGGTGGAGGATTACATAAGTGACATCCATGATCTCCCGTCAAGGCCAAGGATTCCGTCGCCAGGGATTGTATGTAGGAGATGCATGTCCAAAGTGACAGATCCTGTATGCAAGTGCATCTGGATCGAGCTCTTTGTTTCTCGAAAGAGTAAGGCCGTATGCGTAGTGGCCTCAATATCGGGTCCTCATATTATTGGGGAGATATTGGATTGCGCATGGCGAGTAATAATCCTATTGACGGATGGTTCAATTAACAACAGGTCAACATCACCTTAGGGGTGGTGGGCTCGGGTGTTAAAGACCGAATTAGGAAATGCAAGTTGGACTTGCTAGGTGGAACGTGTTCCCACTTCTTTTTATCGGAGTCACAGGTTCTCATATTATTGGGATGTGACAAAGATAGGGAAGGAGATCCCAGATCTTGCTTGAGATATAATGGTAAGTATATCTCTTACATTGAAAGTGACTAAGAGAATGGACTTTCATTGTTGACAAGGCAAGACAACTTTGATATAAAAACTCGTGAATCAAAGTAAAATATGTATATATAAGATATATACACTTATGCAAATTTCTTTTAGATAATCCTTCATTAAACCCACTCAATACTATACTCAATAATAATCAACATAATATCATGTATTGGATCCATGATCAAGATATTGTACTTGCAGTTGGACACATAATGTACGTGGTTGCAATGTGCAAGTTTCGTCATAATAATGAGGAATGACAATTAAATAGACAATAGCACTACAACCTTAGGGTTTGTATGTCTCTATAGTCTTGATCTCATCAAATGTACTTTGGAAGTAACATGTCGATGATGATCGCAATCGTCAAATAATCCTTATAAAATCTAAGAAGATGTTCTGGCATACATATGTGCTCTCAACATTTAGTCACGAATGACACGGTTCTCTGCATTATGTGGAATGGTAGCTCTATAGGAGAAGATGCATTCAAAATATTTGAGTACCTACCTGAACCAATGATTTTAAGAGTTAAGATGTATGTAGATACGATGAGTGTCATCATTCCATTATCTATACTCTAGTCATTCACGAAGCTTGATAATATTCATATCGTATGAATTAAATAAAGCATGTATAAATGTTGAACTGCTCTTATATTGAAATCTTTTAAATTCAATATGAGAGATCCTTCATTTTAAGCAAATGTTGTTTATAGATGAAGAGAGCGCAATGGAAGCATGGGTTGGACCCAAGTTAGAAGGAAAGTCAAAGAGTTGATTGTACTTATATGATTTCTATATATATGGCATCCAAAGAGTTGGATGAATGCCAATACTGTAATAAGCTGATGTATTGATAGTGTGACTATCTAGTCTATCTAGGATCCTTAGAGAAGGACTCATAATGTGCATCAAAATAATCTACATCTACATATAATCATTGAAATTGACTTTCTTATTTGATAAGATTAAAAGTCTAATAATTGTATCTCATTCTTCCAATAACACTTGCAATTGGTTGCGTATGTTTAGAAGACTAGAAAATTCGATCTTAAGGTTTAATAGTCATCCACATGGATATTGATGCAATTGTTGCAATAATCTCTATTGGATTGATAGACTTCTCAATTTCAGTGGGAGAGCTCTTAGTCTTAGAGAATGTCTCCATGACCTGGATATTAGAATACACTCATAGTTTATTTCTAAGTGTTAGAAATAAACATGAATTCTGGAATAGACCTACCATAAAGAGTTATGATGGGTATATTTCAGATAGTAATCTAACATCAGGAGGACTGTATTAAATTAGAAAATTAATGAATGGTCCATTAAGATTTTTAATAATGAAAGTTAAACCTTATTAGATCAATAGGAGGATGAAGATCATTTGATAATGATCTGGAATCAAGCCTTGGATATGTGTCTGCTGACAAGATCAATGTACTAGTAAGAGATGAAACTTTAGAATGTCTAAAATTTCAAAACTTACGTACTTCCAAAGTAAAATGTCCAATACACCTTTTTTGGGAATGGTGTTAGATTCCAAGATATTCAATATCCCGTACATATTGATGTATGTGGACTATCTATATCAAAATAAAAATTAATGATATATGATATCAATTGATAATTATATGTGTATGAGATTTCTTCACTTCACCTTAGAAAACTTTCAATTGTTCAAAGTTTTCACAATTTTGGTTTAGAGACAAAGTTTGAAGGAAGATTAAATGAATTTAATCTAACCAAGATAGCAAGTACCTATTATATGAATTCGTGGAATACCTTATGAAGAAAGGAATATCATTTCTATCTCGTTTCTCCTGACAAACCTAAAACTCAGTAGAGTTGTAGGGAGATACAATTAGATCATGTGTGACATGATTTGATCAATGATGGATATTAGTATAATTACCTCTTAGTTTTCAGGTATATATGTAGTAGAGACTACAATATATATCTTAATAGGTTCCATGCAAGTAAGATGGAATCTAGCATCAGAGAGTGCTACTTCATTTGGGAAATAAAGGATGGTATTGGATACCTACTTTATGACCTTGAGATTCTTATAAGATCTCATCTCTAAGAATGTGATTCTTAGAGTATGACTCTCTCGAGAATCGAGATGAAAATGAAGTGAACGATCTCATTTAATCTTGAGTAGATAATGAGGCTCCTAAAATCGGAAAGTAAGAGAACAAATAAAGATGAAACACTTATACTTCTCCAAATGAGTTTGAGGATGTATTCCATGTGTCAGTTAAGTTTGACAATGATCTGGCTTCATGTGATGAAGCTTATAAGGATTATGACATGGAAAGATGAATGTTGGCAATAAAGTCTAATGTAGACTTCATATATAAATGTTGTATATGGATCCTCAGGGATCCACCTATAAGGGTAAGATCCATTAAAGTATAAATAGATCTTCAAGAGATAGAGAGAACCTGATGAGAAGGTAAATACCTTCAAAGCCCAGCTCGTATCCTCAAGATACACGTCGAAGAGAAGACATCGCTTGCGATGAGACTTGCTCTACAGTGACCATGCTTAAGCCCATCAGAATATTGATAACCATAGCTACACAACTTGGCTATGCCATCCTCAAGATGTGAGTCAATATTTCCATTCCTCTATGAATACTTCTTTGAGGATATTCATATGAAGTAGCCCCATGGCTTCATGTTGAAGAAAGCAAGGTTTGCAAGCTTAATAACTCCATCTATGGACTCGAATAAGCTTCTTGTAGTTGGAACATAAGATTAGATGAAATTATAAATGTTATGATTTCGAATGGAATCCTGATGAACCAAATGAAGCTTAATGGGAGTGCCAATGTATTCATCATGCTAAATATAAATGATATCCTGATCATTCGGAATGATATAAGGATAATAATAAGTGTTTTATTGATTGGCTATTCCATGCCTTGAGATTTGATCTCATGGATACCTCTTGTATCTTAGTTCTGAAGGTGTTCAGAAGCATCGAGAAGAGAGTGTTGGGATTGTCACATTAAGTAGTACACCCCGATTGTATTCCATTTTGTTGGGAAAATTCCAAGAAATGCTTCTTTTCCTTATATTATGGTACTGACCTATCTAAAGGGATAACACCTCAAGGAATTGAGGAAGTGAATGCTAGAACTGTTTGCCTTTGTGCATCAAATACGAGAAGGCGACTGTATGCTAGATGTGTACAAAAGCCAGATGTCTACCATGCAGTGGGAATAGTAAATTGTTACTAATCCTACTATGAAAATAAAATACTTGATTGCAGTAATAACAAAATCTTTAAAGATGACAAGACTTTCGAGATAATATGTAAACCGTACACAACGCTATAATGTGATGAAAGAACTTATTCGCTGCAAGATGCAGGAAGGGACCTCTATCAGAGAACACGTACTCAAAATGTTTGGGTACCTCTCTGAATTGGAAACCCTGGAAATCTACATGGATTCTGATATGCAGGCTAATTTCATTCTCCTGTCACTCCCTAAGTCTTTCAACAACTTTGTCGTGTCTTATCACATGAGCAAAGGTGATTTCACTAATGCTGGGTTGTTAGCTGCATTGAAATCCGAAGAAGATATAATGAGGAATGACGGCCCCTCTGCTAGTGCAATGGTTGCACAAGTGAGAGGAAAGCGCGAGCGAAAGCTAGGTTATCGGAAGGGCCCGACCCAGAAGAGAAAGAAGAACAATCAAGGAGTTGGTTCATCCTCTAGTGCTTTAATGACATCGAAGAAGACTGATGTCTGTCACTACTGCAAGAAGCCGAGGCACTGGCAGCGTAACTGCCCAGAATACCTGAAGTATACTGACAAAGGTAAAGCCTCAGCAGGTATGAAATCTACTTTCATCATTGAAACTAGCTTTCTCGTTGGACGAGAAGGAAGTTGGGTTGTAGATTCTGGTGTTTCTGTTCATGTATGCAATTCGTTGCATTTGTTTCAGGAAACTAGGAATCTGGAGCAAGGGGAGATAGTCGTCTAGATGGGATCTGATGCAAGTTTTGCAGCTATCGCCATCGGGACCTGCCGACTATCGTTATCTAGTGGTCGAGTCTTAGTACTTAAAGAGTGTCTTTATGTACCTCAAGTCAGGAGGAATTTGATATATGTATCTAAGCTTGTTAGACATGGATATTCCTTCCTTTTCTGTAATACGTTAGTCATTAATCAATATGATAAATTTATTGCGGATGGTGTTCTGACCTCTATGAATTGTGCATTGATAAACGTGTCATGAATGTTACTACCATTAATAAAAACCCTAAAAGATCCAGGGAGAACGGAAATCATTCGAATATGATTTGGCATCAAAGGTTTGTTCATTTATCTTTTGATAGAATCAATAGATTGATAAAGGATGGACCTTTAGATTTTCTATAGGTTCAATCTTTACCTACCCGTGAACATTTCATTCGAGGTAAAATAACCAGGATGCCTTTCCGTAACAAGGTTACGAGGTGCAAAGGTGTTCTCGACCTAATACATACTGATGTATGTTGTCCCTTCAGTATTACGACTCGAAATGGATATCGATATTATTTGACGTTTATCGATGACTATTCGTGATATAGGTTTATCTTCCTACTACATCATAAATATGAAATCTTTGAAAAGTTTAAAAAGTTTAAGGTTTTGATTGAGAACCAAACCGATAGAAAGTCTCTAATCGTTGAAACATTGTCATAACAAAGACGTACAATCTCGTCGAAGCGAGACACTTGCAATATCAACAACTCTTGTCAGAACATGATAAATGATACCACAATATGTACTTAAAGTTACTTTTTTCTTACCGCATAATTGAGTGTGCATTCATGTCGACCAATGAATCGTCGTCTAATACTACAATATCATGGTAAGTAGTCGACTGTCGTATCTGGTCCTCCCAATGGAATGTGAGTCATTGGCACCACGTAGTCCCTACGGATGTTCCATAGTCTAACATAAACTGCATGGAACTCCGTCCAGTCGACGTTGTTCTTCCCTCGGAGATCGATCGAATGCAAATGAGATGACGCATCGCAAGCCATCGGAATCCCCTGAATTCCACCAAACTGATGAAGGACTCTATCCGGTGTGTGTAGCTCGACAATACAAAAATGAATCAATGGGACACGAGCCACATGCAAGTAGTCATTGCCAAGACAATACGGATGTAATAGGAACAACACATCATGTGTATATGGAGTCCATACCACATGCATAAAATTATATAAGTAAAATAAAAATAATCGATAGAATCAAGTGGTAAGTAAAAGAAAGCTTTACCAACGGGTTAAGTCGATACTTGCTCCTCAAGTTGGAGGTCAGGTGCATCCTTATATGACCGAATCACATGTATAGATTCCGCTGTAATATCAAACTCTGCATGCCATCTTGCTCCCATGGACTTCCCCTGCCAAAGAGGTCAGTGGTGAATGACCGGGGTGATATGGGTCACTCCCAAGCCCACAACCGTAACAGGATCAGGGAACCACCAATCTCAACTGCGTCGGCCCTCGATGCAACACATAATTGCCTGTACAAGTAAGCCAAACAAACTGAGCCCTAGCTTTAAGTCCCACAAGTCTCCAGATCCTCCAAAAATAGTTGGTAGATCAGCGAGACCTCGTTTCCTGACTTGTCAGAAAAGATCACACCACCAAGAGCGGTAGAATGTACGCCCGTGTGTATTGCAGAATGATATCTTCCTCGACGTCCTCTGGAAGAACAGAGAAGTGCTCAAGTAGCCATGTCATGCGTATACGAGCACGATTAATGTTGGGTCACTCGGGTCGGACTCCAAGCAAATGCTTACACAAGCCTGACCAATTGGGAGAAGTGGTAGGACCATCATTGCTTCACCATCTATCCTCAACCCAAAAATATAGGCAACATCCTACAATGTGACAGTCATCTCCCCGTGGTGCATGTGAAATGTATGTGTCTCATGATGCCATCTCTCCACTAGAGCTGTAACCAAATGCCAGTTCAAGGAAATAAAATCCATCTGTATTACACTCAGAAAATCCACTACGCAAATGTGGGGAACAATGCACTTGTCTAAGGGAACATGCCTCAGAGTGCTCTCCCGTCGTCTGCAACGTAGACATCTCGTCACCTGAAAATAGAAATATATAGACTATGAATACCAACTTTGTAATAAGATGTGAATATTTTTTAAAGTTGTACTTACATCGTCTGCTCAAACAACCGTCAAACGGTGCTCCCGCTGCTGTAGTAAAAGAGATCGGTCAACTGGTCCCGGCTCTATCTATTCAGAAACAACAATAGAAACAATTAAACAATGACTAACAATTTAAATAGTTTAAAAAGATTGTAAATTATATCATTCACATACTATTTCTGTTAGGATATATCCTCCTGTTATGACCCAATCCACCACAGTTACCGCATGTATTTTGAGTCCTCCCATGTGAAGTGTTCCTCTTATTATGACCTTCCACGGCACAAGTGCCGCATTGAGATTGAATTGTATTCTCCCTCATGTCCATCTCTTTGTGAATCCTCTTACTCTTTGGTCGCTCCTTTTTACTTATCCTGCTATCATCTGGAATAACTAATGGATGGTCAAACCTGGGCCACTTGTCTCTGTCACCAATGGGGTAGAACAATCCCTCGTAAATGTGGGACTGAGTTTGACATGTATACCAAGGGTCTACATATTCTTCCATATATGTGTTCAAGTGAGATAGCACATCACATGCATGAGAACACGAGATTCTGTGAGTTTGCCATTTTTGACATGTACACGATGCATCGCTAACTAAGACTGTTTGTTTCTTCCCACCTTTTAATTCGAATTATGTCATGCGTTGTCCTATGACGGTCTCGTACATGTGCAAAGGTGTTCCATGTATGTGAAAACAAAGATACCCATTACTTCTGTCGATCCAACGGTTCAACATGTCATGCGCGTATTTGGTATATTTCTCACCGCGTAAAATACAATTACACGCCTCCTCCTGACGGTCACAGAAGTAACTAATGCACTTGTAGTATGTCTTTAACACCAAAGCCGCAACTGGCAGGTTTCTTGATTTTTAAGAACGTCGTTATAGCTCTCAGAAAAGTTCCTGGTTGTGTAACCAAATGTGTTGCCCCCACAAAATGCAATCGTCGAACGTTCCTTTGGACAATCATGTGTGTCAAACCACTTCACGGTATTCTCATTGCACTCCTCTAGCTTGTTCATGTAAGTTTATCATTTTGCGTATGAGTAGACTTTTCCTACCCTCATGATCAATCGCTTCAGTGTTTGACTTTTGTGGGCATCATTGAAATTGTTACCCACATGTCATAGACAGAAGCGCCAATGTACGTATGGTGGAAGAAATTGAACCTATGGGTATCTGAGTGCAACACGTATCGCAGGAGCACGGTTAGACAACATATAAATCGGTCCAGTACGGTCACGGAAAACATGCAAACGTAGCCTCTCCAGAAATCACGCCCAACTGGGGCTATCCTCCTCGTTGACAAATGCAAAAGCCAACGGTAAAATGTGGTTAGCTGCATCGCTTGAGAAAGCAATAAGAATCTTCTGCTTATACCTTCCATACATGTGTGTACTATCCACACTAACAATGGGCCTGCATTGTCTGAATGCCTCAATACAAGGTCCAAATGCCCAGAAGGCCCTCTCAAATAGCTCCCCTTCATTCATTGTTGTTGTGTCAATATCTGTAAACGAACCTGGAATAACATCTTCAACGGACCTAAAAAGATATGCAAGTTCATTGTAAGATTTTTTCAAATTACTGTATACCATCTCTATTCCTTTTTTCTAGCGTCCCAAACCCTCATTCTACTCTCATGAAAGCCAAAGTCATCCTGAATTGATGTCTGAAGAAATGAGATCTTGACTGAGGGAGATATTTTTATTTGATTTAGGAATCTGAATGTCATGAAGTTGCAATCCAACTGAGGATGGTCTTGATTAACAACATGATTCAAGCAATTATGCGGCTTGTCAACCATTGAGACAACAAACTGTCTGTCTATTGGTCGACGATGATCACGCAACATCCACAAACAACCTCTAACCCGTTCGCTGCAGTGTATATCCCACACCTTCTTGTCTGACTCCACTACAGTGAAATTGTAATGACGTTTAATGTGGAAAACCTTCACATCGTACCAAATCGACCTTGCATTTGAAAAGCATGACATTCTTCAACTCGTTGCTCAAACTAATCCCATCATCAAAGTTCATGCAATCTTCGCCATTCCGAATATATCCATCACCCCCTCTCATGTTCAAAAATGGTACGTCAGACATGATACATGTTCCAAGATGATCCTGCTCCTCAGTGTCATCATTTTCCATCTCGTCATCCAAATTCTGTGGCGAGGGTTCCATTAACCTGTCAAGTTATGGATCGTTAACATGATCCATATTCACCACTGGAGGACCATAGCTATTACACCTTGAGGTATAGATCCTTGAAGTACTGATCTGGGTATAAAGACAGTGACAAAAAATTACGGGCTGATATGCAGCACCCATCTCCTTAGCATATTCCACAATCTCTCGGACATTATAATCAAACTCGACGCACCCAATGTAAAATTTTGCCCCATCTTGAGACATTCTATGAAACACCTGTAACTTAAGTCCTTCCAATAACTCCAACATGAAGACTGTCTTAATACGCTCAATCAACCTCGAGAATGATATATCGTGACCAATCTTGATGGTTTTCATATGACATCCTACATAGGTCACGTCCTTACTCGACTTTAATATTGTACCCCCACAATGATAGAAATAACGAACTTCTCGAGACATCATAAATACCATTACGTCGACAGTAATGGATTAGTGACGAAAAAAATCAAACAATCATTCAAGCTCCAAAATATGGCAAAAACACTAAAGCCACGACATATCATACCTTCCTTGAGGTTGGGAAGGAGAGGATTAGAATGTCGGTCGGCGGAGACGAGGGCAACGGAGGTCGCGAGAGGTGGCAGGAGAGCCGAGGGCGGAGGACGATGCAGAGCTCGGGCAGGGCTCGGCGGAGGTGGGAAGGAATGAACGCGTGTGGCGTTTTGTTCGCTGCTTGCTGGGATTTATTCCGATCAAAGCCGCCTCTTGAAGAGCCGGCTTCTTTCAAAACCACATCTTTAAAAGACGATTCTTTCTTAACTAATGTCGCCTCTTCAGTAAATAACAAAAAAATATTTCATATCGTATATGATTAATTTCGTTAATAATATACTCCTTGGGCGATTTTTCCTCCTCTTCTAACCCACCATCATTGAAACCAAAGTTGCTCCACAGAAGAGAACAGAAGAGAAGAGAAGAGGGGTTTAGGAGGAAAGATAAAAGTGGAGGCGGCGCAACGAGAGAGAGCGGGGGAGGGCGAGCAGTTGTTCCCTATGGGCAAAGGATACCGGGCGACCACCGCGATGGACCACATCCTCCTCCGTCGCATGAACAAGTGCTCGTCCTCCGACCCGGACGCCCTGGTGGAGCACCTCCGCTCCAACTACCCCGACTACGCCCGCATCAAGCTCATCCCTTTCTCCCACCGCGTCCGCTCCCTCCTCCTCCACCACCAGAAACCCGCCACATCCGCCGAGAAGAAGAAGAACAAGCGCCGCCTCGAGTTACGGGGAGAAGAAGAAGAGGAAGACGACTCCGACAAGGAAGGGGACGCCGTCCCCCAATTCGACGTCACCAAGTCCATGCTCCGCGACAGATACTGCAAACCTAAGACCCCCACCCTCGTGAAGGAGCTCGAGAACGCCGCCGAGAAGCCCAAGCGCAAGGGCCTCCTCGACTCCGGGGATGGGAGCGCTGTTGAGGAGCCCACCCCTGTGGTGCCGGTGGCGTCGGGGGGCACGGGGGATGGCCCGAGGTTCAGGGATTTCGGTGGGATCAAGGAATTCATAAACGATCTCGAGATGGACGTCATTGTTCCCCTTTGTCACCCCCACCTCCTGAGATGGCTCGGGATACGCCCCATGTCCGGGATCCTGCTCCACGGCCCCCCTGGTTGCGGGAAGACCATGCTTGCCCGTGCCATCGCCAACGAGACCGGCGTGCCGTTCTTCATGATCTCTGCCACAGAGGTGGTGTCCGGTATCTCCGGTGAGATCTGCTTCAAATGCATTTTAGTTGACGTGCTTTTAAATATTTTAATATTGACTAAATTCACACCCTTTTCTTACTTGCGTTATTACCAGATTGTAAAAAGTTGGTATTTTGATTACATTATGCTTTCTTTCTCGCGCCTGGAACTCTAGCAACAAGCTTACCTGCAATCTTAGATGTTTTCTATACTCAAAATGTAGTTGCGTTAAAAATTTGTACTTGTGTTTCTGATATCGTTGAGTCGTGTGTGGCAATCTCGAGAGATCCGAGATTGCCTTTTGATAATTTGGAGCTCAACATTAATCCGACATAGAGTTAGTTACCCATAAAGCTTTGTCCCATTTTCTGATTGCCTGTTGAACCCAGATGATATATGTAGACAATATGTGAATTGGGCCAATTGGCCAGTCGATGTTGTAACAGTTAACCTTATAGCTTGTTATCTACTTTCTAGTAGATGTTTTTGTGGTATTTTGTATAATTTTGCATACCATTGTTACTGAATTCATGTGTTTCGATAAGAATTCTGCATCTTATCGAGAATACATCCGTAAAGGCAAATTGGCTATTGGTTACTGCAGGTGAATCTGAAGGTAACATTCGGGAACTTTTTAAGAAAGCATACCGATCAGCTCCTTCAATTGTTTTTATTGATGAGATTGATGCGATTGCCTCTAAGAGGGAGAACATGCAGAAGGAGATGGAGAGAAGGATTGTCACACAACTCATGACATGCATGGATGAATCACACCAGATGTTAGGCTCCATTGATGCTGACTCTGATTCTGAGACATCAGCGAAGAAGCCTGGCTACGTCCTTGTGATCGGAGCTACAAATAGACCAGATGCTGTGGACCCTGCTCTAAGAAGGCCTGGCCGGTTTGACAAGGAGATAATGTTGGGAGTTCCGGATGTACATGCTAAAGTTGAGATCCTCAAAGTTCTTACAAGTAAACTCAGACTTGATGGCACTCTTGACTTGTCGGAGATAGCCAGGTGCACATCTGGTTTTGTTGGGGCTGATTTAAGGGCGCTTGTTGACAAAGCCGGTAACATAGCTTTGAGGAGGATTATCAACAGAAGAAAGTTCAGTGTAAAAGGGGAGGAGAAAGGTCAGGACTGGTGGAAGAAACCTTGGGAACCTGATGAGATTCACAGCCTCGGGATTACAATGTCTGACTTTGAGGTATTTTTGTCCGTTTAATAATGTTTAAACTGCTCCTCAGTCTCTATCATGCACCTCATCTAACATGTTCTTTAGCTAGATCATTTGGGTACTTATTACTAGTAGGGTGAGCATGAATCACACATCTATACGTTAGTCCATAACACAGAGTCATGGGTCTATGTGATCTGATATAAACACATTCCTAACTCTTATGTCTACCCAGTTGTGTGAAGCATACCTGATGCAAACAAAATTAGTAATGAACCAAATGGCGACTCGACAATGAAAATACGGAATTAAAATGACGAACGAATAAAAGATGAATGCTAAACGAATTTCAGCAACAATAAACGTCAAGTTACTCGTGTTTTAGCACCGATTTCATTCATAATTTTGGGGCAATCAAGTAGCTACTGATTAGAGGAAATAAACAATGATGTTGCAGTATTAGAACCTTAATAAATCACCAAACCAAACAGCAGTATAACATGCCACAATGCTATGTTTGTACGGTGGAAAATATGTGGAAAAATACGCTCATACCACAACCGGCCGGGGAGAAGAGTGCTCGCTTCAGATCCGATCTTCGAGAGAAGGGCAGGGGCAACTTCACGGCACTTGGGGTCGTCTTCGTGGAGAACCGGATGGCGGCGGCGAGTCGGGGAGGGCTGGCGGGCCGCTGGGTGGTCTATGGTGGAAGCGGGTGGCCTGTGGGGAAGCTGCAGGGACGTGGGGAAGTTGGAAGAAGGCAGGAGGGCGCGGAGGGAAGAGGCAGAGGGGTCGGAGGCTGCCGCTACGGGGGGGGGGGGGGGACGAGGCTGGGTGCGGGTGGCGCTGCGGCATCGCGAGCCTTAGCGCGGAGGATGCGGGTTCTGGGGGGGCGAGATCGGGTGGTGGGTTGCATGGGCATACCACCGAGTCGGGGCGGCGTGAACTGGGAAAGGGGAGGCGGTGCGTGCGGCTGTGGAGTAGAGGAAGAAGGGAGAGGAAGGCCGCGAGGGAAAGAAGAGCGACGGGAATCGGAGAGGGGCCGGGAAGACGAGGCGCAGTGGGGTTGGAGTAGGCGGCGGGGAAGGTTAGGGTAGGGGAAGGAAACTAATCGGAGAGAGAGGGGTTTCGAGAGAGGGAGGGAGAGAGAGAGAGAGGGAGAATTAGGTGTGGAGAAAAATAACTCAATTCAACTTAACTTAACCCTAATACAAAGGGGGCCTTTTATAGAGGCTATTCCCCCTCAAAATAAGCAACAACTCCCTAAAATTAGGGAAAGAAGAAAACAAACAAAAAGAAAGGATAAAGGCCTTTTATAATGAGCCTTTTACATAGAAAATAAATAAATAACAAATTGATAAATAAGATGACAAAACAAATGTTCCTAAAGTGGGTATCATGCTGCATCAACTCCCCCCTGCTGAAAAGAATCTCGCTCCGTCGAGATGGCATCGTGGAAGTTCTGAAGTATATTGGGGCGGAGTTGTTGGAGTTCGTCCTCGTCAATCCAGGTGCAATCGGTACGAGGTCGTCCATTCCATTTGATTAGATATCGTCGGAAGAGACCACGTCTAGTCGTCATGTCTCGGATGTCTGCAATATCTTCAATCTGATCGGCGTCGGTTGCGGCTGGCGGTTGGCGTATATCATCATCAGGTACTGCTGGCGTAGTGGCATCTGTCTGTTCATCTCTATGATATAAGAAGAGATCTGATACATTAAATACTGGTGATGTCTGGACGTCTGGCGGCAGATCAAGTAGGTAAGCATTGGGCCCAATCCTTTTGAGGATTCGGAATGGGCCAATCTTTCGTTCACTCAATTTTTGGTGGACTCTCAAAGGAAACCTCTCTTTTTTTAGGTGGACCATCACTAATTCTCCAACTCTGAACTCACTCTCTCTTCGGTGTAGGTTGGCTTGGGCTTGGTATTTCTGGGTCATGGTTTGGAGTTTGGCTCGGATTTCAGCATGGATATGGGTTAGGTGTTCGATCAGATCCTCAGCAGCTGCACTACTTCTCCCTTGCATGGTTGTGGGCTTTAGGTCTAGAAATTGGGTAAGTGGAAAGCCGTACACACTGTCAAAGGGTGATTTTCCGGTGGACCTATTAGTGGAACTGTTATACGCGAATTCATCTTGGGAAGAATTAGATCCCATTTGGACGGAGAGTCCCCTGCAAGACATCACAATAAATTTTCTAATGATCTGTTAACTACTTCGGTTTGCTCATCTGTTTGTGGGTGATAAGCGGTGCTATATTGCAAACGAGTGCCAAGACGGGATCAAAGCGTGCGCCAAAAATGACTCAAAAACCGGGTATCACGATCCGAAGTAAAAGAACGAGGGACACCATGCAAACGGACGACATCACGAAAAAACAGATCAGCGACATGAGATGCATCTGAGGTTTTCCTACATGCAATGAAATGTGCCATTTTAGAAAATCTATCCACAACCACAAAAATAGAGTCAACTTTTCGCACAGTAAGGGGTAAGCCTAGTACAAAATCCATGGTGATGTCTTCCCAGGGTCGCAGAGGAATTGGCAGGGGTGTATACAGTACAGTGTTCTGCCGGTGGCCTTTGAATCTTTGACATGTTTGGCATTTCTGTACGAATTTTGTCACATCCTTTCGCAACTGCGGCCAATAAAAGCGCTCTTGGAGAAGAATCAAGGTTTTGTCCCTTCCAAAGTGTCCAGCTAAACCTTCGTTGTGTAGTTCTGAAATTAAGTTCTCACGAAGGGACGTGGCAGGGATGCATAGTTGGTGGCCTTTGAATAGGAAACCCTCATGAAGAACAAAAGTGGCTGTTGGGTCCTGCCTAGTACCAACACATTCGGCATGAACTTGATCGAAGTCAGGATCAGTGGGGTAGAGGTCCTTGAGAGTGTCAAATCCTGTTGTGCTGACGGTCATTGTGGTCAGGGCATGTGCTCGCCGGCTTAATGCTTCGGCCACGCCGTTCAGGGTTCCGGCTTTGTGCTTGAGGTGGAAGGTGTATTCCTTGAGGAAACTAACCCATTTAACATGACGTTTGTTAAGGGTCCTCTGAGAGTTCAGATACCTTAGGGCTTCATGATCAGAGTTAAGGACAAATTCTCGTTGGATCAAGTAATGTCGCCAATGCTTGAGAGCTTGCACCACAGCATAGAATTCGACGTCATAAGTGGAGTACCGTGATCGAGCTTCATTCAATTTCTCACTGTAGAATGCTACAGGTCGTCCTTCTTGGCTTAGGACGATACCAATCCCGACATGTGAGGCGTCGCAATCGACAACAAAAACCTTGGTGAAGTCAGGGAGTGCCAAGACAGGAGCATGTGTCAATTGATGTTTTAGATTTTGAAAGCTCGTTTCTACTTCAAGAGTCCAAGCGGGTGCGCCTTTACGCGTGCAATCTACCAACGGAGCTGCACAAGTGCTAAAGTTCCGAATGAAACGTCGGTAGAAAGAAGCTAGCCCCAGAAAGTTGCGAATTTCAGTGAGGGTTTTGGGTACGGGCCAGCTCTGAATGGCCTGAATTTTGGAGGGATCAACCTTAAGTCCATCGGCGGTGACAATGTACCCCAAGAAGAGGACTGTGTCAGACATGAAGGAGCATTTCTTAAGGTGAACATACAGTTTTTGGGCCCTCAGGGTTTCTAGGACTTGTCGAAGGTGAGACAAGTGGTCTTCTTTAGTCAAGTTGTAGATCAGGATATCATCGAAATACACAACCACAAACTTGCCAATGAAAGGTCGCAATACATGATTCATGGTTCGCATGAAGGTGCTTGGGGCATTCGACAAGCCGAAGGGCATGACCGTCCATTCATACATGCCCTCTTTGGTCTTAAAAGCAGTCTTCCACTCGTCTCCAGGTCGGAGGCGAATCTGATGGTAATCACTGTGGAGATCCATTTTGGAGAACAATTTGGCACCCGATAACATATCAAGTATATCATCAAGGCGTGGAATGGGAAAACGATATTTGATTGTTATCTTGTTGATAGCACGACTGTCCACGCACATTCTCCATGTGCCGTCTTTCTTCGGGGTAAGCAGAGCAGGAACCGCCACGGGGCTCATACTCTCTCGAACATACCCACGTCGCAGCAGATCAGTAACCTGCCGGTTCATCTCTTCATGCTCACTTGGGCTCATTCGGTAATGGGGTAAGTGGGGTAGGCTGGCTCCAGGGACTAGATCAATGTGATGTTGAATGTCTCTCAACGGGGGTAGTCCTTCAGGCAACTCTTCGGGCATAATGTCAGCAAACTCTTGGATGATGGGCTTTATCTCAGGCGGGACTTCAGGTGTAGTTGTCTCTTGATTGACCACTTCACGTCCCATTAAAGCATAGATGGTGGAGCTCTCCTGAATTTCACGTTGGAACGTCTGAGCTTCCATCAACAACACGGGACCCGTAGCCGAAGTCTTTGGCGGTGGAGAGTTTTTACCAGATTGGGCGGTCGCAGCCCGAAGTGTAGCCACTTGGCGAGGGCTAAGGGCTTCACGTTGTGGTCTAAGGGTCACGCGCATTTTGTCTTTGAGAAAGGTGTAAGTGTTCAGTTTTCCTCTGTGCTCAGTGTCTCGATCGAATTGCCAAGGTCTCCCTAGAAGTATGTGACAGACATCCATAGGGGATACATGGCACCACACCTCGTCCTTATATGAAGGACAAATGGAGAAGCTAACGAGGCTTTGACGGTGGATCGGGAGTTGGGTACCACATCGAAACCATGCCACACTGTACGGTTTCTCGAGTGGTTGAGTTGGCAGACCCAACTTATCGACCATTTCTTGTGAAACGAAGTTCTCAACGCTTCCTCCATTAATGATCAGCGAACAACGACGTCCTCCTGAAGTGCAGGTGGTTCGGAAGATGCTGCGACGCAACCAACTATCAGCATCATGGGCAACAGGTGTAAGTAGGATGTTTGTAGGTGCGCTGTCAGGAGCGATAAATTTCTCGTGTTCAATTACCAGGAACGGACCGGATTCGTCTCCATCCACTCCTAGAGGTTCATAGTCATCGGCTCCCATGGTGTCTGCAGTCAACGCAGTCGGTTCCTCTTCAGGTGAGTCCTGTGGTTCAGGATCAGGGTCTTTAGGGTCGTCGGTGGTGCATAGGTGGACGGGTCTAGCCTTAGGGTTTGGGCACTCTGCTGCTCGATGTCCCTTTTGATAGCATCGGAAGCAAGTATCATGTCCTACAATAGGTCGGCTTCCCAAGATGCCTTGGTCGGGGTTTCCAGTATGTGGTCGGACGACGACAGGAGTTGATGGTTTGGTTTGGGGTTTACCCGCAATGATTGATGAGGAACCTATCGGTTTGGAGTGTGTCATCGGGGTACTGGTACGAGGAATGGAGCTTGCAGAGAAAGACATCTTCCTTGTCTGGGCTTTAGCGAGCTTGGTCTCAGCCCGTTCAGCCTGCTTGTAGGCTTCGTCGACATCTCGGCAGTTGTGGAGGTAGAATTCATCCTGGATGACTTGGCGGAGGCCTTGCATGTAGCGGGTGACTTCCTGAATAGGAGTCTCCTGCAAACGATTGCGATGGACTAGGGATTGGAACCCTTCGGTGTATTCCTTCACGCTCATGGTACCTTGTCTCCATGATTGCAGTCGCGCGTACAGATCGCGTCTGTAATCTTCAGGCACGAATTTGGTTTTCAATTTAGCTTTCATTTTGCTCCAGCTGCGGATCTTACTCTTTCCTTTTCGTTTGCATTCAGATTGCAAACGGGCCCACCATAGTAGCGCATGCTCTTTTAGTTTTATAGTGACGAATTGGACTTTTCGTTCGCTAGGCATGGACTTCCACACAAAGAAGTGTTCGACGGTTTGGAGCCAATCCAAAAAAACGTCAGGATCTCGTCCTCCGTCAACTTCCGGGACATCGGGACGGATACCTCGATCCCATCCATCGTCGGACCTGGGTCCATTTCGTGGTTGGAATTGATATTCACCATTAGTTTGTGGAGTATAGCCGGAGGGGTATGGATCTGGGATCTTGGGGATGAAAGGGGTGTAGTCTCTGGGTCCTTCTTCTTCACTTTCCTGTAAATGATACTTGCTAACATGTCCATCGGAAGTAGAAGAGCTAGAGTCACGGGAAGTGCTATTCCGGGAGTGTGGTCCCCGTCTAGTACGTCGACCTTTGTTGGATGTTTCATCACTATTCTTTTTCTCTAGCATCTGACAAGTTAGGGTGGCAACTTGTCCGCACACTTGTTCATATAGCCGTTGCATGTGTTGCATTTGAGCATCTAGGGATTCTAATGATAGCTCAGGGTGTGAGGTGTGGGTGGGTTTAGAGGCACTAGGTTTGTCGGCCATGGAAATCCTAGGGTTTCTGTTGTCTTTGTTTGGGAATTTGTTTTTGTTTTTTTTTCTTTTTTTGTGTGTTTTTTTTGTTTTTTTTGTTTTGTTTTTTTATATGCAATTAATAAATGTGATGCAAGTGAGGTGCAAGATCGTGATGCTCTGATACCAAATTGATGCAAACAAAATTAGTAATGAACTAAATGGCGACTCGACAATGAAACTACGGAATTAAAATGACGAACGAATAAAAGATGAATGCTAAACGAATTTCAGCAACAATAAACGTCAAGTTACTCGTGTTTTAGCACCGATTTCATTCATAATTTTGGGGCAATCAAGTAGCTACTGATTAGAGGAAATAAACAACGATGTTGCAGTATTAGAACCTCAATAAATCACCAAACCAAACAACAGTATAACATGCCACAATGCTATGTTTGTACGGTGGAAAATATGTGGAAAAATACGCTCATACCGCAACCGGTCGGGGAGAAGAGTGCTCGCTTCCGATCTGATCTTCGAGAGAAGGGCAGGGGTAACTTTACGGCACTTGGGGTCGTCTTCGTGGAGAACCGGATGGCGACGGCGAGTCGGGGAGGGCTGGCGGGCCGCTGGGTGGTCTATGGTGGAAGCGGGTGGCCTGTGGGGAAGCTGCAGGGACGTGGGGAAGTTGGAAGAGGGCAGGAGGGCGCGGAGGGAAGAGGCGGAGGGGTCGGAGGCTGTCGCTGCGAGGGGGGGCGAGGCGCTGCGGCGTCGCGAGCCTTAGCGCGGAGGGTGCGGGTTCTAGGAGGGGGGGGCGAGATCGGGTGGTGGGTTGCGCGGGGATACCACCGAGTCGGGGCGGCGTGAACTGGGAAAGGGGAGGCGGTGCGGGCGGCTGTGGAGTAGAGGAAGAAGGGAGAGGAAGGCCGCGAGGGAAAGAAGAGCGACGGGAATCGGAGAGGGGCCGGGAAGACGAGGCGCAGTGGGGTTGGAGTAGGCGGCGGGGAAGGTTAGGGTAGGGGAAGGAAACGAATCGGAGAGAGAGAGAGGGGTTTCGAGAGAGGGAGGGAGAGAGAGAGGGCGGCGGATTGGAGAGAGAGAGATTCGAGAGAGGGAGAATTAGGGGTGGAGAAAAATAAATCAATTCAACTTAACTTAACCCTAATACAAAGGGAGCCTTTTATAGAGGCTATTCCCCCTCAAAATAAGCAACAACTCCCTAAAATTAGGGAAAGAAGAAAACAAACAAAAAGAAAGGATAAAGGCCTTTTATAATGAGCCTTTTACATAGAAAATAAATAAATAACAAATTGATAAATAAGATGACAAAACAAATGTTCCTAAAGTGGGTATCATGCTGCTAAATACCCATGGGTATAATGGTGCTCAGTTCCCTCTCCCTTTTCAAATCCAAGTTCTCTACCACATGATTAGACTCCTCTTTCCTAGAGGTGATCATTGATCAGGTCCCCAATCCATATGTAAGAAACTTGACTTAGATTTAGCAGATCTACCATGTGCAAGGATCATGGAGTGTCTTGATCCATTGAATAGATACCGAATCTATTAAGTACCTTGTTGGACATCAATAACCACACGTTTCATGGTCTGATGAGTCAAACTTAGTTTTGATAACTTTTTATGTGTATATTCATACTAGAGATTGCAACGTAATGGTCAAACTTAGTCTATTTAATTGCCGCCACAATTAAGTGATTAAATGCATTTTATTGCGATCTCAAAATAAATTAATAAGTGCGTTTCATTCTTGTTGAATAATGGTTGTAATTATTCTACATTTCCTCATTTCACTTTGTGGGGTATCTAAATCTGATGATAAATTGCATTGCCCCGTACGACCCTATTTTTTCTTTTTAGTGTTTGCACCTTCTGTCCTTTTTGATACTTTTAAGCGATTTCTTACTGCGCTTTGTGTGACCAAGACATTTTGCAATGACGTGGCCACTATGTCACATGGGATTCAAATTTAGTTATTTGATTGCCATAAACATGTCCAATCATAACACTATTTGCAAAAGCAATGCACAACTATGAATGTTTGGTTGCAAAATGCTCGAGAAATCTAGTTATACTATATATAAAAATTTTAAAATTTAAAAGTTATTTAAAGAAAGTCTATTATATTAGAATTTTTAAATAATCTCCATGCACAGAACATAAATAGGGTATCCTTCGGTGGTCAACAATTAGGGGTGACCCACCCCTTCTAAAATGGCAAAGCCTTCTTCCACCATAAGTAGGGTCGGCTACATGGATTTTTGCTCAAGTCCATTTTGAAAGATTCGACTATTTTTTACGCGAGTTGTCGCCTACCTAACGCAACCTCCACAGGGGGGATTTGAACCCTAGTCTTTTGATCCACCCCTTCTAAATAATAAATAAATGGGGTATTCAAGTAAGTCAATTACTATGTGCACTCCCCTTTTTATCAAACATTGTCATTCCTAGTTTTTGTTGAACCACCTCATGTTTTTTTCCCGAAAATTTGTAAGGATGAGCATCGAACACATGGTGTCATCATTTTAGTGCCCTAATTTTGAATGGCTTCATTTGAGGACCACATTAATTGCGTATGGTCCAAAAACATCTTAGGTCTCACTAACACCGATGCCAATGGGATTGTGTCTACATACTCCTTGGATGGAAACTTGACTTAGACAAGGTCCTTTGCCTATGTAAACATACAGTCATGCAAACCCTATTTCATTAACCACATAGTTAATGCTGATCGGGGATGCATTCCTCCCTCCTAAGATATGCACTCCTTTCGATCCCTAATCACCCATCTTACTCTCCCACACACAAGTTAAATCCCTCCTCAAATAGAGGAGTCCTCGATCCACCACGAGGCACACTCTACCTCTTTGTCGCAATCTTGTATAGCTATTTACAGTCACAAACTTCATCGGTGTTCTAAACCCTCCAAAAGTAAAATTCCTTTGCTTCACGTCTCTCATTGATGGCCCCGAGCCCCGTCTTTGCCCTATCTCCTTCTCCAACCCATGAAGCCTCCTTCACATCCTCTTCATTCTACCTACCACCTTTTGGGCACCACCCTTGACCTACCTCCTTGTCGACACTCTCTCAAAGCGTCCACCCTTTCTACCTCCCAAACATTGCCTTATCTTGCCTGACAGCTCTAGTTGATGACCCCTCATTAGATCAAGGTCACAAACTGTCTTTCTTCCGCAATGTTGAGGTAACTGACCTCGACATGCTCCTGTGGAAGGCTCCTCATATTAGCTCTTTCCTTGACGTTCACTATTACCGTAAAAATGCCACATGGAGTCGTATTAGCACACAAATTGAAAAATAAACCATCTTTTGTTTAAGAATCCTCGACCCAATACCAACTTTGTAGTCATGAAGTAGTTGAAGGCTTGAACTGCGCAAAGGGTTGGACCCTGCTGTTGCTAGCAGACCTGGCTTGCACGTTTTCCTCACTACGAAGAGGGTTTTCAGATTCAGGTAATAGCACGTGGGTTCGAATCCTACCATTATTTTAGACTTGATCCGCCTATCTACATTGCATGAAGAAGATCCTTAATTAAACCTGGGCGATTGTAACGAAGCTCAGTTATCGCTATGACCTGAATTATCCATCGACTTTGCAATGAGAAGGCTTCTCAGAATTTGTCCAACTCATCGCTATATATCTTGATAGAAACTTATAAATATGATTAAGCATTTTTTCTCTAATAACCCCCTCAGATAAAACAATACCTTCAATAGTCCCATCTCTGCTTTCCTCTTGTGAATAGAACTCACACCAAAAGGAACATCCTTGTCGACTTGGCTGCATGCGTTATCGAGAACCTTATAGTTGTGCCATTGATCACCATTTCACCTCGCATGTACACATGCCATTGCTTGCCTTCTTGAACAAAGGAATTCTCCCATCTACAATTCACTGCTCTCCACCTCTTCGTCGCGACCTTATGTAGCTATTGTCAACCACATACTTTGCTTGATACCAACTAAGCCTTTTCCCACTTTGAATTGGGCTGGCTACATGGATTCCTTGCTTTCAAACATATTGAATTCGGGTCATATCTGAACGTAAATCCAATAACCATATATTTCTTAAAAGTATCCTTCCAATACTTGTTAGATTTTTCTCGACTTATCTTAGAAGCTTTTCTTCAAAGTTCTTACTCCTTCGAACTGAAACACCAGGTCTTATTTGCTCATGTCTAAACAACTTGATTCAAAACTTTCCCATTTTATCTTTAATTGGTGTCACACCAACTTTTTGTATGATACTCTCATTGCAAAGCTGATTTTTCTGTGAGACCACACTTCCAGTAGAACATCTTTATCTCGACTACATATATTCTTTACATAAATCTATAATTAACTGCCCGGCACACTACCATGAAGTATCATAGCTGCCAACGGATCAGAACTCTTCCACCCGCTTAGGGAAGAAGGGTAGGAATAGAGGCTGTCCTAAGGAAACCTCAGCGCTGTTGTGCTACGTATCCTCTTGCTGCGCATGTCTCCTTAGATCATCTTTCAGAGGATTACATGAAGTTTGTAGTGGGGCTATCTGCTATTACTACAAAGCGGGACGGGGGGCAAGGAGAGGGCTCGTTATGATCTTTGATAAGATCACAAGGTGCTGAAGTGGAGGGGGGTTGGGGGGAAAGGAAGGGGGCGGGGGGTCAACTGTGGGTATCATTGCTACTTTTGGCATTTTCCTTTGAGTTTTAAAGGTATCTTCTATCACATGAAGCTCGACTCCAATCTATCCACTTTGCAATAACTTTGTAAGTAGCACACTCATATCCTTTTGAAAGATCAAAACTAAATATTTCACTCTATAAGTTAAATGAAAACAATTTTTTTCTCCACACCCTCTCTACTACTAGCTGTCGACCCATATCTTTGCCCTCCTCTCCTTCTCTGACCCCTACAACCTCAACCCTGCTCTCCCTAGTCCTACCCAACACCCTCAGGTCGTTGTCCTCACCCTGCCTTCCAACCCACACCCCACTCGAAGCTTTTACCACCTCCATCCCCTCAGATATTGCCATACTGAAGACGAGGCCTCCACCACCCTTAATTAGCAAGAATTAATGTAGCCCATGATAAAAAAATGACTACACCAACAATTAATATGAAAATTAATTTCAATGCAGTCAATTATTTATTTTACTTGAGCAACATGGCCTCAAATTTCAGAGAAATCCGGTCGAATTTCTGTCGAATATCGATATCCTGTCGAAATCGAAATTTGACTGAAATAACCGAAATGACCAAAATATGGGGCCCTAGTATAAAAAATAACCGAAACGATCGAAATTTCCGTTGAATTTCGACCGAAATTCTACTGAAAGTCCATTTCAGTCGGTCACGGAAATGGTGACCGAAATCGATATTTAGGGCCTTGGTCCCAAGGTTGAACTTAGGGAAGTAATGCGAGGGTATAAAATTAATTTTCAAAAATAATTCAGGAGTTAAGTTTTTAAAGATGAATTATTGGTTTTTTTGTTAATTTTGCAAAAAACTTATGGTTTTTGAAATAAAAGATGTAATTAATTAGAGAAAACATGATGCTTGAATTTTTTTAGATATTTTTATGCAGAAAATAATGTTATGCAAACTCAACCATGGTTTGTCTCAAGTCCATGTAAATTAAGGAGGGTTGTGCATCAGGTAGTCGACAACCAACGCAAGAGAGACAAATTCCTAAATAGTGTTCCTTTTAAAATACTATTTAGGATTTTATATCAAAATAGTTCGGATCTTTTCGACATGTATTTAACCAAACATTTAGATTTCGTTGAGGCGTTCCCTATTAGCGATGCGTTGCATCGCCCGATGCAATGGGAAATTAGCAAGGGTCGCTACATCGCTGCTTGGATGTAGTTCAAAATTTGCAAGGGTTCTCGCATGAGGAACACATGTGAGTAAATAAACTAGTTCCGCTGCATCACCACCAGATACGGTGCAAAATTTGCAAGGGTTCTCACATGATGGACACATACGAGTAATGAAGTTAGTCCAAAAGAGGTTGCAAAGGAAGTTGCAGATAGGTAGTTGGAATATTGGCACTTTGACTGGCAAATCGATGGATATAGTAGATACGATGGAAAGAAGGAAGATTCTGATACTATATCTCTAAGAGACAAAATGGGTTGGAGAGAAAGCAACGGAGGTCGAGAAGACATGCTTTAAATTTTGGTATTCAGGTAAAGATATGGGTAGAATTGGTGTTGGAGTGGTTGTTCATAAGGATTTTAATGATTGTGTAGTTGGGGTGCAAAGATTCAAGGATCAGATTATTTTGCTAAAAGTGGTGTTCGAAGAAGAATTCTGAATATCATCTCAGTTTATGCACCGTAAATTGGTTTAGATGAAAGAATTAAACAAGCTTTTTGGGAGGATTTGGATAAGGTTATGCAATGATTCCCACAAAGAGAGATGATTTGCCTAGGTGGAGATCTTAGTGGACATGTGTGAAAGGATGCTTCTGGGTATGCTAGTGTTCATGAAGGACATGGCTTCGAGGATATAAATGAAGAGGGAAAAGTCATTCCGCATTTCCTGACGACTTATGATCTTTTCATAGTAAACACTCTCTTCAAGAAGTTGGAGGATTATTTAATTACTTATAAGAGTGGCCCAACTAGAACGCATACAGATTACTTTGTGTTGAGGAGAAGAGATTAGTTGTATTGCAAAGACTGCAAAGTAGTTACAAGAGAGTTTAATCACACATCACTTGTTAGTCATGTATGTGCGAATAAGAGGGTTGGTAAAGAAAAAAAGGGGGTTTTCAAAAACAGTAGAATTAGATGATGGAATCTTTAATTGAAGCAATCAAGCTTCAGGGAGAAGGTTTTAGAAGACTTATCTTGGGATTGTAACGGAAGCAATGTTCAGAAATGCAGTATGGGGTATTCGTTCGGTCATGCGGTCTAAAGCGAGCAAGCGGATATGCGGGGGTTTATACAGAAGTATATGCGATTTATAATAATTTAATTTAAAATATTAAAAATACTATAATAAAATGTGTTATATAAAAAATTTGATTATCCAATAAAATTCAAAATAAAAAATTAAAATAATATAATCAATAATATATATATATATATAAGCATGTATTGTAAATTAAGGAAAGGGATCATACTCCATAGAGTAGGTAACTTACCTACTCCATTTTCTTTTTTTTTCTACTTTTTTTATTTTTTTTGAAAAATGCTTACATGGATTTTCATAAATATATCCCTCTAATATGTCATTCAAATTTCATCAGAAATAGAGACTCCTATGCCATCCATCCGGAACAGGTAAATTATAACAAATCTAAGACCGTTAAAATTACATGTTTCGGATGGAGGGCATATAAGTCAATGTTTCTGAAATTTGAATGACATATTAGAGGGATATAGTTATGAGAATCCATGGAAACATTAAAAAAACGAAAAAGTGGAATTATAAATTAATTATTTTCTAGTGTATGTTTTGAATTTATTGCATATATGTACACATACAAATGTAGATTCAACATGGACCACGCGAATTCTATAAGAAAACCTTTAATGCATACATAGATCCTATAGATAACAAAAGCTAAAGAATAATCATATGTATACAAATCGTACATCCAAAATTATACACACACGCACGCGCATGCACACACATATGGATCTCCAAGGGACAAAACTTGTTGGCACAAAATATAAGGGAAAATTGTATTTGTATATAAATTTATTAGAAGCACGAAAATATAAAGTGTCAGACTTTTAGTCAATTATTTCATGTTTTATTTAAAAAACAGAATGAATTTCATTAGATAAAAAATTCAAAAGGCAGCAAACAATTCATTAATAAGTATTAGGAATAATGGAAAGATATAGATATGAGAAAAATACCTTAGATTATATTCAGAAATGCGACATATACGAGAAAAAGGAAAAGATGCATCCATGTAAATGATGATATAAGATTTGCTTGAAAAAATCGAGTTAATGTGTCATCAACATATTATGGATTAAACAAAGAAGACACATGTTTCCTATATGCAAGCCTCTTGTTCAGATATGCGATCGCATATGCTGCATGGTCGGACAACATATGCGTTTTGACCGCATATTACCGCATATGACATATGCGCTTAAGGTCAAGTGACCGAATACGCATATGTGCCCGCATGGACAGCATTTCCGAACACTGAACGGAAGTACAAACGAGATATAGGAGGCAATAGAATCTTGTATTCGAAGGGTAGCCAAAGAGATGCTAGGCAAGTCAAAGGGAGGGGCTCCATGCCAAAAGGAGGCTTGGTGGTGGAGTGGAGGGGTGCAGGAGAAGCTCAAAATTAAAAGAGCATGCTTTAAAGCTATGTATAAGGATAGAACAAATGAAATGTCACAAAATAGAAAATAACGAAGAAAGAAGCAAAGAAGGCTGTAAGCTAAGCTAAGTCAAAAGCTTATGAAGTTTTATACAAAAATCTTGACTTTAAGGATGACTGGAAGGATATATTCAAATTGGCTAAAGCAAGAGAAACCAAAAATCTTTTTCAAGTGCTATGCATTAAGGATGAGGAAGGTCACGTGCTTGTTACTCAGAAAGATATAAAGACTAGATGGAATCAACACTTCCATAAGCTTTTCATTGGCGAGGAAATAGATATATCACTTGGGGAGATCTAGCCAGTAATGAAAGTTACTTGGATCATGCAAGCTATAGACGAATACAAAGGAAGTAGAGGAGGTTTTGAAGGTTATGAGACATGAGAAATGTATAGGACCTGATGACATTCCTATAGAAGTTTGGAGAGTTTTAGGTGAGCGTGGTTTGACTTGGCTTGCAAATTTATTCAATGTTATTTAGCAAAGCAAGAAAATGCCTGAAGATTAGAGAAGAAGCATTGTGGTGCCTCTTTATAATAACAAATGGGATATTTAAAATTGTTTTAATTACAGATTTATCAAGCTGATGAGGAAAATTTGGGAACATTTGATCGAAAGAAGATTGAGGCAAGTTTTTAAAGTAAAAGAAAACCAATTCAGATTCATGCCAGGTCACTCAACTATTGAAGCCATTCACTTACTGAAGAGAACAATGGAGATTTATAGAATTAAAAGAAAGAACCTCCATATGATTTTTATTGATTTGGAGAAGGCTTATGATTATGTCTCACATGAGATTGTGGAGAGTTTTGGAGAAGAGATGATGCAGCGTGACCTCAGAATATAGGGTCGAATATTTATTTAATTTTAGTGGTCAATTTTATTTACGTTTATTTACATCGATGAAATTTTAATTAAATAAATGGGATCACCTGTGATCTCAATTAGCGGTCAATTTAAATTTTAAATTTGTCGGTTAATTAGTTAGAGTCAAATTAGGATAAGTTTGTTTCCAATTTGAATTTAGTTTCTATTTTTGTAAAATCATCCCTCTTATATAAAGGGATGAGGGTCCAATGTTTTTAATCAGTCAAGTATTAAGAAAATTTGAGTTTATCTCATTATCCCTCTCTATCTCTCCTCTCTCCTCCCGCGATCTTCACGTTCTTCCCCCTCAACCTCTCGTATTCCTGACGAGTTCTTCTTCTCAACCCCTCTCTTTTCTTCTACCAAAAATCCACTATAAAAAGTTTATTATTTTCGTCTACGCCGAATCCTGTTTGCATCATTTGGTATCAGAGCATGGATACCGAATCGTTCCTACGATTCGACGATCCTGTCGAATATTGGTGTTTGAAGTTCGGTCTCAGACGCCCATCTCATGGTTCGCTCTCGCATTCACGTTCAAAGAAGTTCCGGCAACGACTTGTAGCGTGCATCAAGGTTCAAGCATGGCTGGACGCGCTAACCGACGAAGCTCTCGCCATCTACGACGAAAAGCTCGCTGTCAACGAAGAAGCCGCCGCTGTCTCAGCCGTTTTAGAAGAAAAAAAATGAAGAAACGACCGCTGTCCAGGCCGTTTTAGAAGAAAAATTCGAAGAAACAGTGGCTGTCCAGGAGATCCTAGATCTGATTCCGCCACCGGGATCGATTCCGCTGCCCCCTCCGGCCATCCCGGCACAACACCAGCCAGGCCAGGTAACCCCCCTAACCACCTAGCCCTCACGGCAGTCATCTCCACCCTAACAGCCCCTCCGTCATCCCGGCCGCCGCCTCTCCCCCTCTCGCCTGCGCCTACGCCTCCCAACACCAACCCACCCCTTCCCGCGGGCCCCCTCCTCACCCTGCGACCCAGCCAGCCTCCGCCGCCCGCCTCTCCGCCATCTCCCTCTCGCCGCCTTTCCCCATCGGCTTCCCCACCAGCCCACGCCGCCCCGCCCTTGCGCCGCAGCCATCCACCCCGTGACCTGCCCCCGTGCCGCCTCCTCCCCACCCCGGCACCCCCTCCGCCACACCGCACCACCCCTCCCTCTCTGGAACCCCACCTCCGCCAGCCGCCCGCGCCCCACCCCTCCTGCCTGCGCCACCCCTCGTTCCCAGCTGACGTCGCCCCAACTCAGCGACATCCAGCGCAGCCCCGCCGCCCGATCTCGCCCCCTCCAGTGCCAGCGCCTCCCGCGCGAACCCTTGCAGCCCTCCTCTCCTCCCCGCGCAATCGCCATAGCCGCGCCTTCCTCGCACCCGCAGCGCACCTTCCCCGCCGCCTCTCCCATCCCACACCGCGCCGCCACTTGGTGGGGAAGAAAGAAACCCTATCGGGTGATATTTCAACCAAAGGAGCCGAATCCCTCAATTCTAGGGATTTGACATTGAATGGGAAAAATTGCAAAGAAAAATCCCAAGAATCTCCTAATTGCAGAAAGGCAAAAGCAATAGGAAAGAAGAGAAGAATGAAGGGGTACGAAAATTGCGCCCAAGCCCCTGGCTGTACAAATATTTAAACAAGCATGCTGCAAATCAGGGATTTGAGGACCCTCCATATCCAAATAGGAATAGGGCCTTAGGCTTCCCCTATATAAGGACCCCATGGCTTCATTCCTTGGACACATCTCCTCTTCTCCTCTCCTTGTGCCATTGTTTCACTATGGATTCCCCAAGGGCCATATTATTCATGCTTCATCAATTTTTCCATCATCACAATGAGGAGGCAAATTTCCAGAAGACGCCGCCGTTTGCGCCACACATGTTCTTCCACAACGAAAGCCGCGCCCGCATATGGAGTCCGCCATTCGCCCCACACCAGTTCTTCCAGAAGATGGCGGAGCACGCAGATTCGACCTCCAAGCCGACATCAAGCAATTCGTCGGGAGACGAATTTTTTCAAGCGGAGGAGAGTTGATGCTGCGTGACCTCAGAATATAGGGTCGAATATTTATTTAATTTTAGTGGTCAATTTTATTTACGTTTATTTACGTCGATGAAATTTTAATTAAATAAATGGGATCACCTGTGATCTCAATTAGCGGTCAATTTAAATTTTAAATTTGTCGGTTAATTAGTTAGAGTCAAATTAGGATAACTTTGTTTCCAATTTGAATTTAGTTTCTATTTTTGTAAAATCATCCCTCTTATATTAAGGGATGAGGGTCCAATGTTTTTAATCAGTCAAGTATTAAGAAAATTTGAGTTTATCTCATTATCTCTCTCTATCTCTCCTCTCTCCTCCCGCGATCTTCGCGTTCTTCCCCCTCAACCTCTCGTATTCCTGACGAGTTCTTCTTCTCAACCCCTCTCTTTTCTTCTACCAAAAATCCACCATAAAAAGTTTATTATTTTCGTCTACGCCGAATCCTGTTTGCATCAAGAGAGAAGTATATGTCCTATACATTAACCTCATAAAAGATATGTAGGATAGCACTTCATCTTGTATATGAATACAGTCTGGGAAGACTGACTATTTTGACATCACATTGGTCTGCATCAATGTTCAACTTTGTGTCCATTCCTTTTTACTTTAATTATGGATGAGTTAACAAGTCATATCAAGGATGTGATACCTTGGTGTCTGCTATTCTTTGATGATGTGTTGATTGATGAGACTAGAGATAGAGTAAATGAGAAGCTTGAGGTCTGGAGACATGCATTGAAGACTAAAGGATATCGTATAAGTACTAAGTAGGACTAAGACTGAATATATGGAGTGCACTTTTAATGGAAGCAATGGTGAATGAATCGAGGTGAAGATCGGTGAGAATAACATTCAAAGGAGAGATTCGTTTAGATACTTGGGATCTATTTTGCATCATGATGATGAAATTAATGAAGATGTTTCTAATAGAATAAATACAGGTTGACTAAAGTGGAGAGGAAACTCTACTATTTTCTGTGATAAGAAAATTCCTTTGAAAATCAAAGGATATTTTTACAAAGCAGCCGTGCGGCATGCTATGCTCTATAGATTTGAATGTCGACCTGCGAGCCATAGACATGTGTAGAAAATTTCAGTAACAGAAATGAAAATACTAAGGTGGATGTGTGGACACACACATATGTACAGATCGGGTTTAAAATGATGCAATCAAATGGAAAGTTGGTGTAGCTTCGATCGAGGATAAGATGCGAGAAAATCACTTAAGGTGGTTTGGCTGTTTGCAAAGGAGTTCAACTGATTCACTGGTGAGGAGATGTGAGTTTTGGGATGTTGAGCCAGTTAAGAGAGGGCGATGAATACCCAAAAAATGTTGGAATGAGACTATAGGAAGAGATCTTAGTTTTTTAGATCTAAGCACGTGAATGACCCAAGATAGATTTGAATGGAGGCAACTAATCATTGTAGCTTACCCTACTTAATGTGGGAAAAGGTTTTATTGTTGTTGTTGTAGAAAATAATGTTATGCATTCTAAGAGAGAAAATAAATAATGCAATATTTATGAATTTTTAAACGATGAATGATTTATATGAAATCATCAATGCGAGAACAAGCATGCCCCCTTTCGAGTAATTTAATCCACAACCCCCAATTAATTTCTAAAATAATGTGTCACTTATTTTTGAAGTTAAGCCCCAAATCAATTCCCACACAATATCCCCACCTTATTGAGCAATCAAAATCAATTTACATTTCATATGACTCACAGAAGATACATGAACTCCGTTCAAATGTGTTGATATAAAATAATATCTCAAAATCAATAATTGAATGTTTTATATGATAGTTAATGAAAATGATTTTAAATCTACATAAAGAACGTCAAAATCGGACCACAAATGTTCAAGATATTAACGAATGAAGACCTAGAGCATAAAAAAAGACAAAGCTTTCTCCCACTATCAGTAGTGGCAGCTACATGGATTATTGCTCAAATCCATATTGAAAGATTCAACTATTTTTTTACTTTGACTGTCGACTACATAATGCAACTCCCACAAGAAGGATTTGAACCCTGATCTTTTAGGTGGTAGACACACTGTACTACCACCAAACCATATAACATAGCCTTAAATTTCAACGAATTTTGATCGAAATTCGGTCAAAATTCGATTTCATGGTAGTACCGATATCGAAACCATATATAATATCGTTATTCAGGATTTCTTTCAGCCAAAATTTCGACCGAAATTCGATCATTTCTTGTTCATTTTGACCGAAATTCGATCATTTCTGTTCATTTCGGTCCATTTTGACCAAAATTATTCATAGATTTCTCGAATTTCGGTGGAAATGATCGAAATTTCTGTTCATTTCAGTCCATTTCGATTGAAATTGTTCTAGGTCACTATATGCCATTCCTAGGCCACTAATTGATATCATAGGACATTTTTTGACCACCAAATGAAATTTATAGACCACTATTTCAATCACTATTGCAATATAGGCCACTATTCCAACCACCGTTGTAATAAAATAAGGCCATTAGGGATCCTCTTTAAACCCTATAAATATAATATATACGTTCTCGTTCCATCTCACAAGTCACAAGTTTTCAACCCAACTTAAGTCTTGGAGATCCGAGTTTCCAAATTCCAAGGTTGCAAAAGTCGGTAGTCGGTACTCGGTCAGTCAGGTCACTGACTAAGGATTAATCGACAGTCGGAGGATTAATCAGATTTAGTCGGGCTTTAATTGGCTTTGAATTTTTAAATATATAATTACTTTTTATACATATGTTCTTATCTATTAACATAGATTTGTATATTTTTTACTATCATAATGAATTAAAAGAAGTAATTGAATTTAAATAAAATATTAAGCATATTAGGATAAGTTTGCTTTAAAAAGAAATAAAAAATATGGTATAGGTCGACTAGTATGCGTAGTCGGTATTAGTCGGTACTTGGTCGGCCACCCCACTGACTAGACCAGTCGGACCTACTAGTCGGGCCAGTCGGGTTACTTTTACAACATTGCCAAATTCCAAGTAAGGTGAGTTTTTTACCATCTCTTTTTTCATAAGACATCTTTTTTTTAACATACTTGGAAATGCCAAATATGTTTTATCTTTGAATGCTAACTTCATAATTCTCAGAGTTCAGAATCTTTATATAACCATCTTGTTATCTTTGCCTAGACCATCTTGGAGAGTCAAATATGATTTTTACTATTTGATTGCTAACTTCAGATAACCATCCTCTTATCTTTGCATTAAAAAATGTCAGTTTGTTATGCATCTCTTGACTAACATGTTAACAAACCAACATTATTCTAATTATCTCTTGACCATTGGTGCAAATCCTATGCATGTTAAATAAAAAGGCCAAACATATATTGAGAGTGTTATAGGGGCCATTTACAAGGAAAGAATTATTCTGCCTATTGATATCCTGGGGCTATCTAATCAGCATAGAAATTCATATTAGCATGGAGTGCCTTATCAATTAACCTGAGGTCATAATCTAGACATAAATTATTACTAATTATCTAGCAGTTCAATGCATTTAGTCAGAATGAATCCATTCAACTAAGGTCTAGCTCCATCCTTTCCACCAATGAAGGAATCGGAAAGAGTACATGAATCCACCAAGGAATTCGTGGTTCGGTTGAATCTCATTCCAACCTTAATAAGAGTGTAATACTAGTAACTTAATCGTTAGTATTAGTAAGTGCAAGCATATTATTGGTTGATGTATCATGTGATCTTGTAAACTTGTATTATGCCATCTACTACTTCAATTTTAAAAGTATCTATGCATTCTCTATAATAAAAATATTATTGTTCTTTTGAGAATTGATAGAAAAATTAAATGCCAAAATTTAAGCTTATGTAATGAAATTTCACTATAGACGGTCATCGATATGAAAATTGAAACCATTATTTAAGGCATTGATCATTATAACATCTTATTATAAGTAAAAAAACTTGTATTTTTATCTATTTTATTGGTTAAACAACAACAATCTTAAATTTGAAAAAGAAGGGTTTTCAAGTCTTTTCCCCAATTTCCGACTATTTCATCGAAATTCTTTTTCCAGGCTTATCGAAACGAAATCGAAATCCGTCATTTGAGGCCTTGCCATTTAAGCGAGTACTTGGATGCAATGAAAATAAATAAATGTTTTCAAAATGGATCTTCTAGGGGCTTGGACGCGAATCCCAAAGTCGATGAGGCTCCACTGTAAAGTTACCACTCGGCAGGAGTATTTGTGTGAATATCAGGATCTAAGGGGGTACGGGTGCAAATTTGCCAAGTCACATGTGTTTTATATGTAATTACAAGAAGCTGCGAGGGCTATATTGTAAATTACCCGAGCCACATGCGTTGCACACATGTCTGGGGTTTGGGTGGCGGCTCATCAATCGAGCCTCCACGTGGCGATCACTGGTTGCTGCGGGGTACCCGAAGCATGAGGATCAGGGATAAGGCCTGGAAATGTGGCGTCCCCTCTCCTTCTGATCAGATTGTTGTGGCAAGGGCACGAGCGAACGATGGTGATCAGGGGAGGGGGACATCAGATGGTATCTGTACGTCGATCCCCTTCTTATTCGAGAGTTTAGTGGCTGCGATACCTGAACATGGTGAGCGGTGCTCGGCGATGGAGCTCTGTATGATCTGATGATGGTCGAAGGTGGTGCACGGCTCTGCTACTACGTATCGACCTGCAATTCGATTGAGGCTCGAAGGTTTTCCCACGACCTTGAAGTTAACTGCTGCACTTAAGAAATAAATGGGTGAACAGAGACTCCAACGGAGGTGAGGGATTCGGAGCAGTTGGCTCCAACCTTTCCAAGGGTAGAGATGGAAGGGCTGTGAAAGATATAACGTAACGAAGAGGGAGAAACATGAAGGTGGAGTCGTCGTTGAGCCTATAAGATGAAGGTTGGTTGGTTTGCAGGAAAGGCATATGAATCGAAAGAAAAGAAAGCATAAAGAGATAAAGAGAGGAAGGAGAAGAAGGATTAGAGGGTATACCTGGAAGTATGCCGTCTGATGGGTTGTAGACGTGGAAGATGCCTCCTCTTGTCGTCGCCTTGAAGGTTGGCAGGGTAGCCTTGAAGCTAAGCCGGCTCCTGACCGAGGGAGCATCTGCATATGCTTGCGGGCCTCTGGATCTCACCACGAAGGTCGTCGTCGTTGATCGTGGAGGATGTAGTCACCAACCTTAGATCTTGGCTCTCTCTCTCTTGCGTTCAGTTGGAAGACGAAGGAGGAATGGTGGATAATCTAGGAGGTGGTCGGAGTAGGGGTTTAATAGGGAGAAAAGAGGCGTAGAGGGATGAGGGCTCTAACGGTTGGAAGAGGATAGAATTAGTCGGCCTCGTTGCCTTCACAACGATGAGAAGACTTAGCCAGAGGTTGCGGAGGTGAGAGAGTTTCCAGGTGATCAGATAAGGAGGAGAGGCATATAGGTTTCGGGGATCGAGTTGGTTGCAGGTGAGGTTGGTGGGGTGTGATAAGGATCAAGTGGTGAGGGTATATGTGATCAACCATCGGTTAGAGACGTAGGAGAAGGGAGGGGTCTTGATCGGGGGAGGATAAGGGTTGGGTGGTGGTCATTGAGAGGAGATGGGACTTCGCCGAGGATAGAGGGTGAAGGGGATAAGATGGTTAGAGGAGATCAAGGCACCGAAGATGGAGAGATAAGGGGAGGATGGTCAGAGGGAATCGACCGGGGCGAGGCGGGGTTGCAGAGAGAGGATGACCGGGAGGAACTAGACGTAGGGGAAAGAACGGTGCCCGTTGGATTGCAGCTCCATCCAATGGCTGGGATCGCATCATGTGATTAACACGTGAGGGGTCTGGAGTTAATGAGGGACCGGTTTTGGCTGTTGGATCGAACTTGATCCAACGGCTCAGTAGGGAGATGCTACAAGACAACAAGGGTTGTTGACTGGGGGGGGGGGTGACCAATGGGTAGGGTGACCCATTCATGTGATGCCATGTGTGCTTTAACTTTGATCAATCATATGAAATGCGAAGATAAATGGATAAAAAATAGAAAATAACCTCCAATGTAAAAATATCCAATACGAAAAATGTTTATCTAAATGAATTCTACAATGTTTATAAAGGACTTAATGGAAATGAACTCAATTGTGCAAGATATGAACTTTTGTGGTGATATTTTATGTATATAAAATGCCATTTTTTTTAGTTTTGTAATTTTTATTTGATTTTCTATAGATGAAGAATATATGCAAAAATCAAACATGACCAATGCCTTAAATGTCGGTTTTCGTGTTCGTTTCAGACTTAATTCAGTGGAATTTCGGTGAAATGGCTGGAAATTGGGGAAATTACTTGAAAACTCATTTTCTCTAAAATTAAGATTTCTAATATTCTTTATCTCAATAAATGAGATAGAAGTACAATGTTTTTTTACGTATAGTAAGATATTTACATTAAATTTCCATCCAATTGCTCAAACAGTAAAAAAATAGTATATTGCTTAGAATCAGAACCAGATTTGGACTGAAATTAGAAGCCATTAGTTTTACCTCTTGAATATGAAGAGAATTGTGACACGTGCAATAATAACATAGAAAAACATAGGGCATCAAAGAGTACTAGCAAAATGATATCTTGTGTAAGAAATTAAAGATTGAAATGATAGCTTAGAACTTGTATGTAACTAAAATGCTTTCAACTTAGAGAAATATTTAATTTTTGAAATAAAACAAGACACACATACACATACAAAGACAAATCTTTCTAACATGTATGTCTGATAGATGCATTGTGTAGCTTGTGATCATAAAATATATGCTATACAAGACGTAAACGCATCAACTAACACCAAGAAATTGCATAACATTCACAAGCACAATCTATATCCAACATGATTGTAGGCAAATACATACAGTTACAAGATTTGAAAGGTTGCTAACAACCTAGCCCTCTGATGCAACCTAAGTGGGCAAGAACCTAAGTGACGATTCACGAGATAAACTATTGAAACGAAACGACGAATGAAAAACAATTGACGCACGACAGGCCAAAATCAGCAACAAAATATCCACGTTATTTGCGTTTTAGCACCGATTTCGATCCACAAAAGGGGCAACTTAAATAGTTAATGATTAAGGAAACGGTTAGCGATGTTTGCGGCACGAAACCTCAATAGTTCACCAAGCCGATTAACAATCTAACAGTCCACAATCTAATAATATACGGGGGAGTTTTAAAAAAGAAGTGGAGAGGCACTCATACCACAACCTGTCGGGGAGAGTAGTGCGTGCTTCAGATCTGTTCTTCGGCTACGGTAGTTGGTCAGGCTTGTCGACGTGTTGGCAGGTGCACGGTCACCGATGGAATGGTTGCCGGCGAGTCGCTTGTAGTGGCTTGGCGGTGTCAGGCCCAGGCGTAGCCGCTGGGCGTGGTAGGCCGTGAGAGATGGGGAATGGCGGGTGCACTGAGGAAGGATTGAAGGCCTGGCGGAGGGGGTCCTGATGACAAGCGGCGCGGGGAGGTGTGGAAAGGCGGTGGGGTGCGGGGCGCAGTTGCTGGAAGGTGGTGCTCGCGGGAGCCACGCGCAGGGGGGCCCAGGTGGTGGGGCGGCGAGGGCTGGAGGCGGTGAGGAGGGCGGCGCAGAGACTCGGTGGGCGATGGGGAAGTTGGCTCGTGAGGAAGAGAGGCAGGGTCGGGTGGAGAGGCGCAGAGGGGTGGCGGAATCGGAAGGGGAGGAGAAGACGGGGGAGGGGGAGGCGGCGGGGAGGAAGGAGTAGGGTTACGGGGTGGGGAAGAGAAAGGGTCGGGGAGGGAAAGAGAGATTACGGGATTGAGAGGGAGGGTGAGGGCGGCGCCGAGAGAGAGAGAGAGAGGGAGAGAGAGAGAGAAAATAGGGATGGGGGAAAATTACTCTTAATTCAACTTGATAAAAAACCCTAATACAAAGGGAGCCCTTTATAGAGGCTACTCCCCCTCAAAAGAAGCAACAAATCCCTAAAATTAGGGAAAGAATAAATCAAAGGGAAAATATAAAAAGAGGCCTTTTATAATGAGCCTTTTACATGGGAATAAAATCAAATAAACAAAACAAATGCTAAATAGAATAAATAACATAAAAGTTCATAAAAATTGTTATCATGCTGCATCAACTCCCCCTGCTGAAAAGAATCTCGCTCCGCCGAGATGGCATCGTGGAAATTCTGAAGTATGTCGGGGCGGAGTTGTTGGAGTTCATCCTCGTCAATCCAGGTGCAATCGGTAAAAGGTCGTCCCTTCCATTTGACTAGATACCGTCGGAAGAGACCACGTCTAGTCGTCATATCTCGGATGTCCGCAATATCTTCAATCTGATCAGCATCGGTTGCGGCTGGCAGGTGGTGCATATCATCATCAGGAACTGCTGGCGTAGTGGTATCTGTCTGTTCATCTCCATGATATAAAAAGAGATCTGATACGTTGAATACTGGCGATGTCTGGACGTCTGGCGGCAGGTCGAGTAAATAAGCATTGGGGCCAATCCTTTTGAGGACTCGAAATGGACCAATTTTCCGTTCACTCAATTTTTGGTGGACTCTCAAAGGAAACCTCTCTTTTTTAAGGTGGACCATCACTAATTCTCCAACTCTGAACTTGCTCTCTCTTCGGTGTAGGTTGGCTTGGGCTTGGTATTTCTGGGTCATGGATTGTAGTTTGGCTCGGATTTCAGTATGGATGTGATTTAGGTGTTCGACCAAATCCTCAACAGCTGCACTACTTCTCCCTTGCATGGTTGTGGCTTTTAGGTCAAGAAATTGGGGAAGTGGAAAGCCGTACACACTCTCAAAGGGCGATTTTCCGGTGGACCTATTAGTGGAACTGTTATATGCGAATTCAGCTTGGGGAAGAATTAGATCCCATTTGGACGGAGAGTCCCCTGCAAGACATCGCAACAAATTTCCTAATGACCGGTTAACTACTTCCGTTTGCCCGTCTGTTTGTGGATGATAAGCGGTGCTATACTGCAAACGAGTACCAAGACGAGACCACAGCGTGCGCCAAAAGTGACTCAAAACCGGGTATCACGGTCAGAGGTAAAAGAACGAGGGACTCCATGCAAACGGACGACATCACGAAAAATCAAATCTGCGACATGAGATGCATCTGAGGTTTTCCTACATGCAATGAAATGTGCCATTTTAGAGAATCGATCCACAACCACAAAAATAGAGTCAACTTTTCGCACAGTGAGGGGTAACCCTAGCACAAAATCCATGGTGATATCTTCCCAGGGTCGCAGAGGAATGGGTAGGGGTGTGTATAGTCCAGTGTTCTGCCGGTGGCCTTTGAATCTTTGACATGTTTGGCATTTCTGTACGAATTTTGTCACATCCTTTCGCAACTGCGGCCAATAAAAGCGTTCTTGGAGAAGGATCAAGGTTTTGTCTCGTCCAAAATGTCCAGCTAAACCTCCATTGTGTAGTTCTGAAATTAAGTTCTCTCGAAGGGACGTGGCCGGGATGCATAGTTGGTGGCCTCTGAATAGGAAACCCTCATGAAGAACAAAAGTGGCTGTTGGGTCCTGCCCAGTACCAACACAGTCGGCATGAATTTGACCGAAATCAGGATCAGTGGGGTATAGGTCCTTGAGAGTTTCAAATCCTGTCTTGCTGACGGTCATCGTGGTCAGGGCATGTGCTCGTCGGCTCAACGCGTCGGCCACACGGTTCAGGGTTCCGGCTTTGTGTTTAAGGTGGAAGGTGTATTCTTGGAGGAAATTAACCCATTTGGCATGACACTTGTTAAGAGTTTTCTGGGAGTTCAAATATCTCAGGGCTTCATGATCAGAGTTAAGGATAAATTCACGCTGGATCAGGTAATGTCTCCAATGCTTGAGAGCTTGGACCACGGCATAAAATTCAACATCATAAGTGGAATACCGTGATCTGGCATCGTTCAGTTTCTCGCTGTAGAAGGCGACAGGTCGCCCTTCTTGACTGAGGATAGCGCCAATTCCGACATGTGAGGCGTCACAATCGACCACGAAGATCTTGGTGAAGTCGGGGAGTGCCAAAACAGGAGCATGCGTCAATTGATGTTTTAAATTTTGAAAGCTCGTTTCTGCTTCGAGAGTCCAGGCGGGTGCGCCTTTCCGCGTACAATCTACCAACGGTGCTGCACAAGTGCTGAAGTTCCGAATGAAACGTCGGTAGAAAGAAGCTAATCCCAGGAAGCTGCGAATTTCCGTGAGTGTTTTGGGTACGGGCCAGCTCTGAATGGCCTGGATTTTGGAGGGATCAACCTTAAGTCCATCAGCGGTGACAATGTATCCTAGGAAGAGGACCGTGTCAGACATGAAGGAGCATTTTTTGAGGTGGACGTACAGTTTTTGGTCTCTCAGGGTTTCCAGGACTTGTCGCAAGTGAGATAGGTGGTCTTCTTTGGTCAAACTGTAGATCAGGATATCATCGAAGTACACGACCACAAACTTGCCAATAAAGGGTCGCAAAACATGATTCATTGTCCGCATGAAGGTGCTGGGGGCATTAGACAAGCCGAAGGGCATGACCGTCCATTCGTACAGACCCTCTTTGGTTTTAAAAGCTGTCTTCCATTCGTCTCCAGGTCGGAGGCGAATCTGATGGTAACCGCTGCGGAGATCCATTTTGGAGAACAGTTTGGCACCTGATAACATATCAAGCATATCATCAAGGCGTGGGATGGGAAAACGATATTTAATCGTTATCTTGTTGATAGCTCGACTGTCCACGCACATTCTCCATGTGCCGTCTTTCTTCGGGGTCAGCAGAGCAGGAACCGCCACGGGGCTCATACTCTCTCGAACATACCCACGTCGCAGCAGATCAGTAACCTGCCGGTTCATCTCGTCATGCTCGCTTGGGCTCATTCGGTAATGGGGTAAGTGAGGGAGGCTGGCTCCAGGGACTAGATCAATGTGATGTTGAATGTCCCGCAACAGGGGTAGTCCTTCAGGCAACTCTTCAGGCATGATGTCAGCGAACTCTTGGATGATGGGCTTTATCTCAGGTGGGACTTCAGGTGGAGTTGACTCTTGGTTGTCCACTTCACGTCCCATTAAGGCATAGATGGTGGAGCTCTCCTGAATTTCACGTTGGAATGTTTGGGCTTCCAACAACAACACGGAGCCCGTGGTCGCAGTCTTTGCCGGTGGGATCTTGTTACCGGTTTGGTTGGTCGCAGCTCGAAGTGTAGCCACTTGGCGAGGGCTAAGGGCTTCACGTTGCGGTCTGAGGGTTACACGAACCTTGTCTATGAGAAAGGTGTACGTGTTCAGTTTTCCTCGGTGTTCGGTATCTCGATCGAATTGCCACGGTCTCCCTAGAAGTATGTGACAGACATCCATAGGGGCTACATGGCACCACACCTCGTCCTTATATGTGGGACCAATGGAGAAGCTAACGAGGCTTTGACGGTGGATCGGGATTTGGGTACCACCTCGAAACCATGCCACGCTGTACGGTTTTTCGAGTGGTTGCGTTGGCAGACCCAACTTATCCACCATTTCTTGGGAAACGAAGTTCTCAACGCTTCCTCCGTCAATGATTAGAGAACAGCGTCGTCCTCCTGAGGTGCAGGTGGTTCGGAAGATGCTGCGTCGCAGCCAGCTATCAGCATCGTGGACAGCGGGGGTGAGCAGAATGTTTGTGGGTGCGCTGTCGGGAGCGAGGAAGTCTTCGTGTTCAATCACCAGGAACGGGCCAGAGTCGTCTCCATCCACTCCTAGAGGTTCATAGTCATCGGCTCCCATGGTGTCAGTGGTCAACGCAGTCGGATTCTCTTCAGGGGATTCTGGCTGGTCAGGGTCGGGGTATTCAGGGTCGTCGGTGGTGCATAGATGGACGGGTCTAGCCTTAGGGTTTGGGCATTCGGCGGCACGATGACCCTTTTGATAGCATCGGAAGCAAGTATCAGGCCCGACAATAGGTCGGCTTCCCAAGATGCCTTGGCCGGGGTTTCCAGTAGGTGGTCGGGCGACGGCAGGAGTTGTTGGTTTGGCTTGGGTTTTACCCGCCAGGACAGCTGAGGAACCCATGGGTTTGGAGTAGGACGTCGTGGTACTGGTACGAGGAGCAGAGTTCACAGAAAAAGGCATCTTCCTCGTCTGGGCTTTAGCAAGTTTGATCTCAGCTCGTTCAGCCTGCTTGTAGGCTTCGTCGACATCGCGGCAATTGTGGAGGTAGAGTTCATCCTGGATGACTTGGCGGAGGCCTTGCATGTAGCGGGTGACTTCCTGAATAGGAGTCTTCTGCAAGCGGTTGCGATGGACTAGGGATTGGAACCCTTCGGTGTATTCTTTCACACTCATGGTGCCTTGTCTCCATGATTGCAGTCGTGCGTATAGATCTCGTTTGTAATCTTCCGGCACGAATTTGGTTTTTAGTTTGGCTTTCATCTTGCTCCAACTGCGGATCTTACTCTTCCCTTTTCGTTTGCGTTCGGATTGCAAACGGTCCCACCATAGCAGCGCATGTCCCTTTAATTTTATAGTGACGAATTGGACCTTACGTTCGCTAGGCATGGACTTCCACACAAAGAAGTGTTCGACGGCTTGGAGCCAGTCTAAAAAGACGTCAGGATCTCGTCCTCCGTCAAATTCTGGGACATCGAGACGAATACCTCGATCCCATCCATCGTCGGTTTTGGTTCCATTTCGTGGTTGATGTTGATGTTCACCATTAGTTTGTGGAGTATAGCCAAAGGGGTATGGATCCGGGGTCTTGGGAATGAAGGGAGTGTATTCTCTGGGTCCTTCTTCCTCACTTTCCTGTGAATGATACTCGCTGACGTGTCCGTCAGAAGTAGAAGAGCTAGAGTCTCGGGAAGCGCTATTCCGGGAGTGTGATTTCCGGCTAGTGCGTCGACCTTTGTTGGGGTTTTCATCACTAATGTCTGGTCCTAGCACGCGGCTATTCAAGGTAGCAATTTGTTCATGGGCAACGGTGATTTTACGGTCTAGGCCGGCAATTTGGGTACTCAGTTGATTGTTCATGTGTTGTAATTGGGCAAACAAAGCTTCTAAGGTTAATTCAGGATGTGTAGTGTTGGTGGGTTTAGAGCCACTAGATTTGTCGGCCATGGCTATCCTAGGGTTTTAGCTTTCTTTGTTTGGTTTTTTTTTTGCTTTTTTTTTGGTTTGTTTTGAGGTTTTCTTTTTTTTTGTTCTTTTTTTTATATGCAATGAATAAACGGGATGCAGACGAAATGCAGAATCGTGAGGCTCTGATACCAAATTGATGCAACCTAAGTGGGCAAGAACCTAAGTGACGATTCACGAGATAAACTATTGAAACGAAACGACGAATGAAAAACAATTGACGCACGACAGGCCAAAATCAGTAACAAAATATCCACGTTATTTGCGTTTTAGCACCGATTTCGATCCACAAAAGGGGCAACTTAAATAGTTAATGATTAAGGAAACGGTTAACGATGTTTGCGGCACGAAACCTCAATAGTTCACCAAGCCGATTAACAATCTAACAGTCCACAATCTAATAATATACGGGGGAGTTTTAAAAAAGAAGTGGAGAGGCGCTCATACCACAACCTGTCGGGGAGAGTAGTGCGTGCTTCAGATCTGTTCTTCGGCTACGGTAGTTGGTCAGGCTTGTCGACGTGTTGGCAGGTGCACGGTCACCGATGGAATGGTTGCCGGCGAGTCGCTTGTAGTGGCTTGGCGGTGTCAGGCCCAGGCGTAGCCGCTGGGCGTGGTAGGCCGTGAGAGATGGGGAATGGCGGGTGCACTGAGGAAGGATTGAAGGCCTGGCGGAGGGGGTCCTGATGACAAGCGGCGCGGGGAGGTGTGGAAAGGCGGTGGGGTGCGGGGCGCAGTTGCTGGAAGGTGGTGCTCGCGGGAGCCACGCGCAGGGGGGCCCAGATGGTGGGGCGGCGAGGGCTGGAGGCGGTGAGGAGGGCGGCGCAGAGACTCGGTGGGCGATGGGGAAGTTGGCTCGTGAGGAAGAGAGGCGGGGTCGGGTGGAGAGGCGCAGAGGGGTGGCGGAATCGGAAGGGGAGGAGAAGACGGGGGAGGGGGAGGCGGCGGGGAGGAAGGAGTAGGGTTACGGGGTGGGGAAGAGAAAGGGTCGGGGAGGGAAAGAGAGATTGCGGGATTGAGAGGGAGGGTGAGGGCGGCGCCGAGAGAGAGAGAGAGGGAGAGAGAGAGAAAATAGGGATGGGGGAAAATTACTCTTAATTCAACTTGATAAAAAACCCTAATACAAAGGGAGCCCTTTATAGAGGCTACTCCCCCTCAAAAGAAGCAACAAATCCCTAAAATTAGGGAAAGAATAAATCAAAAGGAAAATATAAAAAGAGGCCTTTTATAATGAGCCTTTTACATGGGAATAAAATCAAATAAACAAAACAAATGCTAAATAGAATAAATAACATAAAAGTTCATAAAAATTGTTATCATGCTACATCACCCTCACACAATCACATGTACTCCTTATAGCAGATATAAGCTGCAAGAAATCATAGCCTTAAATTTCGGATTTCGATTTTGTTTCACTATGTACGGAATGAGAAATTTCGGATAATTTTAGTGAAATCATCGGAAATCTTTGAAATGACTCTAAACTTGACTTTTTTACAAAACAAAGATTTTTAATATTCCTAAGTCAATAAATAAAATAGAAATGCACACTTATTTGTATAACAGATTTGCAAATATAAGTTTTAAAAGAATATTATCGTCATAATCATCTCACATATTGATATGTAGAGCAGCATGTTGCCTAGAGTCAGAATTGTATGCTAAACTAGAAGCAAAAATTTTGATAACCACTTCTTCAATAAGAATAAGGTAACAATATAATAATTACTAATCAAAATATATATCGAAATAAAGAAAGAACAGAAAATAAAGTTATTTAGTTAAAACTTGAATTTAACTCTTAAATCTTGTGGCCAACATATTTAGTTTGGATTTAGACCTAAAATTTAGAAACTACCTAAAGAAACTTCTTCAAACAACATAAAGCACTCTAACAACTCAACGCATCGACGAATAAATAAGTGAAATCCATTAATATATGCAAAGTTCGATGGTAAGTTCCCTTATTTTTGTTGTTTTGCCAAAACAACGTGCAATTTTGATGAAATTTCGTTGATATTTTGGTGATATTTCATTAAAATCCTGAAAAAGAAATAAGGCAGCGTTTCGATTTCGGAAACCTAGAGAAATGAAAATTTCGAAACTTGGTGGAATTTCATTGAATTTGAGGCCATGAACACAACATAAAATAATGCAAAGAACACAAATACATTTTTTTGGATTTTTATGAGTTAAGAAAAGGTCATAATAAATGAATGATGTGAAGCATACAAATGAATTAGGTCAAAGTCAACTCAGAATTTCTTTTTCTTTGCTTTTCTGATTTTTTTGAATTTTTTTACGTAATTAGTTTAATCATGAGATGAAATAAATAAATAAAAAAGAAAGCAATACAAAAGAATCAAATATGTACATGAAAATATGTACAATATACACTTAGGTCCCCAAATCTAAGTCTCACAAATGAACTTCGATTCTTTTGAATTTGATCTTGATTTGTAGGACATTGTATGTGAGGGATATCTGCATTTACAGGTTTTTTGTCATAGAATTATGGTTTAGGTTTATTTAAAATATATACAAGTTGGTATTTTTTTAGGATTTTTCATTGATTAATGTTAACGATATGTACACAATGGAATTAGTTTTATGTTATTTGGAGTTATGGTGAATTAATTAGCAATGATTGAAATTATGTGAATATTTACAAATGATTCATGAATGCTAAATGAAATGCTAATTTAATGCAAATTATTTACATGAGTGTTAATTCTGAGATATAAACATGTAAATGCTACTAATATCTCAGGACGAAGCTCTATTTTCAGCTAATTAGAGTAATGAATCATAGATTCATTATGTACCTCTTCCTACGGCTTTGTTTGACGACCTCCTAATACATGGAGGCTGCGAGTCACCATCGCCCTTGCCCAATTGAGGTGACTAGCCTCTATGTTCGCATGTGGAATGCTCCTTACTCAAGCGCCTTCCTCAACAATCACCACTACATTGTAGCGTTTCTTAGAGGCACCCTTGGCACACGAATCGAAGAAAAAACCATCTCTCGATTTTGAAATATGAGAAGCAACCAAAGGTTATGTGACCTGGCTGTGCTAGCAGACCATGCATGCTCACCTTCCCCAACTGAAAGGGTTTATGAATCTAAGTGGCAGCATGGTGGTTGAAATCCTGTTCCTATTAATGGACCTGACTCACTAGCCTGCCCACTTGCCCCTCATGGAAAGGATCCTCCAATTCGAATGATTCCACACAAGCTTAGACCCCACTTTTATCAGCAGACTAGGATCTTGGATTCGGACCTGCTGGCCACCTTGTATTTGATAGATTCTTGCGAACTCTTGCTTAGACAGGGTTCTCAACCAACCCATTCGGGAAAGCACCACTTCAAAAGATCCATTTATCCATCTTTGTCCTCTTCTCCAATAGAATCTGCACCAAAATGGACCTTTTCTCCAATAAAATTTGCACCAAAATGGACCGTTCCCAGATGTATGAAGCAATGCAGCAAGGTGGGCAGAAATTATAGTATACTATAGTTCTAGATATGCGCACATTGCTTGAAAGGCAAAAGGATCAACGTGACAGTTTTACTACAACTGCTTAAAATGCGTTTGGATAATATTATTTTTCAGTTGGGTATGACTTTTACCATTCATGGAGCCCGACAAATACCTAATCAGAGACACACATTAGTTGATGAACATACGGTAGATATATGAAGTTATCATTGCAAACATCCTCCAACAACATTCTCGACCCGTTCGCAGCAAACCTGGCACGGCTTAGCCCCTACACAATGGTCTTCCCTATAATGCTACCAATAAAGCCACTCCTTCATCTCATAACTTGAGCTCCTCCAACACCCTTTATTTCATTGTCACTAGCAACTTTAACCTTGCTGGCAATATGTCACTGTTGAGCAAATCCAACGACACAACTTTGCTAGTCATCCTAAAGGAACGTACCACCATTTTGAAGGCATCTCAAAACTAGAACCCTAGTGGATCTCTGACTCTGAGCAGTTCCATTATCACCACCTCCACCGTAGTAAGACGGGTATATACGAGATATGGAACATCCTGAGGGACAGCTCCTCTTCTGGGCTTCGAAGAGAAGTCCCAGTGACTCAGCAGCCTCTAATAGCAACTGTGGTACCCTTTCACTTCCCCGACCAGACAGGTTCCGAGGAAGCTCCAACATGCTCTCCTACCACCGACCAACTGCCCTGGCGTCTCCTGATCTTGGACCAGAAATCATCCCCCTTTTTCCGAAGCAGTTTGCACTTGACAGCCAGCCTAACCAGAGATGGTCGACTCCCTGACACTTCAAGCAGATGGACGGGGTCAGGACATCCTCTTGCCCAGCATCCACATCCCCTGCAGCGCAAGTAGATGATGTCTTCTCTTCCTCTTTACCTACTCTCACTTGTCCTCTCTTTTGTGTCTTCCCTTTTGCTCATACTCAAGCTCTTTTTTTTTGAACAATTAGGGGGAGAGGGAGGGGTTGAACCATGGTCATTGTAGCGGGAACCCACTACTTCTACTGCCAGACCATTAAGTGGGTTCTTCGTGCTCAAGCTCTTGCCCCCATAGCTAGGATGTTTTTGGCCCCAGTACTCAAGTTTTGAGCTGCTAGGTTTTTCGTTTCTGAATATGTTTTTTTGATACCGATACTATTTTTAAAGTCGACTACCTAACTTTTCTTGCATATGGAAAAACCTACCGTGGGGACATACGGTACAATCACAAAGCACGGAGCAAACAAAGTACAGTTTAGAAAAATGGCAAAAGGACACATTAGCATTTTAAAGAGAAAGACAAACAGCTTGGTGTGAAAATTTTATGGTGCAGTTATTAGCATTGCTGTTTTGTTATAAATATTAGTATTGCCATCTGGGTAAAGTTTATTTGCCTGTATACCTGACTGGAATTCCTTGGTTAAATGACTAGAAAATCAGCTGTCTGGGTAGAACAAACTGGTGATTTCTCAGTTCACCTATACTTTCGTTGCTAAGTGCAGGGAGCTGGATTCCTTGGTTGAAGCGGTAGTTTTCATTGAATATTTTGGGGAGAATAACTTTTTCCTTTTATTTGCCAATTATAGGAAGCGGTAAAAGTGGTTCAGCCTTCACTGAGAAGAGAAGGATTTTCTTCCATACCTGATGTTAAATGGGAAGATGTCGGAGGCCTGGACTCCATTCAAAAGGAGTTTGAGCGCTCAATTGTTCAATGCATTAAGAACCCTGACATTTACGAGGTAATGCATTCACTGGTTTTCTGTATTGCACGAAGTTGTGGTTTTGATTTTAATTGTCTTTCACTGTGTTATTACTATTGAACTACATTCGGACAATGATGTAGCAGTCCTTGCCAACTTATCATTGCATTCGGACAATGCAACGCGTCGCTATTAGGGAACGCCCCAACAAAATCTAAATGTTTGCTTGAATCCATGTTGAAAAGATTTGAACTGTTTCGAGACAAATTCCTAAATCGTGTTCTTAAAAGAACACTATTTAGGAATTTGTTTCTCTTGCGCTGGTTGTCAGCTAAAAAAAATCTAACGCACAACCTTCTTCATTTACCCGGGCTTGGGACCGACCGTGGCTGAGTCTTGGAACATATATCACATTTAGACTAAATAGAAAGTATCTCATTACTGAAGTTTTGAGATGTAGATAAGCCATTGTCTAAGATCTTTATTTAATTCGCTTACTGCGAGAGTATCAAAAACTTTCTTCGTGGTCACAAGTTACTTGTACCCTGTTCAGGAATTGGGCATGACATCAGAGACTGGGTTTTTGCTATATGGCCCACCCGGTTGCGGTAAAACCCTGATTGCAAAAGCTGTAGCTCACGAGGCAGGCGCGAATTTCATTCACATTAAGGTTTTTAACATATCTCTTTCCTGTTTCGTGCCAACATTCATATAGGAATTAGCTTTATTGACATCACCCTCAAAATAATTAAGTTGGTATGGCATTATCTTATCATGACAACTTCAGGGTCCTGAGATTCTGAACAAATATGTTGGAGAAAGTGAGTCAGACATAAGGAGGATATTCAGCCGTGCCCGTACATGTGCTCCATGCATACTTTTCTTTGACGAGGTACATAATATTGCTTCATACTGGAGCGATCTTGAGTTGCCATGAAATTAATACATGAATATACTGGATGGGCACTATCGTGCTCATGAAGGACCACTTTTTTATAGGTCGTCCTTTTTATTCTTATAAACCAGATGAGGAAAAGGATTGGTTATATATGGATATGTGGGAGTTGAATTTTGGGTTATCTGAGAACCATGCCTCTTGCACTATTTTGCAGATTGATGCCTTGACAACTAAGCGTGGTAATGAAGGGGGGTCTGTTGTTGAACGGTTGTTGAACCAGGTCCTACTTTCATATAGCACACTGTGCTTTGCTCTTTCCTACCTATCACAATATTTTCAGTTTCTGTATGTAGTACCAGAAATTTCGTCTAAAGCAGATGCACAATTATTGTAAATGCAGCTTCTGGTAGAATTGGATGGTGCAGATGAGCGGCGTGGAGTTCACGTAATCGGTGCCACTAACAGGTATATTCAATAACATGATTCTGGGCTGGCTTTGTGTGTGAGTTTCAAAAACTGAAGGGTTCTTCTGCGATGTTCTTGACTGTATGTTCTTATGCAGACTTGAGGTGGTGGATCCTGCTATCCTTCGTCCTGGAAGATTAGGAAAAGTAATGTATGTTCCGCTCCCTGGTGATAAAGAGCGCAAACTGATATTAAAGGCTCTTGTTCGAAAGAAGCCTGTTGCCGCAGACGTGGATCTGGATGACATAGCAGGGAGGGAGTCTTGTGGGAATCTCAGTGGGGCTGACCTTGCTGACTTGGTATAATACAAACTTTAAAATATATGTAAAAGATAATAATTTTTATTAATGATGCTTGCACCGATTTTCTCTCTTTACATAGAGCTCGTATTTTTGGGATCTCTTTGCTGGTTTCATGTTTTCATTAGTTTTGTTCATGTTTTGCAATTTCTTTGCCACTTTATATTAGTTTTGGTCATCATGTAAACTTTCTGCATCATCCTTATCAGACAATTCTCTTTTCCTAGGTTAATGAAGCTGCCATGGTTGCTGTGGAAGAGAGATTGGAGGCTATGAAGCATGGTGGTGTAGTTCCACTGGCACGGGAGATCACGTATCCACACTTTGAAAAAGCACTGAAGAAGGTTTCACCTTCTGTCTCAGAAGAGGTATGTTGGACCGCTTGTGTGAATGTTCACTTTGGCGGCCTTTACTTCCTCATTTCTCTTCATCTTAAATGTTCTTTTGTGACTTTGACTTCACATCGAACCCTTAGGCAACTATATGCTTCCCCTTTTGGATGGCAACTAGGTGTGTTTCAATTGAGAAGGGGGACTGACAATAAATAGTATTTATGAACGGAGCAACTGGTGAGGTGATAATTTAACCATTGCATAGATAATCAACCTCCTGTATCCATCTCATTTTTATTTGAAAAGAGAACCGACTGGATTGAGCGTCTGCTTAGTTACTTTTTTGGTGCTCGACTCGTGAAATGATTGAATACCAGCCTGAAACTGAACCTGCTCAGATCCAACATATATCATCAATTAAACCAATCTCTTGTTTTCATAGATATGAAAAGCTACTGAAGTAGTCTAGAAATAGTGGAGCTTTGTAAATATTTATGTTTCATGATGTGAATGGACTTAAAATGAACAGGGAAATGAAACCCTATTGCATTATACTTGTAGAGAGAGAGCATAGATGTTTGAGATTACTCATCTGCTTGCAATTTCTGTTCTTTTCCTGACTCAATTTCGATTGAAATTACTGAGATTTTACACAGGAAAGGAAATACTACCAGATGATGTCGCAAACGTTCAGGCGGTTTTGAGAGGCGAGGCAGTATTTTTGCACAGGGATTTTGTTAGAGCTCTTAGACCATTAACGACTGCAGCTTAATGTGATATTTATAGCAATTTTCCCATTATTGCACGACGTCATTGTATCATAGCGAGGTATTTTATCCATTTTGTACTTTTAACATGTAACCCCTGTAGGAGTTCTGACAATTAAACATATGTGTTCCATGTAGATTATGCTATACAGAAACATGAAGTGTCAATTTTTTTGTAGATTTTTACAGTACAAAATTTTTCTCATACATGACAAGAATAGACTTTGATAGGATGTTCTGCTTTATGTCGCATGTCCAGTCGGTTCTTCCCATCTCTATGACGGGCAAATTGAGTATTTTGTTTCTTTAAGTTGGTTCTTGTATGCTTTACAAGCATTGTAAGGCAGTAAACGTTTGTTTGCCATTGTTTCATATCTCTTTATCAGGAAAAAAAATCTGAACTAGATGCTGTCAAAAACCCATCAGGCCCCTTTTGGTCTTTCTGAACCTGTAACTGTCATTGATTCGTCATCTGTAGTGATGCAATACAGTGCTCTAGGAATGGATCAGGATATATCATCGACATACCATCCACAACAATGGGATTGGTCCCGACTTGTGATAGTGAGACCTCTCGTCTTGTCGAGGCGTCCAATGCTGGGAGGTCCCGACTTGGAAAAAGGGGTGTTTGCTGCTGAGTTTAAGAAGGGACCGGGACCTCTCTCCTACCAAGCAGGCAGAAAGAGTCCAACTGTCCTTTTCTCCAACTCACTCAATGAACAGGCACTCGCGAACTTGGCAAGTAGAAGTTGGTTCCAAGGAAGCCTTGTGATGTAGGTAATCTTACCTACCGTGGTTCTCTATCTTTTGATAATATATTATCATAACTAATGTCTGAGGGTTGTCATTCTTCCTATTCATCCATTAGAGAAAATAGGCAATATTTGAATGCTTGGGATGGTGGGAAAGGGAATACAAAATCAAGGGGGAGGGAATCATATGCACCACTTTGAAGGGAGGAGGAATCACAACATTTGACGCAAAGGAATCCGGAGATTGTTGAATCCGACAAGCAAATGTGGATGCGGATCACAAAAATACAAAAAGCCTTTGTCGAGTCCTTCACTTCCTCCAATAGCAAAATTTCAAAGACAGAAAGGTGGGGGGTTGGTATCACCTGCCACGCTTTGAATTTTTGGTCAACTTTTCATGCATGTCACACAAGATTAACATATTATCATATGCATCCAATATAACTGCCCCCCTCCCCCGTGTGCGCGTGCACGTGCACAGAGGAAAAAATGGAGCTGCCTCTGTAACGTCCCGGGCTTAGGTCCCCGGTCCGTTATCGAAGCATTACTGGCCCTGACAACCTCTTGGGATCGGGCCCATACGGACCCGATTAAACACCCCCCAAATGCTTAAGCCGGGTTGTCAAGTAGTAATCTCGTCACTATTTATCCCACCCGGAAACTCCCAGTTTCCACGGTATGGGACTTTTTTATAGGGTTTTACAATTCATTGTAAAATCCTATAAAAAAGTCCCATACCGTGGAAACTGGGAGTTTCCGGGGGGGGGGGGGATAAATAGTGACGAGATTACTACTTGACAACCCGGCTTAAGCATTTTGGTGGTGTTTAATCGGGTCCGTATGGTCCCGATCCCAAGAGGTTGTCAGGGCCAGTAATGCTTCGATAACGGACCGGGGACCTAAGCCTGGGACGTTACAGCCTCCGTGTCATTTTCCCTCAACTTTTTTTTTGTAAAATATCATCATATATATTCACTTATATATCCATTCAATATGCCTTTCGAATTTCGTCAGAAACAAAGAGTCCTATGTCCTTTATCTAAAACAAATAATTTTAACAGTCTAAACATTGATGTAATCGATCTGTTCTAGATGGAGGGCATATGAGTCTTTGTTTCTGAAAAATTTCGAATGGTATACCGGAGTGATATACATATATATACATACATACATACATACATACATATATATATATATATATATATATAGAGAGAGAGAGAGAGAGAGAGAGAGAGAGAGGCTGGGGAGGCTGTTCTGTGTAACAACCAAGTTGGCTGTTACACGGAGCAGTTTCCCCCAATTTTTTTAATTTTTTTTCAATTTTTTATGTATATTCATCTATATATCCCTCCTACATGCCATTCATTTTTTGTGAGAAACAAAGACTCCTAAGCCCTCCATCTAGACGGGGTAGATTACAACAAAATTTCAGACCGTTAAAAATTACTCGGTCTAGATGGAGGGCTTAGGAGTCTTTGTTTCTTGCGAAATTTGAATGACATGTAGGAGGGATATATAGATGAATATACATGAAAAATTTTTTGAAAAAAATAAAAAAATGGGGGAAACTGCTCCGTGTAACAGCCAACTTGGCTGTTACATAGAACAACTTCCCTTTCCACATATATATATATATATATATGAATATACATGATGATATTTTGCAAAAAAATTGTGGATAAATGACGCAGGAGCTACCCCCATCAATCATATATATATATATAGGGAAAACTTGAATTAAGGTGGCACCTTAATTCAATCATGGTACGCCACTCCATACAGTCCGTTGGATCTTGATCTACGGTCATAAATGAAACCACCAAATTAAACCAAAACCACCATCCAAATAACTTCAAACTCGCTATTTTTAGAAACGAAATTAATTAGTTGCTATATTATCTCTTGGCTCATTAATTACTCGAATTGATTTACTAAATATATCATCCATCATAATAAACGTCTCAATTAATCGAAATTACCAAAACAATATTCAGCGGGGGTTCGCTCTCCCTCAAGTTCTTCGTCTTCCCTCGACGTAGAGGCGATGGATGTGCGCGGAGATGATGTTGGTGTGTGACAATGGCGTCGGCGATGCATGGCGACGACAATGACGATGCATGCAACAACATGAGATGGTTGGATACAAAGGATGATGCGCATTCATAGTAATTTTCTCTTTTTTTATTCGTCTATTAATCAAGTCCAGGTTATTTTATATTGCTTTGTTTTTTATTTGGATTTTAATTTTTCTTTTTTATTTTGATTACATCTCAATCTAATCTTCAAAGTTTCTCATTTGTTTTGTTTTTGAATCAACGTTTCTGATTCACTAGTGGTCATGATTGAGTGTTTTTTTCAAATACCGGTGATTACGATTTTGTAATTTATAACACCGTATTGTAAAATATACCAATCTTTTGTAAATTGATAACAGAGTATTTCAAAACGTGAGCCTTTATTCAATCATATTTTCTGGAATATTCAACGCATTTTTAGTTCTTTTGAGTTCAATCATATTTTCTGGATTATTCAATATTTTGAAAGTTTGAGTTCCCACATTCTTTTGAGTTCAACACACTTTTCATTTTTTTTCTTCTGAATTATGTTTATAGGTTGAAATATATAGAATGAGAATGAAAATGTCACCTAAAAGAAAGAAAATTTTGATTAAGAATGTAAATATGTTTTTACAGATAGAATATGTCCAAGGTTGCAAATATCAATAAATGATTTTTTTATTATAAAAAGTCGTGCATCTTGTTATATTTTCGCTCAAAAGATGATGTATTTTCAAAAATCAAATTAGTTGAAATCCCATCGACTGTGAATTAAATACTAAAGAGTTGTGAAATCCCATCGATTGTGGATTATATTTACATTTTGATCTACTAATTTACATGACTGATTGTATAATTTACATTTTTATTCATTGATTTACAATTCTGCATGTATTTTTACATGTTATCATTTTTTGGAATAAATGATAAACTATTGATTGACTTTTTTATTTTGCAGATTATCATATAATTGTTACAATGAGAGCGCGGATTTTACAAAATCTACACAAATTTTACAATGGATGACAAATTTTGATGGACCACGATATGATAAACGCGTTGGACAGACATAAATAATTTATACATTAATAATAAGCAATTTATTTTACAAAAATCACATAAATTTTACAAAAAAGAAACAAATTTTACGAAAAAGTATCACAGTTTACAAACGTTACTCTGACAGAATGTTCTCAAAATAGACTACAAAAAATTGCAAAATAAATCGAATTCAGTTTAGAAAAGACTATGGAATTTATAAAAAAATGTTATATTTTACAAACATTGCTTCCACAGAGTATTGGAAGATTATTTTCAAAATAAATAAAATGCAGTTTACAAAAGGAATGTTCACCACGTGTATATTAATTGATTAGCACATGATCAAATCACCTTATATTTTGGGAAACATATTTACACAAAAATCTCCATATATTAGGAAATATAGTTGTAATAAAAATTCCATCATTTTAGGAATTTTTTCCCATACGTATATCATTTTATTAGCACATAATCAAATCACCCTATATTTTAGGAAACACATATACACAAACATTACAAATTTTCGTCAGATTTGGACTTTTTTGCGAATGTCAGTGGTGACGTGTTTGTAATTTATAACTTGGGATTGTAAAATATCTCAATCGTTTGTAAATTGTTAACAGTTATTTCAAAACGCGAACATTTTTTTCATCAGATTTTTCTGGAAAATTCTGTACATCACTCGATTATACCTAAATATAGAATGATCAATGACGTGTAATTTACCAAATTAGTAGTAATTTAATCCACCACCATATTAGGAATGTTAGTTGGCACGAAAACCATCTAGTGGTTTCAATCTAATTCGTACACTCATCATCCAACGGCTTAAGATGACACCTTTCCATAATCAAGGAAAGGTGCCACCTCAATTCAAGTGCACCCTATATATATATAGGAGTGATCCTATGAGAGCCAAAATTTGTGAGAGCATGCATTCTGGACCACATGATTCAACTAGGAGAGAGAAGTCTAGGAGAGAGAAGACATGATCATGTAGTCCAGAATGCATCTCATGCTCTCACATTTTTTTGCTCTCATAGGATCACTCCTCTCTCTCTCTCTATATATATATAGAGAGAGAGGAGTGATCCTATGAGAGCCAAAACCTATGAAAGCATGAGAGCATGTATTCTGGGCCACATGATCCAACCAGGAGAGAGAAAACATAATCATGTGGTCCAAAATGCATGATCTCATGCTCTCACATTTTTTTGCTCTCATAGGATCACTCATATATATATATATATATATATGGTCATATGTGGCTGCCCCCTAGGGGCAGCCAACATGGCTGCCCCTGCCTTATTTGGGCAAATCTTTTTATTTTTTTTGAAAAATAACACCATGTAGATTCATCCCTATATCCCTCCTATATATCATTCGAATTTCGTCAGAAACAGAGACTCCTACGGCCTCCATCCGGACAGTATTTTTTTAACGGTAACATGATTTTTTTAAATCGATACCATCAAGATGGAGGCCGTAGGAGTCTTTGTTTCTGACGAAATTCGAATGGCATATAGGAGGGATATATGGATGAATATACATGGTTTTATTTTTCAAAAAAAATAAAAAAAATGCCGAAAAATTGGGGCGGGGGCAGCCACATTTTTTCCATATATATATATATATATATGAGGGTTGATCCTGTGAGAGCCTCACATTGTGAGAGCAGTGAGTCTGGACCACTAGATTCTGCTTATCACACAAACTCATTGCTCTCATGCTCTTACAATCTGAGGCTCTCACATGATCAGTTCTCTCTCTCTCTCTCTATATATATATATATGTATATATATATATATATAGAGAGAGAGAGAGAGAGAGAGAGAGAGAGAGAGATGGGGGGATGGTTAATCCAGTGAAAGCAAAAAACTGTGAGAGCATGAGAGCAATGATTTTGGACAACTAGATTTTGGTCATCTCTCTCCTCCTCCTCCAAACAGGAGAGAGAAGACATAATCTAGTGATCCATAATCACTGCTCGCGTGCTCTCACAGATTTTGGCTCTCACAAAATCAACCATATATATATATATATTTATTTATTTGAAGGCAAAGTACACATCTCTTCCTTCAAGTATGAGTAATAATGAGAGAAAATAGATGAGGTTCGGCTTGGTCAGATGATCTAAAGGAGACAATAATAAATAGTGAGACATGCATCACTTCACCTTCTAAGGTTTCAAGAGATCACTTCACTCCTTGAACAATACCATTGGGATCAAAATACCTCACGCCCCTCAGGTGCCGTTCGAATGAGAAATAACGAGAGATAATAGGTGAGGTTCGGCTTGATTTAAAGGACAAGAAAATAATAAACACTGTGGAGATGAGTGATGTAATCATGATGTAAAAATACACGATCGAAAACATTTTGAGATGGTATGTGATTTTGCAAAGAATGCTTAAGCTTATATATGTATATTATATTTGATTTTGTATAGTCTTTGAATGAATAATGAATCCAAGGTATATATAAAGTTCACGCCTTAGTCTTGTAGTGATTGCTTGTATTTATTTATGTATGTAATATTTTAATGAAGATCAAAACAACTTGATAACAAGGAGCTAAGTTACAAAGAACTATCTTTTTTTTTTTCTGATTTAGACGAGACATTCAACCCAATCGTACCTTCTACCACCTCCTCTGCTCAATTTGAAAGGGATGATTGTAATCGCCACCTCAGATTATCTTGAAGAGACGATCAAGATTGTCCCATGGACTGATCTAAAGGGAGGGTTGAAAGACACATCCCTTCTGACATACACAGTTGGGATATGTACAACTATCCCTTCGGGTCAATCAAAAGGAATTATCATTCTTATCATATCTTGTAGCAACTAGGATATGATCATTTGGGCCGGTCAAATGACTACACCTTTTGATTAGAAGGAATGATCTTTTAATCAAAAGGAAGGTAATTCAACTGTCAATTGTATTGTATTAGCATGTAATGGCACCTACGCACGCACACACACGCTGATGCATGGGTAAAAATACATGTAAAATGAGGGTCTCATTACAATCCTAATGAGCCGTATACTCCTTGGAAAGAATTCTAGAGTATGTCTTCATTATCTTTCATCTTGGTCCTCTGAGATTGACGATACATTAATTGACTGACTCCTATCTTGCCCAAACCAATCTATCAATCTCACAGAGCGCTAAGAAAGAAAAGCAAGAGAAAATGATTAATCAATAAATATACATGGAGTTGAAGTCATGTCCAAGAAGGAGACTCAAGTTTGTTTACCACGATCGTTTATTTCATTTTTTTCTAAAGTCATTATCCTCGATTTGCTATGTTCCATATAGTTAAAAAAAGAAGTGGAATGGAAAAGAAATATGTCTTCTATCAAAAACACTTTGTAGATCGATCACAAAATTCAGGCACTCGCTTCTTATACCATCTTATATACATGTGTACCTTTATTCATTCAACAACCTAGTAAGTAAAGATCCACGAATTTCAACACCTTTTGACATGTCAATTGTAGACCTCGAGGCTCTCAAGTTCTCATCATTTCCATCGAGCATCTCAAGCCTAATTTTTAATCCACCCTAGCTTAAGTAAGCTTATTTATCTATATTATATACTAACACAATATTTCTTTTTATCGGCTTATTGGATATAGATACCTGGGTTGTGGGTTCCTTTTTCCGTGGGAGATAAAGTATATCTTGAGTTTGTCCAAGGAAGGTTACAAGTAATATGTGAGGTTGTGCTACCTTTAATTCAAGTAGCATGAATAGTGGAAGCAAGTTTCATCGAGAACGCGAGAAAAAAAATCCTACAACGAGAAGTTTTAAAATGGTCTTTACCTGTTTCGGGGTTCCAACGTAAAATCAACGTGTACGTTGCATCTCAACCTCTCATAGAGGGTCATATGTAGATCATAATGTTCGAGCAACGTATGTGGAGCCCTCTCTTTGTAAAACCCTAACCCTAATCCTCTCTATATAAAGAGGATTAGGGGGGCCTAATTGAGATATGGAAATCCTAATCACCTTTCTCTACATGGTATCAGAGCCCTAGGTTCTTCCCTAGGGATCTGCGCCGCCTCTCCCTTCCTTTCCCTCTCCCTCGTATCGCGCATCTCCCTCTCCCTCGTATCGCCGCCACTCCGATTTCCAGCCATCTCCCACGCCCGGCCCCTGCCTCACCTCGCCCCTGCCTCGCCATCGTCTCGCCTCTGCCCCGGCCTCGCCATCGTATCGCACCACCCTCACCTCTCGCCCCTCTGCCGATTTCCAGCCATCTCCCTCGCCTCTGCCCCGCCCTTGCCCCGCCCTCTGACCCCCCATCGCCCTCCACCAGACCCGACATCGCCCTCCTCCAGACTTCGCCCTCCTCCAGACGTCGCCCGGCCCACTTCGCCCTCGCCCCTTGCCTTGCCTCGCCCCTTCCCCACCTCGCCCTCCACCAGACCTCCACCAGACCCGACATCGCCCTCCTCCAGACCCGCCTCTTCCCTCGCCCCACCTCATCTTTGTGTCGACCCGATCTCGCCCTCGCCCCGCCAGGACCGTCTCGCCACTGCCCGCCTAGCCATTAAGCCCACAGGAGTCGCCCGCCACAACCATAGCCCCTGCCCGCCACAACCATAGCCGCCATAACCTGCCCGACAACCATAGCCCGTGCAGCATCGTTCGCCACAGGAGTCGCCACAGGAGTCGCGACATACCCCAGTCCAGTCCCACGTGGCGTGACGCTTCGGTTCAGACGCCACTTCTCCATTGTTCAGACGGGCTGACTCAAGAAGCTTCGGTTCAGACGCCATCGCCATACCCTTCTGCTAAGACATTCCAATGTCTCTTCCGCCAGCATTTTTTTTGTGTGTTCTACTCTGCTATATGTAATCTGTACTCTGCATATGTATTGAAATGAATATATAAGAGAGAGAGAGAGAGCCGCAGAATCACAATAATACGGTCTAGGTAGCCGCAGAAGCAAATTACGATCTTCCTGACGGCTACAGCAGACGCTATCATGGCATCTGGGGTACCTACATCAGAAATGGATGGAGGTGGTCATTCCAAAATGCCGTCTTTTGGATCCATACCAAAATTCGATGCCACAAATTACTCCATGTGGTCTCGGCTTTTCTTGATGATTGTTCGCGGATATGACAAAGAACATATCCTCCTAGAAGAAGAACCAACTAACAAGGTTGAAAAATACGCTACATGGGTTAAAGACAACGCCATGGTTAGCTCATGGATTATGGTGAGTGTCATCGATAGGATCGCTCAGGAACTGGTCTACTACGACAGTGCACACGATATGTGGGAGTCTTTGCTAGCAACCTACGGGCAAGATAAAAATTCTACAAAAATGTATCAATCGTTCCATGATTTGATGCATATGCGTCAAAATGGACGTCCTCTATCGGAGTATTTTTCTGCCCTTAAGTCCCTGGTTGCAAGCTACAACGTATGTGCCCCTCTATGCACATGCACTACTCAACGGCAGCATCGACAGAATATGGCTACTATGATCTTCCTTGGCGGATTAGATCAGAACTTTGCAGCCCCTCGGGATCAGATGATCACCGCTCCCACGCTCCCAACCATGGAGGAAGCCTACAACACGTTGTGTCGTCTACCGACTGCGTCGGCCCCTCTTACAGACACTATGGGTCAAACAACGGCACTCGCAGCATCCGGACGGAATTTCAGAGGCAGCTACAGAGGCCGAGGACGCGACCGTCACCTGCAAGGCCGAGGGCGATCACACATACAATGCACCTTCTGTCATAAAATGGGACATACCGAAGATGTATGCTACAGCAAACATGGACGTCCAGGACCATCAGCTCGGGTAGCCACTACAGATATTGAAGGAGGCTCGATCGAAATCCCACGGAAGGATTTTGATGACCTTATGCAGCGACTATCACAAATGAATCATAATGAAGCAACCACTTCTGGTGATATCGCCGCAACCGCACAGACAAGTACAATCCTAGCCTCAACTAGCCATCATAAAAATTTACAATGGCTCATTGACACGGGGGCTTCCACCCACCTGTGTGGGGATCCTCGACTATTCCAGAGGCTTAGCACTACCCAGAAAGGGAGAACGGTTCAAGTTGCTGATGGGCGGTCTTCACCAGTTACAGGTGTTGGGGATGTGCATCTCACCCCTACAATTGAGCTACATAATGTGCTCTTAGTTCCAGACTTCCCGCTTAGTTTACTTTCGGTCAGCCAGATATGCAAAGAACTTCGCTGCCAAGCAATTTTTGACGCTAATACTTGTATTTTTCAGGACATACTGACTGGGAGGACGATTGGTACGGGCCGTGAAGAAGGAGGCGTCTACCACCTTGAAAAACCATCGATCGCCTATACCTCTGTCAACCAGTCGTCCAGTTCTCTCTGGCATCAGCGTTTAGGTCACCCTTCAGTTCATAAATTGCGTCAGATTATCCCACACATATCCTCTACCAGTACTATCAATTGCGAAGCCTGTCAAGTTGGGAAACATCATCGGGCCACATTTCCCCCATCTGGTAACCAGCATTCTACTAATATTTTTGATTTAGTTCATATGGATATTTGGGGACCCAGTCGGTATCCTGATCGACTAGGTCATCGTTACTATCTTGTCCTCATTGATGATTTCTCCCGCGTAACGTGGTTATTTCTTTTGACAAATAAATCTGATGCTACTAGCTGTATTACCCGATACATCAAAAATATACAAACTCAATTCGGACGAACTGTTAAAACCCTCCGCTCCGATAATGGACAAGAATTCCTCGCTCATGACCTCCAAAGTCTGCTCCTTGACCTAGGCATTATACACCAGACCACCTGTCCCTACACCTCTCAACAAAACGGTGTTGCGGAACGTAAACATCGTCATATCCTGGATACCGCACGCACATTACTTCTTGCCTCTCAAGTCCCCTCCCGTTATTGGGGAGATGCAGTTTTGACAGCAACTTTTCTTATCAACAGGTTGCCATCTACAACTCTACTTGACAAAATCCCTATTGAAATTCTTTTTCCCGGAAAACCCATCTTTCCTATACAACCACGGGTATTTGGGTGCACCGCATTTGTTCATATTCCAGCATCGGGTAGGGACAAGCTTGCTGCTCGGGCTGTCAAATGTGTCTTTCTGGGGTATGCTGCAAATCAGAAAGGCTACCGATGTTTCGACACTCACTCACGTAAACACTTCATAAGCGCTGATGTCACATTCCTCGAGACAATCCCGTATTTTTTAAACTCAACAAAAAGTCCTCCTTCAAAATTCTCCGTCGAAGACCTCTCCTGTCCCTTACCAGTCCCAACTCCACCACAATCCCACGCTTCTCCTTCTGAGCCCGTGCCACCTCCTCAGGTATGTTCTCCAACTCAGAATTCAGAGACTAATGCTATTACAGAAAACTTAGTGGAACTGCCGATCGCTCAACGTCGCCAGGCTCGACAATGTCCGTCTGTCTATCGGACCAGACACCCGATTGATGCTGCGGTGTCACTATCTAAGCTTGCTCCAACATACAAAACTTTTGCGCAGGCTGTCTCAGACACCGTCATACCCAAGAACCATATTGATGCACTACAAGATCCTCACTGGTTCAAAGCAATGCAAGAAGAGATGTCCGCTCTTGAGTCTAGAAATACCTGGACTCTAGTGGATTGACCGACGGATGGCCATATCATTGGCTCCAAGTGGATCTTCACGGTCAAGTACAACCCAGACGGATCTATTGCACGCTACAAGGCTCGCTTGGTTGCGAAAGGTTTTACTCAAACCTATGGTATTGACTTCTTTGATACCTTCTCACCCGTCGCTCGAATGTCAACAATACGAATTCTTGTTGCTGTCGCCGTTCAGTTGGATTGGCCACTACACCAACTGGATGTCAAAAATGCTTTCCTATATGGGGACCTTCATGAAGTGGTTTATATGCAACAACAACCTGAATTCGAGCGACAAGGGGAGTGTAAGAAGGTATGTCTCCTTCGCAAAGCAATCTATGGGTTAAAACAAAGTCCTCGAGCCTGGTTTCAAAAATTGTCAGAGGTTTTACAAGTGATTGGGTTCACAAGATCAACGTCTGATCATTCCTTATTCACCAAGAGAAGTTCGAAGGGCACGGTAGCAATGCTGGTATATGTTGACGACATCATCCTTACAGGAGATGATTACGAAGAAATTGCCAAAGTAAAGACTCATCTTGCAGAACAATTCGTAATTAAGGATCTGGGATCATTACGATACTTCTTGGGAATTGAGATAGCCAGGTCAAAACGTGGCTTGATAATGTCCCAACGAAAATATGCCACCGATCTACTAATAGAAACATGGATGCTTGGGTGCAAGCCAGCACATATTCCTATGGATCCTAAAGGGCGAATCTTTGAAGAAGGAGCACCAGAGGATGCTGCCAGATACAGACGTCTAGTGGGAAAATTGCTATATCTTACTATTACCCGTCCAGATATTGCTATGGCAGTAGGAAGATTGAGCCAGTTTATGGACTCCCCCACTACTAATCATTTTGAAGCATGCATGATGGTCCTCCGATATATCAAACAATCTCCTGGAAAAGGACTATTATTCCAAAAAGATAACAACCTCAATCTTGTGGCTTACTCTGATGCTGACTATGGAGGGTGCCTGCAAGACAGAAAATCTACCACAGGTTTTTGCACATATCTGGGAGGAAATCTAATCACATGGAAAAGCAAAAAGCAAGCAGTAGTATCTCGATCCAGTGCTGAAAGCGAATACAGAGCCATGGCACAGGCAGCAGCTGAACTTGTGTGGGTCAAGTCCGTACTAACTGACCTCCATGTCAGACCCAAGGAGGTTATGGAACTAAGATGTGACAACCAAGCTGCAGTATACATTGCAAACAATCCTATGTTTCATGAGCGCACAAAACATGTGGAGATCGATTGTCATTATACAAGAGATCTCATACAAAAAGGCCAATTGCGTACCCAAGGCGTTACGTCTACAGAACAGACGGCAGACATATTCACAAAACCATTAGCTAGAGTTCAGTTCGAAAACTGTTGTAACAAGCTGAGCATGTATAACCTATATGCTCCAGCTTGAAGGGGAGTGTTGAGAGAAAGGGTATTATGGGGATTTGACTGTATGTGGAGCCCTCTCTTTGTAAAACCCTAACCCTAATCCTCTCTATATAAAGAGGATTAGGGGGGCCTAATTGAGATATGGAAATCCTAATCACCTTTCCCTACAGCTACAAAGACAAGTACTTGAATAAATAAATATGTTGTGTAGGACTTTTCAATCATATAGATAAAAAATAATTATGTTGTGTAGGACTTTTCAATCATATAGATAAAAAATACATACTACAAGGTAAAGGAAACAATATTTTGGAGCATGCACGTAAGATAACCACGTGATCTTCAAGAGAGCTTAAGAGTGGAGCACAAAGTTGAAGTGGCTCTATATAACTTTTCACAAGTCTAGAATCTTGTTTACTGAAGAAAATAGGATTAGTCGACGGGAAAGAATGATTAATTGATTTATTTAAAAAACGGTCATTTGAAAAAAAATCGCTAAAGCTATTCTAAATGATACATAATTTTCTACAAAGTCTTTAAAATACTATAAAGAAAAATAATCGATAAAAAAAGTCTTTGACTTTTCTTGTGTTTGACTCCTTTCCTTAAGCTTTAAGTTTTAATTCATTGATATTTGCTTTTTTCTTCCTTGCAACATGCACGAGGAAGATCATCTCAAGATCCCTCTCACAAGCCTTTTCGGTAGGGATGCAAATGGTCGGATACGGATACAGGTAGAGGTATTATCGTATCTTTATCTGTTTTTTAATACGAATATGGATACATATACGGATAATGACGAATATTAAAAATATCTTACCATATCATTAAAAAATGAATACGGATGTAAAACGGATACTGATCGTATACGAGTAATGTTAGAAATACTTTATAGAATTGACTTAATATATATGGATTGTATAGAAAACACACGGTATAAATTTATTAAATGTGTTTGTATCATAAAAATTATACAAATATAGTAACGAGATTTTTACCCGGCAGACCCTATAATTTTTGCAAATTACCTCTACGACCTTTGAAACATCGATATTCCTCCCTCGACCCTTTAATCTTGCTAACCCTTACCATATCAACCCTGTGGTTAACCTCCATCTATTTATCCGTTAAAAGTAACCAAATTCCGTTACACTCTTTGATATTATGCCTATTTTATTTATCGAATTTACGTTCACTGCCACTCCCTCTCACCTTCATCCATCTTCCCACTGCCCAGCACCAACCATCTCCTTGACCTCCATCGTCGGCGCCCACGCAACCTTGCCGCTCCGAGCAACATCCCGCAGCCGCAACACCCTCCCGCTCCGAGCCCTCCCGCAGCCGCAACAGGCCCCTCCCGGCGCATCACCCTCATGCTCCGAGCAGCCTCCCCTCCCCCCAGCCCTTCCGCTTCGAGCCCTCCTGCAGCCGCAACAGAGCACCCCCTGCTCGTAGCCCCCTGCACCCACCACAGCTCGCGGCCTCCCGCACCCCCTCCCCTCCCCCTCCCGCTCGACCCCCCCCCCCCCCCCCGCACCCGGCGCAACACCCTCCCGCAGCCCCCTCCTGCTCCGAGCAGCGAAACCCATCCCCCCTCCCACGCGCGATGGAGTGTAGTCCTCCCCCCACCCCCACGCGATGGAGTCCAGCCCCCCCCGGCGCAGCACCCTCCCGCAGCCCCCTCCTGCTCCGAGCAGCGGAACCCATCCCCCCTCCCACGCGCGATGGAGTGTAGTCCTCCCCCCACCCCCACGCGATGGAGTCCAGCCCCCCCGCACCCGGTGCTGCTCAAGTATTTAACTTAAATACAGTTAAAATTGACGGCAAGGTTTGTTGGGTAAGACGGAGCTAGTTTACGAGGTCGGGGGAGGAATTACGATGTTTCAAAGGTCGTAGAGGTAATTTGCAAAGATTATAGGATCCGTCGGGTAAAAATCCCTATAGTAAAAAAAGGCATGGAATTATGTTATATAGGGTTAAAAATAAATATATGACTATATTTATATACGAAAACTAATATACGGATATGGATGCGGATGTTTGCAGATATCAAAACGATTTCCATATTTGTATCCAATTTAAAATAAATACGGATATAGATGTTAAAATTTACATAAAACGGATATGAATTGGATACGGATATATCCGTAACCGTTTGCATCCCTACTTTACGGTGATTAGCGTGTAGGGATGTCAACGTGTCGGGTTTGGGGCGGGTACTACTATTTCCAAACCCATACTCCAAACCCATACCCATTTAGAGTAAGGCTACCCATACCTGCCCATTTATTAAATGGATAATTTATAGCGGGTACCCATATACCCATCGGATACCTGTGTAATCAATAGGTACCCATATATTCGATATGGTAAATCTTAAGTTGTTTGTAAATGTATATAAGATTTTCATAGATAGATGAAATAGAGTGAGATCGTGTAATATGACGATTCATAAAAATGTGCAATACATAGATAATATTAAATGTTTATGTGTTAAATATTTAACTCTTTTCTATTGATAGTTTTTATTTATTAAAGATACAAAAAGTTAGTTGAATAGAGGAGTGATCCTATGAGAGCAAAAAGTTGTGAGAGCATGAGAGGAATGATTCTGGACCACATGATTCTGTGTTCTCTCTCCTGATATTTTCTCTCATGGGTGAATCATGTGATCCAGAATCACCCCTCTCATGCTCTCACAATTTTTTGCTCACATAGAATCACTCCTATAGTTAGAGGAGAAAATTGAATTGGATATTTATACATGTAGATCGATACATATTAGATATGAAATGGATTTGAGTCTAGTTTGATTAAAATGCAACACACACATCTATCTTTATATATTTGTTATTTGAGTTTGGGGTGGGTTCGGGTTCGGGTACCCACAAGGCAATCCTAAACCCATACTCATACCCGTATGAGTAGTCAATTCAAAACCCAAACCTGCCCAAAAGTAAATGGAATGAGTTTCGGGTCTGTAAATGAGACGGGTTCGGGTCGGGTACTAAATAAGTAAATCCAGATTGACATCCCTATTAGCGTGCAAGGGAGGGGGATGGTAGGCATCCACCTTCATCTTTCCACGGTTCGTTGCACCATCCTTTTTCACCGATCTTCATGCACGCTTCTTTCTTCCTCCATTATTCATGTTCGATCCATTTCAACCCAAAATCTTGCAAACAATGTATGAGAGAATACAAAGAAATTGTTCAATGACTTAATTCCCTTTTCTTAATAACTTAGGAGTAAAAAGGAAAAATAATTTGTTCTTTCGATTCCAAAATAACTATTGATACTAAACATAATAAGTCATTGGTTGGAATTCTAATTAGATTACGTGCTTATTGGTTTTCTAATGAGACCTTGGAAATTTTCATATATGTGTGCATGTTCGTAGAGAGAGAGAGAGAGAGAGAGAGAGAGAGAGAGAGAGGAAGAGGTCAATCGAGCACGTGGCTCCTTAGAAAAATAAGGAGGTCATTATCTAATTTATCAAAGCTCCTTACATTTATAGAGATTAAAATTCATTAATTGTTTTAAATTTTAGAAATTCATGTTATTCTGCTTTATAATAGGGAAGTGATTTGTCATGTAATAATGAAATTTCATGTCTTTATACAATAAAAAAGAGAAAGAGATGATTTGGTGCGAGGGTTCTCACCGCCGAATTCTTCGGGGGATTGTCTTCATCACTCTTGTCCCTTACTTAAGACCCCAACATAGTATCACATCACCCCAACATAGTATCACATCGGAAACTCACAAAGTGTGAGAGTGTGTTATAAATGTGGTAGATTACTACTAGACAACTTGAGCTTAAGCATTTTGAGTAGTTATCAGCGTGTCCAACCAGCACAAGCCCAACAAGTTTATGAGGCCAATTTTTCTCGATAACGGTTCAAAAACCTAAGCTAGGGATGTTATAAATGGTATCAAAGCATATTCCCTCTAATAGTGGAAAGATTTTCCTGAATAGACCTTAGCCGGGAGTGTGCAATCGTCACTATTAACGGGAATTAGTGATGAGGCAATGTCGCAATGAGCATGTTGCGAATATAACTGGGGGAAGTTGTAATACCCAAACATAGTCCCGCATCTGGAACTCACAAAGTATGCGGGGTTATAAATGTGGTGATTTTTTCTTGACAACTTGAACTTAAGTATTTTAGGTTGTCAACCGATCCAATCGAGCTCGAGCCCACAAGTTGTTAGAGCCAGTTTTTTCTCGATATTGATCCGGAGACCCAAGCATGAGATCTTACACCCTATGATTCATTGTTGAAGATCTTTGAGAAAGACCACCACCGCCTCCTCACCCTCGCCTTGATCAACTTTTACCTGATGCCTTCGCTACATGGCACTTTTCTTCGTCGAGTTATCAACACAAGGAAACATCACCCCCGATCGATGTCGTCGCTCACCCCATCGCCTTACTAACCCCAATGTCATTGTCGTCTCTAAGCGGTTTAACATATATTCAAGTTGATGCTGACTTCTTCACTCGCCATCGTCGCCCTTTGCTGCTCATCGGAGTTTCGACCACCATATCCTCCTCCTTGCTTGTGATGGGTCTTCAGGAGGTGCTCGATGCCATCGTGGAGAAGAAGATGGTGAAGAGGCTCCATAATGTAAAAACTAAACATGGAGTTGCAAAAATATTTAAACTCTGCCCTTATAACATAGAGTTGTAAAAACTAATCATACTTGTAAAAAAAATTTAACATTTTGCTGTAAAAAAGGTAAAATCAATGTGCAAATAAACACGGATTTCTTGTCTCTAACACGACGTTGTACATAACGGCGAAGTTGTAAAAAACAACCTTAGTTTTATAAAGTAAAATCGGAGCTGTTAAATAAGCATGGAATTGTAAAAAAAAACGAATCATGACATAAGATTGTGATGGATAAACACAAAGTTTTAAAAATGTAATAAAACAGCCGTAACAAGTAAATATAAAGGTGTAAAATTTATAGGAACATGTGAAATTATAGAGCGATTTTCGTGTAATCAGTGACGATAGCATATAAAAAATTGAATGATTGTTCATTGCAAATAATGCTCTATGTATGTATGCATGCATCAATTTATACGTATGTATATAGCTATAGTAGGGTTTATTGGAATTCCCTTCAAGGGGCAGTCAACTTGAACCCACATCTTTATTTTTTTTATTTCTCAAGGTATTTTCTAAAAACACCAGAGAATTTTAGATTCAATATATGACACAATGTTCTCATTCAAATTTTGACTCAATTCGAGACTTTTATTCCATCTATCAAACTTGCCAAATTTCAACAGTGTTAGAATTATTGAAACTGACCCGTTACATATAGACTGGTTAGGAATGTTGATTTTCATGAAATTTGAATGACAATATATTGCCATCTAGTGGACTAAATTCTTTGAGTGTTTTATAAAATAAAAAAATAAGGGCGTGTGTGGCCAAATTGACTCTCCCTAAATGTAGCTCCACTAAACACGTGTGTATATTATATGTGTGCGCACGCTTGTGCGTGTATGTATAACATAGGTGATGTATTTGTGGTGGACCTCATATTTGGGATGAAAACGAATATGAATATATTCGTATCTGATCCGCTATCGTATTCATTTACACATATTTTGACATTCGTATTCGTTTTAAAATGGATGCGGATATAGAAGTCACTTCGACATTTATTAATATTCCCATTTGTATTCGTATATCCATTTCTATAGTAATATATTTATTTATAACTGTACATAACAACATTTTACGCTTGCATTCATCGTTGTTGATATAATTATTATGAAAAGAATATGTCCAATATATATTTAGGGTTAAATGAGGCTGCACCTTGGGTGTAGCCAAGGGGCTCTCCCACCCCCATTTGCACCCTCCTCATTTTTTATTTTTTTTAGAAAATAAAAATATGCATATTCATCATTATATTCCTCTAACATGTCATTCAAATTTCGTCAGAAACATAGACTCCTACGCCCTCCATATGAAGGGGGTCAATTTCAACAATTCTAAGACCATTAAAATTTGACAGTCTTGATGGGAGGGATGGAAGTCTATAATTAAGTCGAATTTTGAATGACACCATAGTGACATATCGTGATCTGAATTCCATTAGGTTTCATTTCAGAAAAATAAAAAATATATGGAAAAGGGGGTGGGAGAATGTAAGTTGACTATAGCCAGGGACCATACTCCTTTTTCCCAGATATTTATTTTATGTGTACACCATCCTAAACATGTATATTTTTGTTAATCTATCAAAATATTTCTATTATTATTCTGATTCGTATTCGTTTTACATCCGTATTCATTTTTAAGGATTTGGTAACCTATTTTTCATATCCATCAAGTTTCGTATAAGTATTGATATCTGTATTTTAAAATGAAATATGATTATACCTACATTATACAATTTTCGTACCTTTGCTTCTCCCTAATAGGCATTATTTTGTTAGATAAAGGAAACTTCTTCATACAAAACTGCATTAATGATGATTATTATTACTACTACTTTTAGACTATAGGAATTGGAGTGATGCACACTCTTTCATGTGGCATTGAACATGATCTTGACGGCCCACCTGTCCAACAGCAATGAAAAAAAAGTACCAAATAGCATCTTTTCCAACTCCGCTTTAAGTGCAACACAAGTCGTCTGATCACAGTATTAACCATTAAAATAAACACATGGAATCCGATTTGCAGCAGCTTTGTTCCCCCCATTCTAATGGAGATTCACTTCTTTCCTTATGAACACCTGTAAAACGCGAGCGTGAAATATGACTTTGCTCTGCTTGCATTCAGTACTTTGAATCTGATATGCTTAGATCAAGTTGTGGTTAGGCACATAATCATACACATAAAGGTTTCTGGTTATTCACGTTTTAAATATTCTGTACAGAAAATGTAAAGCATGGGATGAGGATAGTTACATATAATATGACTCATGAGCATTAAAGTTGTTTCAGAGATTAAATGTGTGGAAGACTAAGAAAGATGCAGATGGGGACCTTTAGACCTTAGAGAGAAGCAATGGAGGGAGATATGGGGTACTTAGTTGTGCGTGGCTATTAAAGATGCACGAGGACTGACCAAGTTAAACCTAGGGTGTCTATCGAGCTCTACGAGTCGAGTCGACCTCAACTCGGGCTCGAACTCAATATGAAAACCCGGACTCGAGTTCGGGCTCGATAAGGTTCGAGCCCTGGAATGCCAACTCGAACTCATCGAGGTCAATGATGAATCTCGTATTCATCATATTAAAATCCATATATTAAACTCATACCTTAAACAAATCAATAAAAATCACCTATAATTCACTATTTTATCTTGTACTATATTGTATATAAACTATGCTTAATTAATGAGATTTTCACATCCATAACCCTAAGTAATTTTGCAATTACAATCATAATCCTGTATAATTGTGAATTACATTAAGAACCCTCAATAGTCTTAACTCTTACACCCATAATCTTCGAGTTAACTTCCATCCAATATTCCGTTAACTATAATAGTATCCATTAAACAATTTACATTTTCTAGCCTTTATGTTGTATTATTTACTAAATGAGTACACTCCCCCTTCCTCCGACCACCCCTCCCCGTCAACTACTACCTCCTCCACACCGACCCTCCGTCATCTCCCCGACTCCTCTCCTTCCTCCTCCAGCCAACGCAGCCCTCCCCCCAGGCATCCCTCGCCCCCTCCAGCCCAGGCTGGGAGCCTACGCCCCCTAGTCGAGCCGAGCTTCCACCAACCTCCCTTCGAGCCCCCGACACCTTCTGTAAAGGCCTCCCTCGGTCGGCGAGCTCCAGCACAGTCGACCAATCCCCTCCACCCCGAGACCTCCAGCCGCCCGACCGCTGGCCTTGCGTCCCGCAGAGCCCCTCCCGACTGTCTTCCAGCCCATCGCTCTGGGTTCAACGACCTCCAGTACGCAAAGACCCCCAGCCAACGACACCGCCTCCCGCAAAGCCCTCCCCTGGTGGGCGAGCTCCCAACCCAATACCCATCGAGACCTCCAGCCACCTGCAGAGCCCCCCCGACCCCTCGGCATCCAGCCCATCGCCTCCGCATGCAGAGCCGCCCCCCAACCCAACACCCACCGAGAACTCCAGCCACCTGCCCTCCATTCCAACCCCTCGGCCTCCAGCCCATCGCCTCCGCCTGTAGAGCCGCCCCCCAACCCAACACCCACCGAGACCTCCTGCCACCTGCAGAGCCCCTCCGACCTTCAGCCCATCGCCTGCAAGGCCCGTCAGTCTCCAGCCCATCGTTTGAAACCCTCCCTCTTTCCCCTCCCAACCCAACCCAACATCCACCGAGACCTCCAGCCACCTGCAGAGCCCCTCGCCTGCAAGACCCCTCGGCCTCCAGCTGCCATTATTTTTTATTTTTCCTAAAACAGTTGAAAGATGGTTAAATTAATCCAACGATATGGTTGAGTTAACAAAAAAAACTAACGGAGAGTTATAGATGTAAGACGGAGTGACTATTGCTGGTCTTGGATGTAATTTACGATTATGCAGGATTATGATTGTAATTGCATAATTACTCAGGGTTATGGATGTAAAAATCCCTTAATTAATCTATATTTATTGTAAATAATTACTTTATTTTTAATCCTCATTAAAAACTCAAGTAATTTTCTATAATCTTCCTAACCTTTAAAAGAAGTAAAAAAATTACAAAAAAATCTCAAAGATAAAAATTAGTGTTTTTATCCCTTTAAAAATACCCCCAAAATATACTTTTGTATAAATTTCTTCTTTTGGCTTTTTGTTCAACATGAAACTTGTAGACCTCATTGATCTACAACTTTCATGTTTTGACTTTTTCCTAAGTTTGCCTCTAACTATTCTTTTTTTATTTTTCTTTGTTTTTTTCCATTTCTTAATTTTTTTGATTGGGCCACATGGCACCCTCTTGGGCGCCCACGTGGCCGCTTCTCTCTTTGCCACCCGACCCCTCATGGAGCCGTCTCATCCTCACCATCCGCCTCAATCTTGGCTGCCCATTCCCTCTTCACCAACAACCGTCAGGTCAACCCCCCTAATCTAATCACCACCATCCCATTTCACCTCAATCTCAACCGCCCGATCGCCTTCTCATCCTACGCCTCCCCTCATGCCACGTCATCCACTCACCCTCCGCCATTGTATGGACCCTAGATCCATCTGAACCATCCACCCCCGCTGTTACTCTCGCCGTCAGATCAAATCATATGATCTGATCTAAGGCCGACCGCACCTCCATCTGGACTGTCAGATCATATGATCCAACGATCTAGACTTCATCTCATACCCCTATACCCCCAGTCATTTCACCTTGCATCTGCTCCGCTCCCTTTCCATTTTGGAAGGTGCCCCAACCACACTCCTCGCTCCCTCTTAGCTCCTCCCCACAGCCCCCAGATCCACCTTCGTCGTGCACCCTATAAACGCCCTCCTCCATTACTCCCCTGTCATCAAACCTCCTTTAAACACCACCAATGCCATCTCATAACCGACGTCGACCTCCACCTATAAAATCTTCACCTCTGCCACCGTACACACTCGTCAACCATTTCCAGGCGATAGCCCAGCTTCCCTCGCCCCTCCGGTGACAACAGAGGGGCAGGTCATCGAGGCGACGATGACTCTCCACCCTAGTGTCGACCCGCAATTAATATGGTTGTGTCGCGATGGCTCCGCCTCGCTCGAGCTCGATGGTCCGGCCTGTTGGACATGCGAGCCCACGGCGAGCCATTATGCAATAAATGTTATTGCAAATATCATTCCCTGATCTAAAATGAAGAATAAATAATTTGCATAATAGGTCCCTTAGTACAATTAGGGTTATGTACCATGGCCATCTTGATGATCATACAACTGTTGATTCAACTGTTGAATCATAGAGGCTGGTGCTTGGATGAATATCTAAAGAGTTAGATTGGGGACTCATCAAGCACCGTCAAATGATTATTAAGAGATGATCTCCAGCCTGAGTAGGAGATGGCAATCCTTATCTCTAAAGGCTGGTATCTGACCGACCTCTTGATGCAGGTCCTCTGCATAGGAATAGAGATTCAGAGATGTCAGATTAGTTAGGTCAAAGAGTTGACTTAACGAGATCAAGATAACCAAAGTCCTATATCGTATGCTGTCACGATACATGCACGCATCCTCTGACCGGAAACAGATGTGTTACTATATGTCTGAGTATGTGTATTCGGCAGACCAATAGGTTGATGACTTAACCAAGGTTTATACACCCGCGTGCTGGTGTGCATATAAGGGCATATGAGTAATACGATCTCTCAAAGGGATCACACAGGTTCAGTTACTGAACCAGAAGACATGAGCTCACTCATGAGATATTGGGAAGAATCAAATTCCATGCGCACGGTCGTCTCGCTTTGGAAGCTTGACTGAATTTGTAGGTTTGATATATACTTTTGAAAAGTATATGATCAAGACCTAGGTATGATATATGCTTTTGGAAAGTGTATGATCGATACCGACTCCCAATGATCGAATGAGAAACTTACTGATAAAACCATGAAGTAGACAGTATAAAGTTGATCCAATACTTCAAGTTTAATCTGAGTCTTCCAGTATGCAGGATGTACAGGTATTGGGAATACCTGAGGGTGATGTGATCATAAACGATTGTATAAGCATGACGCTTCCATTCCAAGGGAGTAATGAAACGAGCCTGGATTTTAGTGACTCCTCTCGGTAGAGAAGTAATCTGATCTTAGTTCAAATGTTGGACATTGATCTGAATGTGATTCAGATGTAATGAGAAGATTAGATTTGTGGTCTTGATTTAATCAAGCATCTATGGGAGGCCCGCGATCTGGATTTGAGATACGATCTCAATATCGAAGTCACTATACGTAAAACAATACAATCGTCGTGTCCTTATCTCCAAGTATTCGCGGAGAAAGCGCATTATCCTTTAAAGGGTTAAGGATAATTTTATTGTTGATAATATGTATCCGAGCATTAAGAAATGGATAATTAAATGTGATTTAATTATCACAAATAATATGCATTTGATTCATATTATAAAGAGAATTATCTTAGATAATTAAATGTGATTTAATTATCAAAGATATAAATAATGTGAATGTGATTCATATTATTTGGACACATGAGAATAGAGATCCAAGATGATTCAATGCGATTTAATTATCATGGATATGAATAATGTGGATAACAATATCCATATTAGTCATATATATTATAAATACGATTTATAATATATAAAGAGAGCTATTTGTAATTTACATTTGTTAATTAAATTAAATGTTAATATGAATTGGATTCACATTGGACATTAAATTGAAAATGTAATTTACATTTTATTTTGGGTTGTGAATATGATTCACTAATTTCCAATAGCATGATTGCAATGTTCACAAAATAATTATGGATTATTTATGTGAATAATTTACAACAAATAGTTGTTGTAAATAATGGAGATTTTCATAAGATATGAGATCTCATGAATAAGGAAGAGGAGTGCCTCCTTCCTATTAAAGAGGATGGACGACCTCCTTGAATTGGATTCAAGGAGTGCCGCCCACCCCCTTTATGGAAGGGAGGCATGCTTCCTTCTTAAATCTCCTATATTGATTTGATTTAAATTAATTTATATATTGATGATTTATTCAATATATATTAATTTAATTAAATTATTTTTTGTTGTGTTTTTAGCAACAAATCATGACCACTAAAAGAAACACAAATCAATGTGAACCATTGGATTTGTGTTGTCACATGGATTGAGATCCATGGATCCCAAAATATTATAAAAGGAGAGGCACCCCTTTGCTCTTCTTTACAAAATGCTTGAGAAGCACATCTCTCTTTCTCTTTCTCTCTACACGCCTACTCTCTCTTCATATCTCATGGCCGTCCACCATGGATGCCATGGAGAGAGTCTCCATTGCCGCAGCGTCGTCGTTATGCTGCCCGATGGTTTGCCCGTGGAACTCCGTCTACTTCGATGCGCCTCGCTCGTGAAGAATACTATAGATCTCGTGTGTCGAGATCAGAAGATCCACCGCTTGGATCATCAACATGGATTGCGAGAAGTACGCGGTTCATCCCCGCGCTCGCAAGCGTCTCCTCCGTCGGATCGGACTTGAGACAGGAGGTCTCTCCATTTAGAGACTCGATAGCAACCACACTTCAATAGGTAATTCTATTACTTATTTGTGGTTTAGACGAAACGATCTGAGAAGTGTTCTTAGATCATGTGGTTTCGTCGCATGAAAAATTTTAGTTTCCGCTGCATAGAACAACTCGTCCGACTAGTCGTTCTTCGTCGTATTCGATACGACACTCACGCTTCCGTGATACGCTTGAGGATCTAACCATATCCTTCAAGTGGTATCAGAGCCTTAGGTCGGTGGTTTTGGATACGATTCATTAACCGAGGACGACTTGGGTTCATTAGGGTTTGCGAAAGTTTTCTTGCATTTCATTTTCGTATCTCTATTTTGAGATTATTTTTGGTAATATTTAAATTTTTTAAACACGAAAATAATAATTGGATTTTGTTCTCCATTAAATAAGAAAACAGTAGGATCTGAGTTTACGTGTTTTCGATTCCGTTTGCTCAAGTTATGCTCATTTTAGTGAACATGTATCCACTGTTTCGGGGACTGCGGATCATGACGTAATTAAAATGTTAATTGCGGATTTAAAACGCCTTGAAATACGTGTAAACCACTTAGGTTCTGTTGTAAATCAAATAAGAAAACTTTAGGAACTTATTTTGCTTAATTTGGATTTAAATTGATTGAGATATGATATTTTTAGTAAGTGAGGGTCACTGCTGAAAATACTTTCCTAATCAAGAACCTAGTGATTGTCATTTAATCAATTAGTGAAATTAAATTGTTTAATTTTCTGTAATAATTGTGCATGAATATTTGGAAAATATTTGATGATAATCATTTCCTTAAATGACATTGCCTTAACCAATATTTGATTAGATGTGATCTAGATCACTAATTGGTTACATGATCTACATTCCAACAAACATGTTGCTTGAATAGGACTTGAGATTTGTTTAGCAAATCTCATTATAATGTTAATCAAAATTGTTTTGATTATTATTATATGGTATAATTTCGGTTGAAGAACGGATGATCATCTCAAGTACAAAGTGATCTATTTTGCGTTATCCTTTCCCGAGGTGGATATGGTGTCTAGTCGGAGAGCATTGGGGTAGCGGGTTGCAACGTATGTGGTCCGTCCCACTCTCGTCGGTACTGGCCATGACAGCGGGTAGGGTTAGTATAATGCTTAAGAAATCATGATGTATTTCTAATTATTAAAATTCGAAATAATACGTTTTTGAGATAATACCATAATTCAAGTAACAATAAAATGTTTGTTGGATACTAATTGGATCATTAATTTAATATGATTAGATTAATTAGAATCCAATTAAAATTAAAACACTCTATTATGAATAGAAATGTTATTTCTCTTGGAAGAATTAATCGTAATGAATATGATTCATAATGATTAATTAGGATTTGAATATGATATGGAGGATCACGTAAGTGACATCCATGGTCTCCCGTTAAGGCGAAGGGTTCCGTCACCAGGGATTGTATGTAGGAGACGCCTGCCCGAAGTGACAGCTCCTGTATGCAAGCACATCTGGATCTGGCTCTTTGCTTCTCGAAAGAGTAAGGCCGTATGCGTAGTGACCCCAATATCAGATCCTCATATTATTGGGGCGATATTGGATTGCGCATAGCGAGTACTATTCCTGTTGATGGTTGGTTCAATTAATGACTGGTCAACATCGCCTTAGGGGTGGTGGGCCCGGGTGTTGAAGGCCGAATTGGGAGATGCAAGTTGGACTTGCAAGGTGGAATGTGTTCCCGCTTTTTTTATCCAAGTTGCAGATTCTCATATTATTGGGATGTAACAAAGATAAGGAAGGAGATCCCAGATCTTGGTGAGATATAATGGTAAGTATATCTCTTACATTGAAAGTGATTAAGGGAATGAACTTTCAATGTTGACAAGGCCAGACAACTTTGATATAAAAATTCCTACATCAAAGTAAAATATATATATTTATATATTTATGCAAATTTCTTATTTCAGATAATCCTTCATTTAACCCACTCAATATTATATTCAATAATAACCAGTAAAATATCATGGATTGGACTCATGATCCAGATATTGTACTTGCATTGGACACATAATGTATATGGTTGCAATATGCAAGTTTCCTCATAATAATGAGGAATGACAATTAAAATAGATAATAGGACTACAACCCTAGGGTTTGTATGTCTCTATAGTCTTGATCTCTCATCGGATGTACTTTGGAAGTGATATGTCGATGATGATCGCAATTGTCAAATAATCCTTATAAAATCAATGAAGATATTCTGGCATACATATGCGCTCTTGACATTTATCATGAATGACATGGTTCACTGCATCATGCAGAATGGTAGCTTCATAAGAGATGATGTATTCAAAATGTTTGAATATCTACCTGAACCAATGTTTTAAGAGTTTAGATGGATGTAGATACGATGAGTGTCATCATTCTACTGTCTGTACTATGGTCATCCATGATGCTTCATATTATTTATATTGTATGAATTTAATGAAGCATGTATAAATGTTGAAATGCTCTTACATTGAATTCTTTTAAATTTAACATAAGAGATCATTAGTGTTAAGCAATGGTTGCTTATAGATAAACGGAGCGTAGTGGAAGCATGGGTTGGACCCAAGTGAGAAGGATAGTCAAAGAGTTGACTGTACTTCTGTGACTTCCATATGACATCTAAAGACTTGGATGAATGCCAATACTGCAATAAGTTGATGTGTTGATAGTATGACTATCAAGTCTGTCTAGAATCCTTAGTGAAGGACTCAGATAAAGCATCAGAATAATCTACATAAATCATTGATATTGACTTGCTTATTGAATAAGACCAAGTCTTGTAATTGTATCTCAATCTTCTACAACACTTGCAATGGGTTGCATATGTTTTAGAAGACTAGAAAATTTGATCTTAAGGCTTATAGTCATCCACATAGATATTGATGCAATTGTTGCAACAATTCCATTGGATCACTAGAATTCATAATTTCAGTGGGAGAGACCTTAGTCTTAGAGAATGTCTCCATGACCTAGACATTAGAATACACTCATTGTTTGTTTCTAAATGTTGGAAATAAACATAACTTCTGGAATGGACCTATCATAAAGAGTTATGATGGAGATATTTCAGATAGTAATCTAACACTAAATTAGAAAATTGATGAATGGTTCATTAACATTTCTAAATACTGAAATTAAACCTTAAGATCAATAGGAGGATGAAGATCATTTGACAATGATCTAGCATCAAGCCTTGGACATTTGTCTATTGATTTGATCAATAGACTAGTAAGAAATGAAATTTTAGAATGTCTAAAATTTCAAAACTTACATGCTTATGAATATTGTATTCAAAGTAAAATGTCTAATACACTCTTCTTTGGGAATGGTGTAAGATGTCAAGGTATTCAGGATCTCATACATATTGATGTATGCGGATCATCTGTATCATAGTAAACATTATGGATATGTGATATCTATTAATGATTATGTATGGTATAAGCTTTCTTCTCTTCACCTAAGAAACCTTTGAAATGTTCAAAGATTTCATTATTTTGGTTAGAACCAAAGTTTGAAGGAAGATAATATAAATTTGATCTAATCTAGGTAGCAAGTACCTGTTAGATAAATTCAAAGAATACCTTATGGAGATATGAATATCATTTCTATCTCAATCCTCCTAATACACCTTGACTCAATAAGAGTTATAGGGAGATACAATTGGATCATGTGTGACATGATTTGATCAGTGATGAATTTTAGCATAATTTCCTCTTGGTTTCCATGTATATATGTAGCAGAGACTACAATATATATCCTTAATATGGTTCCATATATGCAAGCTGGAATCTAGCACTTGAGAGTGATGCTTCATTAGGAAATTAAAGGATGGTATTGGATACCTACTTTATGACTTTGAGATTCTTAAAATATCTCATCTCTGAGAATCTGATTCTTAAAGGTTGAGATTCTTGAGAATCAAGATGAAAATGAAGTGTAGGAACTCATTTAATCTTGAGAAGATAATGAGGCTCCTGAAATTGGAAACTAAAAGGACAATTGAAGATGAAACACTAATACCTCTTCAAATGAATTTGAGGATAGATTCCATGTGTCAGAGAAATCTGACAATGATCGAACTTCATGTGATGAAGCTTCTGAAGATCATAGCATGGATACATGGATGTTAACAATAAAAGTCTAATGTAGACTTAATATACAAGTGTTGTATATGGACCCTCGAGGATCCACCTATATGGGTAAGACCTGTAAAGGTGTAAATGGATCTTCAAGAGAAAGGGAACCTGATGAGAAGGTAGAGACCTTCAAAGCACGGTTCATAGTCATGAGCTACACACCGGAAGAGAAGACATTGCTTGCGATGAGACTTGCTCTTCGGTGACCATGCTTAAAACCATCAGAATATTGCTAACCTTAGATACACAACTTGACTATTGCATCTTCAAGATGTAAGTCAATATTGCATTCCTCTATGAATACCTCTCTGAGGATATTCACATGAAGTAGCCCCAGGGCTTCATTGTTAAGGAAAGTAAGGTTTGCTAGCTAGGGAATCTATCTATGGACTCAAATAAGCTTCTTGAAGTTGGACCATAAGATTTGATGAAATTATAAATGTTATGATTTCAGATAGAATCTTTATGAGCCATGTGAAGTTTAGTGGGAGTGCCTTTGTGTTCATCGTGCTAAATGTAGATGATATCCTAATCACTTAAAATGATATAACGATAATAATAAGTGTTTTATTATACGGCTGTTCCATAACTTGAGATATGATCTCAAGGATACCTCTTGGATCTTAGTTTTGAAAGTGTTCAGAAGAAAAGAGAAGAGGGTATTGGGACTGTCACAATAGTATTACACCTTGGACATATTCATTCTTGAAAATTCTAACAAAGGCTTCCATCCCTTAAGATATGGTACTGACCTATCTAAAGGGATAACACCTCAAAGAGTTGAGGAAGTGAATGCTAGAACTTCTTGCACTTGTGCATTAGTTACGAGAAGCTGAGTGTATGCTAGATGTGTACAAAAGCCAGATATACGCCATGCAGTGGGAGTAGTAAAGTGTTGCTAATCGTACTATGGAGAGAAAACACTTGATTGCAGCAATAACAAAATCTTCATAGATGACAAGATTTTCGAGATAGTGATCTCAAAGTCTTATCTTCAATAAATTAAGACTTTATAGATAGAGATCTAAAAGGTCTTAATTGTGGATACCTTAAGAGATAGTGATCTCCAGGAATAAGGGTATTCTGATAAGGATTATGGAAATACTGGTTATGATAATTGTTAAGCTGTAGTGTCAAGGACACTGTAACTAACAAGATTGAGTATTGGTTGCATAAGATGCAACATTCGCATTAGATGCGAGCACTGTCACTGGGGATATGCAAGTGCCGTAAAAGGACTTGGCGTAGTCTCGCGGGAACCGAGTGACTGATCAGCTTACCTAGCTGTTTCTAAATAGCTTATGATTGTCACATGAGTGTGGGTTTAAATGATTAGCCCATTAATGGATCTTTGGGCTAGTGGGAGATTATTGGACATGCGAGCCCACGCCGAGCCATTATGCAATAAATGTTATTGCAAATATCATTCCCTGATCAGAAATGAAGAATAAATAATCTGCATAATATGTCCCTTAGTACAATTAGGGTTATGTACCATGGCCATCTTGATGATCATACAGCTGTTGATTCAACTATTGAATCATAGAGGCTGGTGCTTGGATGAATATCTAAAGAGTTAGATTGGGGACTCATCAAGCGCCGCCAAATGATTGTTAAGAGATGATCTCCAGCCTGAGTAGGAGATGGCAATCCTTATCTCTAAAGATTGATATCTGACCGACCTCTTGATGTAGGTCCTCTGCATAGGAATAGAGATTCAGAGGTGTTAGATTAGTTAGGTCAAAGAGTTGACTTAACGAGATCGAGATAACCAAAGTCCTATATCGTATGCTGTCACGATATAGGCACGCATCCTCTGACCGGAGACAGATGTGTTACTATATGTCTGAGTATGTGCATTTGGCAGACCAATAGGTTGATGACCTAACCAAGATTTATACACCCGCGTGCTGGTGTGCATATAAGGGCATATGAGTAATACGATCTCTCAAAGGGATCATACAGGTTCAGTTACTGAACCGGAAGACATGAGCTCACTCATGAGATATTAGGAAGAATGAAATTCCGTGCGCACGGTCGTCTCGCTTTGGAAGCTTGACTGAATTTGTAGGTTTGATATATACTTTTGGAAAGTATATGATCAAGACCTAGGTATGATATATGCTTTTGAAAAGTGTATGATCGATATTGACTCTCAATGATCGAATGAGAAACTTACTGATAAAACCATGAAGTAGACAATACAAAGTTGATCCAATACTTCAGGTTTAGTCTGAGTCTTCCAGTATGCAGGATGTACAGGATTGGGAATACCTGAGGGTGATGTGATCATAAACGATTGTATAACCATGACGCTTCCATTCCTAGGGAGTGATGAAACGGGTCTGGATTTTAGTGACTCCTCTCGGTATAGAAGTAATCTGATCTTAGTCCAAATGTTGGACATTGATCTGAATGTGATTCAGATGCAATGAGAAGATTAGATTTGCGGTCTTGATTTAATCAAGCATCTATGGGAGGCCAGCGATCTGGATTTGAGATACGATCTCAATATCCATGTCACTATACGTGGAACAATACAATCGCCCTGTCCTTATCTCCAAGTATTCGCGGAGAAGGCGCATTATCCTTGAAAGGGTTCAGGATAATTTCATTGTTGATAATATGTATCTGAGCATTGAGAAATGGATAATTAAATGTGATTTAATTATCATAAATAATATGAATTTGATTCATATTATAAAGAGAATTATCTTAGATAATTAAATGCGATTTAATTATCAAAGATATCGATAATGTGAATGTGATTCATATTATTTGGGCACATGAGAATAGATATCCAAGATGATTAAATGTGATTTAATTATCATGGATATGAATAATGTGGATAGCAATATCCATATTAGTCATATATATTATAAATATGATTTATAATATATAAAGAGAGCTATTTGTAATTTACATTTGTTAATTAAATGTTAATGTGAATTGGATTCACATTGGACATTAAATTGAAAATGTAATTTATATTTTATTTTGGGTTGTGAATATGATTCACTAATTTCCAATGGCATGATTGCAATGTTCACAAAATTATTATGGATTATTTGTGTGAATAATTTACAACAAATAGTTGTTGTAAATAATGGAGATTTTCATAAGATATGAGATCTCATGAATAAGGAAGAGGAGTGCCTCCTTCCTATTAAAGAGGATGGACGGCCTCCTTGAATTGGATTCAAGGAGTGCCGCCCACCCCCTTTATGGAAGGGAGGCATGCCTCCTTCCTAAATCTCCTATATTGATTTGATTTAAATTAATTTATATATTGATGATTTATTTAATATATATTAATTTAATTAAATTAATTGTTGTTGTGTTTTAGCAACAAATCATGACCATTGAAAGAAACACAAATCAATGTGAACCATTTGATTTGTATTGTCACATGGATTCAGATCCATGGATCCCAAAATATTATAAAAGGAGAGGCACCCCTTTGCTCTTCTTTACAAAATGCTTGAGAAGCACATCTCTCTTTCTCTTTCTCTCTACATGCCTATTCTCTCTTCCTTTCTCATGGCCGTCCACCATGGATGCCATGGAGAGAGTCTCCATTGCCACAACGTCGTCGTTATGCTGCCCAATGGTTTGCTCGTGGAACTCCGTCTACTTCGGTGCGCCTCGCTCGTGAAGAAGACGATGGATCTCGTGTGTCGAGATCAGGAGATCCACCGTTTGGATCATCAACATGGATTGCGAGAAGTACGCGTTTCATCCCCACGCTCGCAAGCGTCTCCTCCGTCGGAGAGGTCTCTTCGTTTAGAGACTCGATCGCAACCACGCTTCAAGAGGTAATTCTATTACTTGTTTGTGGTTTAGACGAAACGATCCGAGAAGTGTTCTTGGATCATGTGGTTTCGTTGCATGAAAAAAATTTAATTTCCGCTGCATAGAACAACTAGTCCGACTAGTCATTCTTCGTCGTATTCGATACGACGCTCACACTTCCGTGATGTGCTTGAGGATCTAACCTTTCCCTTCACGGACGCCCAGTACGTGCAATGACACTGGGCTTCATCCGAAGCCCATCCTAGGCTACATCCTCCGTTGTATTTCTCTCTGATCAGGTTCCTCCCTCTCCCTTAATTTTTCTTCGATTTCTCGAATTATTTTCACTTCCTATCTTTACCACCACCCTCACCTGACCACAACACGATATCCTCCTCCCACCAATGACCTTCGTGCCACCATCTCCTCCCTTTAGAACCCCTTCTCACTCCGACCCAACTCCTCAGTCGTTACGGCGGAGGACTTCCCAAAGCCACCACCTTCTTCACCTCCGCCCGGCTCCCATCTCACTCAACTCGCTCGCACTCACCCACTCGCTTTGGCTATTCGCACTTAACGCTTGCATGTCATAGATCCTTCATTAGTCAGAGAATCGCTGGACACATCTTCTGCAGCTCCACCCCCATCGAGGCTTCATCGCCAACAACTTCTATCCATCACCGCACCTTCGCCGAGCTCTCCAGTCCTTCGTCCGCACCTCATTAATGTCCGACAAGCCTCGACGGAGCCTTCGGAGCATGATGGAGCAAACTGGAGTTCGTCGGATCCTCGCCTCCTCCGGCGATTTGCGACGGAGAACGAAGCACAGATACCATCCGATCTATTTGATCGGACGACCCGTATAACACCACGTGGCACGTCCGAGCCTCCTGTCGAACCTCCAGGATCAGATCCACCGAGCCTCACACCGAGTGACCGCTTCATGTCGCGTGTGCCCGAGCCTGTGATGCCTCTCAAGCATGTCTCCTTGCGTGTCTTGCTCCTGAGGTGCTGGGTAAATTACAAGAAGGTCCCCAGATGTTTCTGAAATTGTATTTTGGTTCCCAAGCATGTGTGTCACATGCGCGCCTGGTCATTTTGTAGGAAGGACCTCATAACTTATGGAAATTACACTGTGCCCCTACGTACGTTGGGAAATTTATAGAGGGCCCCTCTGGGTTTTGTTTATTGCAACTAGGCCCTTCCAGGGACCTATTTGCAAAAATTATCTTTATTTTTCCTCGTAATTTTATTACATTTATGCTTTTGTATTATTTCTTCCATAACTTGAGCATCGTAGGTCCAAATTACATGATTTCAGTATCATTTTGTTTCTTATTTCATCATCTATCTCGTGGCATGTTTAATTTTCTCTGATACTAATTTAAATGTGAAGCATTTTTAATTATATATAGTGTCCTTTGCTCAAATGTCTTGTCATTGATTAGATGTTTGTTTGTAGTTTTTATGCTCAAATTGACTCTGATTTCAAACCTTAATCTGTGCTCATGACTTGTAGAGAATTTTTATAATCAATATTTAACATGCATATACTTTGCACCTATTCATACATTATGCATCGCATATCTTACAATTGCATCGAAAAATCAACTAAAATTGCATGCATCATATAATTGCATTATTATGCATTTTAGTGCGCATATCTGCATCAAGACCTATAAATGAGAATATATTCACACATCAAACAAAATTTGATAAATAGATTAGAGTAGCTCGTGTTCATGTGTTCGATCTTGGTAGACTTGTCAAGTTAAAATATTCCACAACATTCAAAGGAATGTGGTTTTTACTGACCGAAATCTGCCTCTTATGCTACAACAATTTCCTATTTATAAAACAAGCATATTTCACAGTCATCAAATGGTGTCGTTGTCGGGGACACGTCTCAACTTTATTTATTTATCGAATTTTGGTATATTTTGTTGATTATTTTCAAAATTTGCAAGTCTTCTCTTCATTCATTGTTTTTGCATCATTTCTGCTGATTATTTTCCTTGTTATTTTTCTAACATTTCTCTTTTGTGGCAGGGTTCATGCAGATCGAGGATGCTTGATCTCCATGGAGGCGTGGAGTTGGGAGCTCCCACTGAGAAGGTCGCAAAAGAATTGATGAAGAATTATAGGAAGTTTAATCAACTCCGCTTGCATTTGCATGTTGTAAAAGATGTGTTGCATGTGCATTCAGTCCTCATTAGAGGGCTCGCGTGATGTAAAATGAAAAGAAAAGAAAGAGATTAGATCATTAGATGATCTACCCTCCACTTACACACACTTACACATATACACTCACCCCCACCCCCAATACATGTATGCACATATCCAATGTATATTTCACACAATCACCCCCACCCCTCTCCTACATCCCCATTTGTGAAAATACATCCCTCCCCTTCATCCCCGTGAATCTTTGTATAATTCAAACACCCCTCCCCCCGCTCAAAATTCTAGATCCTCTACATAGGTTATTTTCAGCCTAAGTATAAGGGGGACCCGACTCATCATCCTTCCCCCTCTCTCGGTCTTCTTATACTTGGGTCATTTTTGATCTAAGTATAGGGGGGCCCTCCTCTTCAGTTCTTCTAAATCACCCTATATTTAACCGAGGCATGGCTTCATATCAATTGTGCTATGAGGACATAAGAGAAGTTAAGTATAGGGGGATATGTCATATATTACTGTATATCTACTTTAGACATAGTTTGTATTTTTTTAAATGAAAATCTTTTTCAACTTGGTTTAAGTAATCTTGTGAACTGACTTTTGAAAAAATGTGTGTAATTTTTTTTAAAATTGAGGGATTAACCTTTTATAATTAACCTTTTTCAAAAAAAAAGAAAAGAAAGAAAAAATCCATACAAAATTTGCAAAAGACAAAAAACACAAAAAAACACTAATCGAGGAGTTGGTGTATTCCTGGCACATTCACATTCACTCAAGGCTTGAGGATTTTGAGGACACTTACTTTCTGTGATCTTGAGAGTTTGAGTTAACATGCCTTAGTCATTAGGGTTTTAAACTTAATAATCCACACTTCCCTAGTTAGAAAGATTTGAGCGCTATATTGCACTCTTCATCTCTACCCTCTAAATAATATGCCCACCGCAATCAAATTCACAACTGCATCATTGATGAAATGAGCTGAGTTATCACACGAGGAACTAGGACTAGAGATTTGAGTTTAGACCCGATCTAATGATGCTTGAGGATGTGATAAAGTTAATGAAGGCTTCAAGAAACCTTAGTGTCAGCAAAACCCTAAGTAGTATATATGCTATTTCTTTGATATTTACCTATGTGCCCGGGTGTAATGAAATTTAATTTAATTGTTGGTCAATGTACGCCAACTATTGGTAAAACCAGTGGAGCTAGCCAAAAAGAAAAGAAAAGAAAGAAATGTTCAAATAAAAGCTCTATCCTCCAAAAGTCAAAATACAAATGAGCTTCCATCAATGGCGATCGCTCCCAACCATTTTCAAAATGTCCACTTGGTCTGAGCACTAATTAGGACCAAGGAGTCAGGCTAGAACCATAAAAGGGCTCTGCATCGTATAGTGATACAAGTCTGGGTGTAGAAGGTATCCTAGATACTCAAAAAAGACACTCCGGTGTACTCCTAGAAAAACAAGTGCAGACGACTCCGAATCCTCTTAACGGACACATTGATCAACAAACTAAAAATATACAAGTATTGAGTAATAAGGCACTCGAGAGGCCCCTTGTTGCAATGTGAGGGAGAGAAAAATCGACACAATCCTATACCCTCCATCATCTGTCCGTCCATCTACACTTTCAAGTCTAACAAACTAATGAGATGGTTGACTGAAGCAAGAATAGACTTATTCCCTAGTGTTGACGATTAGGTCTAGAGGAGAGTCTCATGATCTGGAACTTCGAGTGATACCTCGACCTGACTCTCATAACATGCAGTACACTAAATTTCATATCCTTATATTTTATGTACAAAAAGAGACTCTGATAATTAGAGAAGTTGGATTCCCTCTTACTAGAGCATGCTTGAGATCAAAAATTTAGGATCACTTAAATTGATGGTCTTTAAAAAATTAAGCATTCAAACATTCACATGCACTGTCAGGAATTAATCCGACTCTTTCATTCTTTAGATGCTCGAGGACGAACATAGTTTAAGTATAGGGGTATGATGAATCTCGTATTCATCATATTAAAATCCACATATTACACTCCTAGTATAAAGAAATCAATAAAAATCACATATAATTCACTATTTTTTTCTTGTATTATATTGTGTATAAACTTTATCTAATTAATCTATATTTATCGTAAATAATTGCTTTGTTATTAATCCTCATTAAAAATCCAAGTAATTGTCTATAATTTTCCTACCCTTTAAAAGAACTAAAAAATACAAAATCTCAAAGCTAAAAATCGATGTTTTTATTCCTTTAAAAATACCCCCAAAATACACTTTTATACAAATGTCCTCTTTTAGCTTTTTGTCCAACATAAAAGTTGTAGATCTCAACAAGATCTACAACTTTCATGTTTTAACTTTTTCCTAATTTTGCCTTTAACTATTTATTTTTTATTTTTCTTTGTTTTTCCATTTTTAATTTTTTTGATTTGACCATGTGGCGCCCTATGGGGTGCCTACGTGGTCGCTTCTCTCTTTGTCACCCGACCCCTCCTGGAGCCGTATGATCCTCTCCGCCTGCCTCAATCCTGAACACCCATTCCTGCTTCGCCCACAACTGTCAGATCAACCCCCCTGATCTAATCACCACCGCCCCTTCCACCTCAATCTTAGTCGCTCGATCGCCTTCTCATCCTATGCCTCCCCTCGTGCCACGTCATCTGCTCACCCTCCGCAATTGGATGGACCCTAGTCCCATCTGAACCGTCCGCCCTTGTCGTTACCCTCGCCCGTGTCGCACCTCCATCTGGACCGTCGGATCACATGATCCAATGGTCCAGACTTCATCTCCTACCTCTGTAACTCCCCCCAGTTGTTTCACCTTGCATCCGCTCTGCCCCCTTCCCATTTTGGAAGGCACCCTAGACACACTCCTCATCCCTGACGACTCCTCCCCGCAGCCCCCAGATCCACCTTCGTCGCACACCCCATAAACGCCCCCTCCATTACTCCCAGCCATCAAACCTCCTTTAAACACCCCCTGCCACCTCATAACCGACGTTGACCTCCACCTATAAAACATTTTCCTCTGCCACCGTACACCCCTGTCCACCATTTCCAGACGATAGCCCAGCTTCCTCCGCCCCTTCAGTGACAACAGATGGGCAGTTCATCGAGGCGACGACGACTCTCCACCACAGTGTCGCCCACAACTAATATGGTTGTGTCACGATGGCTCTGCCTCGCTCGAGCTCGCTGGTCCTGTCGCCCAGTACGTGCGATGACACTGGGCTTCATCCAAAGCCCAACCCAGGCTATATCCTCCGTTGTATTTCTCTCCGGTTAGATTCCTTCCTCTCCCTTGATTTTTCTTCAATTTCTCGAATTATTTTCGTTACCTATCTTCACCACCACCATCACATGACCACAACACGATCTTCGCCTACCACCAACGACACGAGACATGGTTTTTACTTACTTTGGGTTCCAAAGTAAAATCAATGTGTACATAGCTTCTCTATTATATCTTTGTGGCTTATACTCTTTTTTTTAGTAATTGTTGTTGGAAACTATCACCATCATGCCCCACCTCCTTGTTGCGGGTCATATGCAGATCATTATGCTCGAGGTCGCTACAAAGACAAATACTTGAATAAATCAATATGTTGAATATGACTTCTCAATCATAAATATAGAAAATAAACCAATCAACTACAAAGAAATGCATATTTAACATGAAAATATGAACAGATAAAACCACGACTTGATATTTCAACCTGACCAAACATCGATTTTCTAGTAAATCTGAATTGCTTGTGCAGGAAACCCAACTACAAGGTAAATGAAACAATCTGCAGCGGAGGTCAGAGCTGATGAGGTAACTAACTGAAGAGAGGTACCAAAGCCTGAGGGGACAAAGTCTGAATGAGGGGACTAAGTCTGAATGGTCAAAGAAAGAGGAGATATAGGAAGACCCGAGACAAATCTCAAGAGGGTTCCACCTTCTATTATTTGCGCAGTACGTCAGCGCGCCTAGTCTCACACCGATCGCAGAATGACGTGAGGTATAAGCGAGTACGGAAACACCAGAAATCCAATATAAGATGACAGGTCGATTCGCGTATATATAGATATCGCGTAGCGAGGCCCCGGTGCCGAGATATGATCTTAAATGAGGCTGAATATAGTCTTGGACCTGCTCGAGAGCTTTCGCTCTGCCTGCACGTGTTGGGACTGAAGGGGGATGAGTGAAGAAGATTGGACGGACATAGTTGACTTTTAGAGCTAAGACCGTGCATAAAAGATAATCATGTGATCTTCAAGAGAGCTTAAGAGTTAAGAGTGAAGTACAAAGTTGAAGTGGGCTCTATGTAACTTTTCACAAGTGTTTAGATGAATGGTAAAAGTACTGTAGATGTGATGTAATCACTTAATTTATGTTCTTGAACACCTAGTATAGGTGTTAGGCTAATACCAAGTCTTTTATAGGCTTCCAATGGCTGAGTAGTCTTTAAGGTAAGTTAAGTGTGCTATGTGAAAGGTGAGAGTACATATAATCATTATAATACTATAGAAAACAGATCAATCAGCTGAATAAATGTGATTGTTGTTAATCAGCAATTAATAGTCAACTAGAATTTAATGGTATCCGATTGAAGAAAAATAGTCTATTGTAAGAAAAGATAAGTGGATTGAAAAATAAAGTCCAGAATCAAGTTTACCGGAGAAAATAAGATTAGTCGATTAAACAGAATGATTAGTCAACTTATTTAAAAAATAATCATCTGAAAAAAATGTTAAAGCTACTCTAAATGATACGTAATTTTCTACAAAGTCTTTAAAATACTATAAAAAATAATCGATAAAAAAAGTTTTTGACTTTTCTTGAGCTTGACTCATTTCCTTAAGATTTAAGCTTGAATTCATTGAGATTTGCTTTTTTTTCTTCCTTTAAGCTTGTTTCTTCTTCCTCTTGGTTTTAGCTTCTTAGTCTTTCAGTAGTTCTCTTTGTTTTTAACCTACTTACAAGGTAAAACCAAGGATTTAACTATTGGATATCGTATCGATACCATGTCGATATGATATTTCATCGAAATTTCGACGACATTTCGTCCATACCGATCATCATTTGTGAAGAAATGATCGAAAACTATCCTCATATCGCCATTTTGCTCGAAATATCGATTCCTTGTCGAAATCGAAATTTCACGAAATCTAGTACCTTGGGTAAAACACATAAATTATCATTATTTCATCGTAAAAAAGGAGTATATCGTGAGGTTATCTCTAATCCATCCTGCATCATGCATGAGGGAGATCATCTCAAGATCCATCTTTCGTGTTTAGTCACAAGCCTTTCCGATGATTAGCATCACTATAAGAAAAACAACTAGTGATCACAGAATGTGGCTACGGAAACTTGTGACCACGATAATTGCATGGCCACCATTTTCTCATAGCTACAATTCTATGGCCAAAGTCTTCAAATATGTAAGGGGGACATTCATGCAAGAGTTATGGTCATGACAACTTCTGTGTTTACTTGTAGTGGATAAGACATATTCGTGGTTAGAGAACTCTCGGGATGAGACTTGTAGCTACAGCTACAGGTCATGACATATTGCGGCCAGAGCCCAATTCTGTGTCTCAAGCCCCACATTCATGGACAAGAACGAAGCCAGGAATGTTGGCTTGGGGTGGGGTGGGGGGCAAGTAGAATAGAAAGATTTTAATATATATATATATATATTATTTATTTTGGCTTCATATCATATCATCTCTAAAGATATTAAATAATTTGTTTGACAATATCACAATATTTTAAAAAAAAATTGAAAAGAAAACTCGAGTAAATAAAATTAGTCGTAAACTTACTACATCGAAGGTAAGACTTGGATACAAAAATTTTCATATAAAATTGTAAATGTAAGTAGACATTCCTCTTCTTTGTAATTTAGAATTATTCTTTATAATTTAGAATTGCTCCTTAAAGTATCTTTTTAAAGCATTCTATGAGTATTGTGGTTACTAACTTGATGGAGATTAATAAATTCTCTCTATATTTTCACTAATTCAGTGCATCTAAATCAAGTTTTGTCATTTTCTTTTTCCTTTGACGTGGATTGGTTGGCAAAAATGCAAATGTACAGATACCGATATATGTTTTACTATATTATTATCCATTTTTAAATACGAATATGGATGCAGATATTGATATTGACGAACATAAACGGTTATCTGCTCCTTAAAAACGGATAGAGATGTATAAAGGGTACCAATGACATACAAATATTCGATGTATTAACTTAAATATGCATGCATTAGATGGAATATAAACGACATAAATATACCACTTATACTTGTATCGTAATAATCATATTAAATACGATGAAAGAAGGCATAAAACAATAGATTTCATCATTTGTACCCCTATTAGAATATGCAATATCAGTTATGTCCCTTTCTTTTTTGTAATATTATTTGTACCAATGTATTCTTATAAAATGTATAGTCATGTCCTTTTGTAATATCAATTATGCCTCTAGCTTACCTTGATAGAAGGATAAAACTTTAGTTTGATGAGAACAAAGGGGAAGAATTGATATTACAAAAAAAAATCGATGAGCATAAATGATATTCCAAAATCTAAGCATGTAACAAGTGATAAAACTTTAAAATTACGTTATCTATGTTTAAAATAAATGTGCAATTATGTTTATTCATGAAAATGGATATTCGGATACAGATACATATGTTTGAGGATATCAAAATGATATACTTATCGATATCCATTTTGAAAGGGAAGGAGATCTAGAATAGGCAGACTTCGGCTAATATTATAGAAATTAAAATTAAAAGATGAGAAGGTGAAAAGGGGAGATTGGCTATTGGGAGATGTGAGATCACACCCTCTCGTTCATGCCCATTAATTCAAATATGACGTAGCTTATTAAATTGATCGCAATCTCATAGGACAAACAATGTCATTTACCTAAAAAAAGGCACATGGAGTCCATACCGTTTCTCCTGGGATGCAGAGAGGGGAGACGAGGAGGAACGAGGAGGCCTGACCCCCTCCCGTCTCCCTCTCCCTTCATCCCTATCCATGAACATAGTTATGTAGCCATAACTTATTTTCCTTGTAGTGAATGCAAGGGAGGAGGATGGTAGGCATCCATCTACCTTCACCTTTCCACGCATCGTTGAACCATCCTTTTTCATCGATCTCCATGCGCGCTTCTTTCTTCCTCCATCATTCACGACCGATCCATTTCAACCCCAAATATTGCAAACAATGTATGAGAGAATACAAAGAAATTGTTCAATGACTTAATTCCCTTTTCTTATAATTTAGGAGTAAAAAGAAAAATAAAATGTTCTTTGGATGCCAAAATGACTATTGATATTAAACGTAATAAATCATTGATTGGAATTCTAATTAGGTCTAATTAGATCGCGTGCTTGTTAATTTCCTAGTGAGACCTTGGAAATTTTCAATATATGTGTACATGTTCGTAGGGAGAGAGAGAGCAAGAGGAATTTTCAAGAGAGCACGTGGTTCCTTAGAAAAATAAGGAGGTTATTATATCTAATTTGTCAAAGCTACTTTCAATGATAGAGATTAAAATCACTTTTAATATCATTAGTTTTTTTATAATTTGAAAAACTCATATTATTGTTTTTTACTTCTTAATTAAATGCCAATCACATATATATTTCTCTTCTCCCGATTATAACATGGAAGCGATTTGTCATGTAATAGTGAAATTTTATATTTTATACAATAAAAAGAGAAAGAGATGATTTGGTATGAGGGTTCTCACCGTCGAATTCTTCAGGGGATTGTTTTCATCACTCGATCCCCTTTATACTTAATATCCTAATATAGTCTTACATGGGAAGCTCACAAAGGGTCCGTTCGGTTCGGGAATAAGCATGAATAAGGATGGGGAATAAGGAGAATAAGGGTCTATTTTTTGTTCGGCTGGAGGATAAGAATAAAGATAATAAGGTGAAATAAAGGTAGGTAAGGTAGGATAAAGATAAGAATACGAGTGAAATAAGATGGAATAATGGGGAATAGTCGTATCACTGGAAACCGTGTCGGGAGGAGAATCGGCCCCTTATTCCGGGACTTATTCTCCTACCAAACAAGTCCAAAGTGTGAGAGTGCGTTATAAGTAAAATCGGAACCGTTAAATAAGCATAGAATTGTAAATAAAAACGAATCATGACATAAGATTGTGATGGATAAACACAAAGTTTTAAAAATGTAATAAAATAGTCGTAACAAATAATATAAAGTTGTAAAATTTATCGGAACATGCAGAATTATATAGCAATTTTCGTGTAATCAATGATGACAGAATATAAAAAATGAATGATTGATCATTGCAAATAATGCTCTATCTATGTATCCATGCATCAATTTATATGTATGTATAGCTATATGTAAGGTTTAATGGAGTTACCTTCGAGGGGCAGTAGACTTGACTACTCATGTCCTTATTTTTCTTATTTCTTAAGGTATTTTCTAAAAACATCAGAAGGATTTAGATCCACTATATGATACAATGTTCTCATTCAAATTTTGGCTCTATTCGAGACTCTTATCCCATCCATCAAACCTGCCAAATTTTAACAGTGTTAGAATTATTGAAATCGACCCCTTACAGATAAACTGGTTAGAAATGCTGATTTTCATGAAATTTGAATGATAATATGTTGTCATTTAATGGACTAGATCCCTCAAGTGTTTTTAAAATACATTAGAAAATAAGAAAAATAAGGGTGTGTGTGGCCAAATTGATTCTCCCTAAATGTAGCTCCATTAAACCCGTGTGTATATTACATGTGCGCACGTGTGTGCGTGTATGTATAACATAGGTGATGCATTTGTGGTGGACCTCATACTTGGGATGAAAACGAATATGAATATATTCGTATCTGATCTGCCATGGTACTCATTTACACATATTTTGACATTCATATTCGTTTTAAAATGGATGCGGATAAAGAAGTCACTTTAACATTTATTAATATACGCATTTGTATTCGTATATCCATTTCCGTACAAAAATATAGTAATATATTTATTTATAATTGCACATAACAACATTTTACGCTTGCATTCACCGTTGTTGATATAATTATTGTGAAAAGAATATGTCCAATATATATTTAGGGTTAAATGAGGTTGCACCTTGGGTGTAGCCAAGGGCCTGCTCCCACCCCCATTCCCCCTCTTTTTTATTTTTTTGGAAAATAAAAATATGCATATTCATCACTATATCCCTCTAACATGTCACTCAAATTTCATCAGAAACATAGAGTCATATGCCCTCCATATGAAGGGGGTCAATTTCAGCAATTCTGAGACCGTTAAAATTTGACAGTCTTGGGAGGAGATGGAAGTTTATAATTAAGTCAAATTTTGAATGACACCATGGTGACATATTGTCATCTAAATTCCATTAGGTTTCATTGCAGAAAAATAAAAAAATACACAGAAAAAGGGGTGGGAGCATGTAAGTTGACTATACCCACTGAGCATACTCCTTTTTTCCCAGATATTTATTTTATGTGTAAACCATCCTAAACATTTATATTTTTGTTAATCTATCAAAATATTTCTATTATTATTCATATCCGATTCGTATTCATTTTACATCCGTATTCGTTTTTAAGGATTTGGTAACCCATTTTTCCTATCCGTCAAGTTTCCTATCCATATTTGTATTTTAAAATGAATAAAGACATGATTATCCTTCATTATACAATTTCCGTACCTTTGCTTCACCCTAAAGTCAGTAGGCGTTATTTTGTTAGATAAAGGAAACTTCTTTATACAAAAAGTGCATTAATGATTACTATTACTACTACTTTTAGACTATAGGGATAGGAGTGATGCACACTCTTTCATGTGGCATTGAACATGATCTTGACGGCCCACCTGTCCAACAGCAATGAAAAAAAAGGTATCAAATAGCATCTTTTTTAACTCCTCTTTAAGTGCAACACAAGTCGTCTGAGATCACAGTATTAACCATTAAAATAACCACATGGAATCCGATTTGCAGCAACTTTGTTCCCCCATTCTAATGGAGATTCACTTCTTTCCTTACGAACGCCTGTAAAACGCGAGCGTCAAATATGGCTTTGCTCTGCAGCTTGCATTCAGTACTTTGAATCTGATATGTTTAGATCAAGTTGTGGTTAGGCACATAATCATACACATAAAGGTTTCTGATTATTCTCATTTTAAATATAATATTCTGTGCGAAAATGTAAAGCATGGGATGAGGATAGTGACATGTAATATGACTCATGAGCATTAAAGTCGCTTCAGAGATTAAATGTGTGGAAGACTAAGAAAGATGCAGATGGGGACCTTTAGACCTTAGAGAGAAGCAATGGAGGGAGATAAAGGGTACTTAGTTGTGCGTGGCTATTAAAGATGCACGAGGACTGACCAAGTTGAACCTAGGGGTGTCTATCAAGCTCCATGAGTCGAGCCGACCTCAACTCAGACTCGAACTCGATAAGAAAATCTGGACTCGAGCTTAGGCTCGATAAAGTTCGAGCCTGGGAATGCCGGCTTGAGCTCGAACTCATCGAGGTCAAGCTCGCTCACGAGCCTCTTAAGAGCCGTGAACTTATTGAGCTGGCTAACAAAGCTACTAATGAGCTGCAAATAAGGATAAGATCTATCCAAATATAAAACCCGGTCGAATTAAATATTTTTTAACAAAAAACCTGATCAAAATTCGTGTTCTTGTTGTCAATATATCTCTTCATATATGCTGATCCAATGTGTATCAAAGCATATGCAGCACGGCTGAAAACCATGTGAAGGATTACACAATTTTTTTATAGCATACATTGTCGAATGATTGAAATTATTTTGGGATTTTGCAGGGCATCAAAGTGGCCGTTGTTCTTTACTTGTATAGGATATTAAGAGTTATGTGAATGAAGGCTCATCTTCGGAGACGTTAGAGACTTGATCAGATTAAAAAAAACAAGAGTCATACCTTGGTTGGAAAGCAAGCAGATTTGAGAATGGTAGCGACACGATCTAGATTCTAGGGCCACAAATCCAATGTGTGGACGTAAGGGGAGGCGGAGGAGCGAAAACTGAGAGGGAGGCGAAGGGGGAGAGGGCGGAGATTCATGTCAGGCTCACGAGCGGAGAGGGTAAGCACGCAAAGGGGGAGAGGATGGAGAGGGAGGCCGAAGGTAGATGAGCGGAGATGACTTTATACCGTTCTAGGGTAAGGGTTGGAGAGGAGGGGGAGAGGGTGTGTCACGTGTGAAAGTGGAAGAAAATAGGGCAAGATGGGGATGGGCGTAGTGATTTCGTGGTTACCTTGTAATTTTGTGAACAATTGCATTAGAATCTATCAAGTTATCGAGGTGAGCACCACTCAATTCGAGCTCGACTCGATAAGCTTAACGAACTAGAAATCCAACTCGAACTCCGGCTTGTTATGTTTTAGAGTTGAGTTCATGAGCTCTTAAAAATCTGAGCTCAAGTTGAGCTTACCGAGCTCGAGCTTTCCCGACAGCCCTAGTTGAACCTCCAATGTCGCCAACTACCACTTTTATTTGCAATTATTGCCCATTGTTACGAGCCTTAAATATCTCTCCCTTTCAACTCAGAAAATTGTTGCTCTTTACCCCCACTGGATTATGAATCTTTGTTATTGGAATCTGTCCTCAAGACCTTCATGAATCATAATGATGAGCCTCTTTGTTTGCAGACATCAAGAAGAAAATAAAAACAACATTCAGTTCACCACTGTGAAAATATATCAGGTGGTTGCAGAATATAAACAAAGGTTTAATCTGATTAAAATGCAGTTCACCACGTTCAGTTCTACCAATTTAACAGAGAAAGGCAAATGATCAGGAATTCATAATTATTTCCAGATAAGATATAGTTACAATTGGTCACAATTCTTCTCCCAATCAAAGAGAATACAATATTTTGTGATTGGTAGTTCGCAATATACAACACATCCAAAGAGAGCTGAATTTCTGACACTGCTCGAACATTTCAGAGGAAAAATTAAAAGAGAGAGAGAGAGAGAGAGAGAGAGCTCCCTTTACTTCCAACTCTCTCATATGAGAGTTTGGTATTGCTTATTAAATTTATTTATTTAGATACATATGTATATATCTTTATTTTTGTTCAGCTGCTTGTACTAGTCTTCTGAATAACTAGTGCAGTGCATACTCCAGAAGATCAGTAAGTCCAGTCTGGAGGGAGATGAACCTCGCTTTGGCTGCTCTCAGATGGTTGAACATGATGCTGAGTTGCCCTCTGTCGCGATTGTAGCCTCCTCCGAGCTTTCATGGCTTCTGAGATGTAGATCGAGAGGTAGAGGGAGGCGCGTACATGAGCAAGCTTTCGAACTTTACAAATAAAGGAAATGAGAAGAAATCGAGTGGAGGAGAAGGAGCAACCTTTGTCGAGGATGACGGCTCCTCCAGGGAAGATGGGTCGAGCTCCGATCTCCTCGAGGTTGAGATTGAGAGCTTGCACCACTCTTGCAGGGAGAACAACTGTGGAATATGCTGTTTGCCAGATATTGCAGAAGCCAATTGTTATGAAGTACTCAACATACATGTTTTTTTCTTCACAAGTTAAAAATTTTGCGGGAAATCTAAGAGATATAAATTGTTTGCATAGCTCATATGTTACTAATGGTGAATGTTTTTGGAGGATTTGGATTCACTTTTAAAAAAATAGCACACTTTTTTTACAGGTGAATCTACCCTTTTCAAGATATTAGATTCTGGGTTAAAAGAGAGGGAATTCCACCTCTTTAAAAGGCATGAGAGTGATATTGTCGGCCTGATATACTTTTTTCTCAATTTGATCTAAAATACGTATATTGGAAAATCTTATCTAGGATTCTTTTGTCGCATATCCAATCTGTTTGCAAAAGGTTCTCTCTTTTTGGCTGCAACTTTAATAAAGTAAATTTAACTATACGGGAAAACGTCATATTTGTGGAAGAAGATAAAATATGCATAGATGAACCCATCATCTGTGAATCTACAGTACGAGCAAAGAAATTGCCATTCAAATCATAACTGCATTGCTTGTTTGTTACTACAAACCTTTTTCTGGTCAATACTTTTTTCCAAAGAAGAAACTATTCATGATTTTTTTTCGGAAAAAGTGGGGGAATTTGATGCGTACATGGTTTCCTCCTGGTCTGAGTGGCATCTGATGTGGGAGCAACAGAGGCTCTCGGCAAGAACACACCTGTCCCCACGGACTCCCTCTTGGGTACAGCCCCCGACAGGAACACAGCTCTCCTCTCCCGCAGAATCTGCTGCTGTTTCAGCTTCTGGAACTGCAATCCAACGATCAGATGTATCAGACACCTGAAGACGCACAAATTAAAAGACCCAAATCAAGTGGAGTCCAATCTAAACCAATCAATCACCTGAGGGATCTGGAAGTGACGGTTGTGCTCCACAGATGGCTTGCGTGGCTCTTCCCAGTCTCTGTCGGAACAGAGGGTGGACTGCGGGGAGCAACCAAGATCGAGGACCTGCGGACGGAAGGAGGAGAACCCATGTCAGGATTCGATTCTAGAATGATGGTGGTGATGAGAAAGAACGGACCTTGGCGTCTTCCTTGTCGTCCTCGTCGCTGTCGACGGAGGAAACAGATGAGCTGAGGTCGGAGCCTGTGAAGTCGTCGTAGGGGAACTCGTCTGGGAAGAAGAAGCCCGAGTTGGAGTCGCCCATCTCCACCTCTACCTCTCTCTCTCTCTCTGTCTTCTCCTTCCTTGTGTGTGGGATGGATGGTATTTGGGTAGGAAAAAAAGGTGGTTGTTGCTGGAGGAGGAAGGAAAGAGGGAGGGATCCCTTTTCTTCTTCTTCTTTATATATAAATAAAAGGGGTTGGATTGAGGTTAGGATTAGATGATCCAAAAAGGGAGAAGGTGCTCTGCTCTCACTTAACAATGGTGATGGGAGGAGGAGAAGAGAGTGGTTTGGGTATAGGTGGAGTTGGAGAGCAAAGATGGCCTTTTTATGGCGCGAGCTGTTTCTGTCCAGTGCTCTGCCTCTTTGAACAGGAAAAGAAAAACTTGGAATTTTGACATTTTTTTAACTATAAAATTAGGAAAGAAAAAATGGGCGTTAGGATGGAGATAGGAATATAATAAATTTCTAGAGAGAGAGAGAGAGCATGCGTTTGTGCCTTTCAAATATACGTATGAGTGATGCTGATGATTGATGCATCTGTTTTTTCTGCAAGAGAAACTAATAGAGAGAGAGGGAGTCTTTGTTCCTTCTGGTTTTGGTCTTTAGATGATGAGAAAGTACTTAAAAGTTAAAATTAAAAGAAATGGGGTTTATTGTTTTGCCTCAGATTCTGCAATAACAGTTGTGTTCTTTCTTTCTTTTTTGCAGTATCAGTTTATTTTTGCCATTATTGAGGTAACCTAAACCATTTCTTTACACATTCAGTAAAATTTTCTAGCAGTTAAGCCAATACAATTTTCAAAAAATTACAATTATACCTCTCCTTTTCTTTCTAGTTACACTTGTACTTGTGAGATAACATCCATCAGGGAAGGAAATGGATGGAGATTAACTCGAGGGGTACAACTGTTAATTGTTCAACAAAGTAGAGAAAGGATTGATAATGCAAAAAAGGAAGGGGTATAATGGATTATTGTAGAATCTAAGAGGAGCACGGCCGTAATATTAATTTTTCAATATTGGTGCTCACACATTTGTATTCATCATATGTAGAACATGCCATTCGCATATTCATTGATGCAAAATTTGAACATCCATGTCCATACATCCATACTCCTTAGAAAAAAAAGATAATGTCCATATCTCTTGGTAAGATCAAATACAAAAATAATTGCATTTGTTTACATCCTTGGCTCCAACCAAACCCACTTCAAATATCTTCAGTTTTTGCAACATCCTCGTCCTACCTCAGTTTTCTCGACCTCGACTCATGTCTGCATTAACATTCACCTGACTCCGTCCAACCTCGAATTATCTCAACGACAACAACAAAGTCTTTTTGCTCATTAAGTAGGATAGACTACATGGATTTCTTTGCCTCCATTGAAATCTATCTGGATCAAGTAAAAAATAATTAAGCATAGATTTAATAAAAAGAATAAAATAATTGTAGTTGTAGTTGGATGTGCTTAAATTATTGTATCCCCGAGGATACTGGTTTTAGTCTTAGATGTCCAAACAATATATAGACATCCATGCTTTACCACGATTCGTATTTGTAATTTAATTTAGAGGTTTTTATAATTGAGCCCCGACTCTGCAATTATATTTGTGCTCCTCTCTATTTTGCAATAACAATTTTGTCATTTTGAATTTTGGAAGAGTATAAGGACATAAGTGTCATTGTAAAAAGGTAAGAGTACAACTGTAATTGCAGAATTTCGAAGGAGCACAAGTGTAAAAAAAACTTTTAAACATATACAAATTCATCCTCACTTAAAAGGCCTAACTCACGATGGCGTATACCGAAAATATCATACGATAGAACTTACGTCACGTATTCATTAATCATCAATCTAATCACATCGGCTTTCTTGAGGAAAATAGATATAATCAACTGATTTTACATATTCTCATTCTCATCTCTTCGAGGGGAGCGGATCCTCTGCTCTTACAACACATGCTCTAACGTAGTAGAGCCGCTCGATGAGCATCGGATGACCCTCGGAGGGAGCCGAGGAAGGCCGGTGCACATCTCGATGCTCATCGTGCAGCTCCCCTGTGTTACAGCAGGTGTTGTAATAGCAAAGGACTCTTTGTGGCCTTCGATTGTGAATATAATATCTGAAAAAATCAGACATTGATGTTCAATTAAATATTTGCTACGAAAAAATGACCTTTTATTGATGATATTGTTCCTTACTAATTAATATAAAAAGTTTTTTTAATCAGAGGTTTAAAGAAAAATATTTCAAAAGAAAGCGAAAAAGAAATATTATTTTTAATAATAAAATATAATGATGAATTTTTACATCCCTTGAAATCTTATCCAATAACACCATAACCACTGTAACATTTGACCACGACCCCTATAATATTTTAGGGATTTTATCACTTGTGCCCTTCCGAGATATCGCAATATCAGTTATGCCCTTATCTTTTTGGTAATATCAATTGTGCCTCTCAATTCTTGCTAATTTATCACTTGTGCCCCTCGGGTTAGTGACCGTCCATCCACAGTGCAAACGGCCGTTAACTTTGAGGACAAAAGCGGAATTAGTTTTAATTTTTTAGGTTATATCGTCATTTTACATCCTCTTCTTCCTCCTCTTTCCCCATCTTCTTCCTCCTCCTCCAACCTCCTCCTCCCTAGCCCGCACCTCCTCCCAGCTCCGCCCCGAGCTCCCCGCAACTCCTCCCCAGCTTTGCAACTCCTCCCCAGCCCGGCACCTCCTCCCAGCGTGCACCTCCTCCCAGCTCCGCACCGCCCCCTCCCGCACGACGCCGCCCCCTGCGCCCCCTCCCCCTTCTCCTTCCCCGCCTGCTCCCTCTCCTCCTGCCCTGCACGGCGCCACCCCCTCCCTCGACTGCCCCCTCCCGCACGGTGCCACCCCCTCCTCCCCCTTCCTCGCTTGCTCCCCCTCCCCCTCCCCTTCCCCGCCTGCTCCCCCATGTGCTTGCCCCGCACCGTGCCATCCCCTGCCCCCGACCGCCCCCTCCCGCACGGCGCCGCCCCCTCCTCCCCCTCCCGCTTCCCCGCCTGCTCCCCCTCCCCCTTCCCCCCTGCTCCCCCATCCGCCTGCCCCGCACGACGCCATCCCCTGCCCCGCACCGCCCCCTCCCGCACAACGCTGCCCCCTGCTTTTTGACGGTCGATCTGACGGAAGGGCACAACCGATGAAGGAGCAAGAATTGAGGGGCACGACTGATATTACCAAAAAGATAAGGGCATAATTGATATTGCGATATCTCGGAGGGGTACAAGTGATAAAATCCCAATATTTTATGTATGATGCGTTTGTGTAAGAATATGAGAGTATTAGGGTAAAATTCCCTTGCATGTTATTTTTATTTTTTAATCTAAATTGTTTCTTAATTATAGGTTAGAATAGCTATCTTAACTCTGAAGAATATGGAGAATCTGTGATGTAAACTATGATGATGACAAGTGACTCACAAATAGACATTTTATTCGTCAAAGTCCTTAACATAAACGATGTTTGCAAGGAAGGTCATGAAAAACATATAAAAATATCAATGAAAATAGACTTTAATGTGATAATTATTAAAATGGAGAGAAAGCGAGTTGGGAGGTTGCTTTCATAATTCCATCTCCCAAACGTTAGACCGATTTGGACGTAATTAATTAACTTCTCTAATTAAGAGTAAGGGGTTTTTATATCATGACCCATAAAATCTTGTTTAATTTAAAAAATATTCCATTTTTTGTAGTTGCACCAAGATCCATTACTGCGATCCTGTACATGGGTATGCGTTAAAATGGAGTAACATTATAGGATTCATGAGTACTTGGACAAGATTTTAGGGTGCATAGTGTAAAAATTCCTTTTATTTAAAGAAATCTTCACGTATCACCTATACCAGCGGTGTAAACAGATCAAACCTGAACGAACCTATGATTTTCAGGTTCTCTTCGTTTATATAAATGAGCCTAAATATATATCTAGGCTCGGTTTGCTTGTTTTTTAATCAAATCTGAATTGAAATTCTAATTAATCAATCGAATATAAGTGAGACTTTTCTGACAAAAGTAAGCGAAAAAAAATGAAAGAGAGGGATACATAGGTAGTCACAAAAATGTTCATTCTTTTTTTTCTTTATTTCACTCTTCTTCATCTTCTAAAAAATCATATGAATAAAGATTTTTTTCTTTGAAAAGAAAATATAATAATTTATATCTGTCCGGATGAAAGGTAAGAAATAAGACGTGTTTAAGGGATAAAAGAGGTTTGCACTTGTAATTGGTTTCAAGCATAAGGAGGGAAAATTATTGAATTTGTATGGACATAATGGATGGTGTAACCACTGTGTAATCATTAGATTAGGACATGCTTATCCGAGGACAAGTCTACCACTACAAAAAATTGAGTTATACTGATAGTTTTTTCAAATTTCGTTATTAAATTAGCCATTCATAATATATAACGGCGATATTATTCATTGCGAAATGAGTTTTCATACTTAAAATTAGCAACGAATATCATATATGTCATTATATCATTAGCAACGATCCATATAGTGACGCTTATCCGTTGCTATTTTTCAAACTTCTAATTAATCGTCCCTAAATTTTGAACTAAAAAAATAGCGACGATTAGTTGCTATTTTTCAAACTTCTAATTAATCGTCTCTAAATTTTGAACTAAAAAAATAGCGACGATTAGTTGATATTTTGTGAAAAATAACAACGGATAAACGTCACTATGTGGACCGTTGCTAATAATATAACGACATATATGATATTCGTTGCTAATTTTGATTACGAAAACTCATTTCGTAACGAATAATATCGTCTTATATATTTAACAACGGCTAATTTAGTGACGGATTTTGAAAAAACCGTCACTATAGCTCAATTTTATTACAGTGTATATATCTCAAAATAAAGTCCACACATTTCAAGAATAAAATCCACTTATAATGAAATAAGGTCCACTTATATCGGAATGATGATTTGTAAATATTTGCATATAATATATCTTTATATGTATGTGTGTATCGAACTTTTATCGAACGAAACATTAGCGAACCTACATTTTCAGCAGTTCATTTCTATAATTGAACATAAACTTATGTGCACGTTCACTTCATTTATTTTCAAATGAATAGGACAGAACATCGATTAAACTTCGGAATTTTATGCAGAAATACCGACATCCAAATTAAATGATCAGTTAACTAAATTTGGATTATCTCACCTACAACCTAATTAAGTTGCACCCTTCTTTCTCTCTCTTTTCCTTGTTTCTTTGCATGCACGTATTCGGATATTCCAATATTATTATATTTATATCGTTTATATATAGAAGGGGATCAAACAAACAAATACACTAGAATTAAGAATATTAATTAGGATCATTAAAAACTCCTCCTTCGCGTTTCGTGCATTAATTCACGTCAGATTGCTTAGACCCACACGACGCGAATTACTAATCACGTCAAGTGAAGGGATACAAACCAGTTCTTTTAAATAATACATAATATATATGTGTAGTGCTTGAGACGTGGAATTATCTTCTAACAATACTTAATTACTTGTCTTAATATGATAGGTAACACAGATAGATAGGTAGATAGAAGGAGAGGATCCTTTCCAATTGTATCGTGAATTAAGTGTGTATTATCTTTTATATGAATGAATTTTAGATCTAAGAATTATATTTTCACGGGAAGAAAATTGCTCTAAGATAACGAATAATTTAATATTCATTGCATTTTCTTCCGTAAATAAATATATAACAACGAATATTATTCGTTGCTTATTTCTTAAAATTCACGATAAATAATCGTATTTGCGACTTTTTTCTAATCGTTGCTAAAATTAGCGACGATTAATATAACTTTTTGACGAATAAGTCAGTAGAAAAATCATCATTATATGAATCTTTAACAACATATATGACATTCGTTAATAACTACAAGTACAAAAGGTGATTTGACAACGGATAATATTCATTGGTATGTCTTTAACATCGGAAGATACGACAGTGAATATTCAAATTATATGTTCTTTTAGGTCAAGTTTCTTGTAGTGTCTCGCAATTAATGTATTGCATCAACATTAACCATAAACCATGATCTTGAATATAACAATCGACAAGATTACATGAAAGCTTTCGACACCATGCTAAAAGATTCTTCTACCTTAATGAAATATACTTCTCTCGCTCGTCGTAAATTATAGCACCATACTAAAAGCTTCTTTCCATCATGTTATAAATGCATATAGGGTCTGTTTGGTTGTCAGGGTTCCCCGGGGTACCTCGGCATACCCTTGGCTCCACCCTGCATTCCTGGGTTGAAGTTACTTGTATTGGCCATACAATTTCTTTGGTATTATGGTTTTTAACCTTGTTCAAATACACTTATTAATATAAAAAATATATTATAATCATTAAAAAATTTAATATAAATATAATCAATGTCACATCACATCGCAATTATCATTGCAACCATCCCAACCCTCCAAACAACTACTATTCACAAGAGGATACCCCAACACAGCCCAACCCAATCCAACACAGTAACCAAATAGGCCCATAGTATAGTTTAAGGCTTCTGTGTGTAATCGAGGCAGCTGACATGGACGGTCATTTTACATAAAAATTAAATATTAAATAAAAAAACTAACCATTAATTACAGCATCACCTCCTCTTTGTGATGGAGTTGATGCAGAGGGACCATTTGGGTCCCATAAAATATGAATGATGCTCCTAATAAGTCCAAAGGCATCGATTTGGTCACCTATTCATTTAATTTTGGACCCATACATTTCGCATCAACAGACACACACGCGAAATCATTGCCATTGTTCGGGGGTCGGTGCCCTACTTTGAATTTATTAAAAATAACCTAAATGGAAATAGGTGTTTGGTAGTGAGCAGTTATTTTCCCCTTTTTGTTTCATGAAAAATATAGAACCGTCTTATTTATTTTTTAGTGGAGTTCATGCATGGGTTGATCTTTCACGTTCATTTGACCTCTTGCTTTCATGGGATTAAATAGTCACTAACTTAATATGGCATGGTGTGGTATAGATGGACCATTATTCTCGTGGGTACATGAAACCATAAATGGCCAACCCTTTCCATTTTGGTTTGATATTTTCTAACTATAGAACAAGAGAGGAGGAAGGTAACGGTGGACCCTATTTTCGCATCTTCTCAACGGATCGCTCTCCTTGTCTTCTTCTTCCTTTCGTGTCGGTCTGATTTCTCCTTGAGACTTCTTCTTCGTGGGAGTTGATGCATATGCTATTAAGGTTGCGTTTCGAATCGAACCGTAATGAATGAATATATGTTTGAGCTCCGTTCAATAAGAAAGTTTGATGTTCGAGTTCGATTTGATATATGAATAGTAACATATGTTCTGGTTTAAATTTGATTTGGTAGTGGTTTGCTAATGACTTGACTCAAGAAAAGACTTGTTTAAGTGAAGAAGTTGGATAATTGAGTTCAGAAATATTTATTAAAAAAGGTAAGAAATACTTGAAATGGAAAAGAAGGATCATCCAAAATTAATTAAGTTCGAAAGTAAGAATATATACGCAGAGTGAGAGAGGGAGAGAAAAATAGGATTATCCTCCTTGGAGCATGTAACTTACATACTCCTACTCTTTTTTTCCTGTATTTTTTTATTTTTATAAAATGAAACCTAGTTGAATTTAGATCACAATATGTTACCACGATGTCATTCAGAATTCTACTTAATTCGAGACTTCTATCCCCTCCATCAAGGCTGTTAAATTTTAATGGTCTCTGAATTGCTGAAATCGACCCCCTTTGGATGGAAGTGTTAGGAATGTCTATTTTACGTGAAATTTGAAACACTTATTCCACTTATTATTCTAAGTACATCCTCTCATGTTTCATTTTAAAAAAATAAAATAAATTACAGAAAGAAAGGTAGGAGCATACTCTTATATGCTCCGAGGGATCATACTCATTTAACACACACACAGATATATATATATATATATATATATATATAGGGATTAATGGAGCTGCCTCCCTTGGGCAACCAATTGGCTGTCCCCAATCTGTTTGGGCCATTAGATTTCATCTACGGCTGTGGTGTTTGGCATTTTTCGTAATTTTAAAATATCTCATGTTTGGCTTGTTGTGTACATCTTCTTCAAATCCCCGTTTCTTCCTTTTGTTGTACCTCCCATCCCCACCTTCGAACTCCGGTGCCTCCTTCTTCCTCGACGTCGCCATCACCCTACCACCTCCTCTCCTCCACGACCTCACCACACTACCCCCACCGCATCAGCACTTCCTCTCCACCATCCCTAACCACACCATCTCTCGCATTTCTCGCATTGGATCAACCCCATTTAACCTTGCGATCCCTATCCATCGTAAGGTCCATGTCGATGCTCCATCTCTCTCATGCAAGCCCTAGCCGCTCTCAGCTTCGGCTTGTCTTGCATAATACTGCTCCAACACCTACCTCCCTCAGCCCATGTGTAGGTAACTTTCCTACACTCACCTCTTTTTCCCTCAAAATTTTTTATTTTTGGAGATAATTCCTTGAAGAATTTAGATCACAATATATCACCATGTCGTCATTAAAATTTAAACTTATTTCAAGACTTCTAACTTATCCATCATGACAGTCAAATTTTAACGGTCTAAGATTTGCTGAAATCGGCCCCTTCCGATGGAGCTGTTAGGAATGTCTGTTTTATATAAAATTTAAAACACATATTTCATTTAATATTCTAAGTAAATCCCTTAAAGATCCATTTCAAAAAATCAAAAAAATTGCGGAACAAGAGGTGGATGTAGGCTCCCCAATCACATGCACACACACACATATATTGGGGAGCATGCACCCAAGTGCATGTAGATATGTTCCATGTTTTTTACTTTTTTAAAAAAAACATCACCATGTATATTCATCTATATATCTCTCCATTATGACATTCAGATTTTATCAGAAATAGAGACTCATATGCCCTCCATCTAGAACAGGTCGATTAAAGAAATTCTAAGATCGTTAAAATTACATATTCTAGATGGAAGGCATAGGAGTCTCTGTTTCTAACAAAATTCGAATGACATATATGAGGGATGTAGAGATGAATATACACAGTGACGGAGAGGGGGGGGGGGCGGGTGGGGGCTTAGCCCCCCAACTCTCAACAGTGTCCTTATATATATGTATAATATATAGTATTATATATGCTCTAAATACACCATTTAATAATAAAATTTTATATGTTATGTTATAATAGCCCCTCTCATATATCAACAAAAAAATCAATATATGTATGAGTTTAGTGGAGCTGCCCCGGCACCGTTTTCGGTGTTTTTTTTAATTTTTGGAAAAATATTGCCATGTATATTCATCCATATATCCTTCTATATGCCATTCGAATTTCGTCAAACAGAGACTCTTACGGCCTCCATCGATATGGTGTCGATTTAAAAAATCTTGTTACCATTAAAAAAAGACTGATTGCATAGAGGCCGTAGGAGTCTCTATTTCTTACGAAATTCGAATGACATATAGGAGGGATATAAGGATGAATATACATGGCGATATTTTAAAAAAATAAAAAAAACACCGAAAACGGCGCGAGGGCAGCCATGTTGGCTGCCCCAAGGGGGCAACCCCATTAAACTCTCTCTCTATATATATGATTTAACTGAAATAATTAAATGTTAATATTACATGATGTGCATAATCGGATACTGTATATCCGTATATGTCCATCATCATACCCATTTATAAATCGTCACGAATATATAGTTTTTATTTTAGCATATATGTATAGATAATATTTTTTTCTTTTATATTTCTTTGCATATACGGATATGGATTTATATACCTCTTTCATTTTTTAGGATCTTAAAATAGATATGGTTACATATTTTTCTAGTGTATACATATATGGATACAAATAAATATTTGTATCCGTATGTTTGCAACCTTATATTTATCTACGTCGATTTTAAAATAGTATGCAGATGTATGTACACATGTCAAAATATGTATAAACAAATATGATAAGAGATTGGTACACATATCTATATAGTGTTACTTGTCTGAACATATTAAATCTAATGGTATTACTTAATATCACATTAATAAATGTGTATTTCAGTGATATGAAGAGTTTTCTAGGGATCTTTTGGTCAATATGATGTTTATAGATATTATTTATGTTCGATTATAACTTTATATGGGTACTTTTTGTAAAAAAATACCTTCCCAATATTAGTTTCAATTAATTATGGAATTATTGGAAGCTCGCCTTATATATTGAATTGGTTTCCACAAATCCAATCTCATAAATCGAAACTTCCATTAATGTTCTACATATGCTCCAAATTTTGCTCAAATCTGATGACATTTCCCAATTTATCTTAGTGGTTAAAAGTTCAATCAATATTTAAGCAACTTAAGTCCCATTTAAAAGATAATCAAACTTTTATCATTGGTATAAAATAGCAAATGATCTTGTATTTGAAACTAATAGCAGGTTACAACACCTCTTTTGTAACACACATTACAACAAGGAACCCCTCCCCAAATATTAACAATCAAAATGACAAGATAAATTTAAGACAAATAATATCTAAATAATTTGCCTCCACCCTCCCCCGAAATAATTTAGCCCCCCAAGAAAAATTTCCTGGCTTCGTCCCTGAATATACATGGTGATATTTTCCAAAAAAGTAAAAGAATGTGGAAGATATAGACCTCGGTGCATGTAGAATTACATGCAGCTGGGTGCATACTCCCCAATCCATATGTATGTATGTATGTATGTATGTATGTATGTATGTATGTATGTATGTATGTATGTATATGTGTGTGTGCGCGGCGCATGCTCGCTCGCGCGTGTGTGTGTGGATTAAATAAGTATGCTCCCTACGGGCATATATGAACATACTCCCACTTTTGCTTCCCACAAAATCTTTATTTTTCTAAATGAGATCTTTGGAGATTTATTTAAGATAATAAATGGAATATGTGTTTCAAATTTCGTGTAAAATAATCATTCCTAACATGTTTATCTGGAGGGTCAATTTTAGTAATTCTGATACCATTAAAATTTGACAGTATTGATGAAGGAGATATAAGTCTCATATTAAGTTGAATTTTGAATAACACCACGGTGATGTAAATTCCACGAGAGTTCATTACAAAAATAAAAATATAGGGAAAAAACGGGAGCATATTACTTTTTCCATATATACATGTGTGTATGCGTGCGTGTATGGGGGAGAGGTGGGGTGGGTGTGGGGTGGGTTTGGGGGAGGGAGGGGATAAAATGAGGTTACTCCTACGGGGTGCTAACTTGGCTACCTCCATCCTTAGTTTTTTATTTTTAAAGATGTTTCTGTAACATCCGGAGACATTTAGATCGCTATACGACATAATGTTATTATTCAAATTTCGTGCAAAATAGGCATTTCTAAGACATATATCAAACATATCAAAATTTAACGATTTAAGCATTTGAAATTGTCACGTTTTAGATGGACGACTTAGGAATGTCTATTTTGTATGAAATTTGAACGAAAACATCGTGCTATCTAACGATCTAACACCCCCATATGAAAATTTTTCTTTTAAAAAAATAAGAGTAGAGGCTCGAAGAGAGCATATTCATTTAACTCATATATTGTAGGGATTGGAGAGCTTGCATGGTGCGAAGAAATTACATGCATGTGCTTTTGAGGCCGTTGGATATTCATTCATCCAAGGACTCTACTGACTCTCACTTTCCCGAGACAAATCCCGTGGACTCGTTTGATTCAAAGATTGAGATGGGTTGAGTTAAAGTTGGTTGGGATTACGAGGATTGTTAGAAGGTTGAAATAAGAAATGTGATGTGATGTGACATTGATATGTCATGGAAAGCGGTGAAAGGAGGGGCCTGCAGTGGTCATGGCGGCAAGCGGGAGACGCGAAGGGGAATCTGTGTGTGTGGGGGGGGGGGGGGAGACCTCGCGACTTGACTACTAGATCGCCCTCGCACCGTTGTTGCCCTTGAATTCCTCATCGTACGACGCCTCGAAACTTCGAGGCCCCCTGGCGTTGCACTGTCCTTCCACCTGCGTCAAAACACTCAAAACTTGCCTCCCTACGTTGTTTGGATTTGCATTATTTTTCCCATGTAATTGCCCACCCTTGTCATACAGATTCTTTTTAGTTCCATATAATATTTGTCTCTTTCATTCTCGTAATTTTTCGAATCACGTAATCTCAGATTATATAATTTTCTTTAGTGTCCCCATTTTTGTTTTTGATGATATCTTGAGTAATATCATGACAATTATACACAGCTACTATACTCTTTTATGCCATCTAGCCTTTGCCTGAGCAGAAGCCAAGGAACAAGATTATCTTCAGAAAGATTAGTGCAGTTATTACAACAATGGGGAAAAAGGAAGACGGTATATAACATCATCATGTATGACATAGGAAACCTGGCTGTAATAGGTAATAGATTCAATAAATTTCATCTCAAGATTCTCAACAAAATATAAATTACAAATGTTTTTTTTCAAAAGGGATCTACAGCAATGATTCAGAAGTGGTCGATGTTATCCTGACAAGGAGAAGCTATGGGCATATAAGCACACATCAAATTCTCAGTAATTCGAAAAGAATATTTCCATCTCAAATTCATCAGAAACCAGATGGTTTGCGACATGTTAAGTTCATTCTCTAAATCATGCAGATTCAATCTTGAAAGACAAAATGCAACTGCAACTAAATGAATAATCCATCACATGTTTTAGGGGTATGGCCTTCAATAGGCTCCCTCTATAGGCAACCAACTCTACATTAGGAAAGAGGGTTTAAAACTCATAAAAATATTATATGGAGCAGTATGTATACGTATTCACATCAGACTCCCCGTCACATTTTGAATCCTTTATTTAACCTTCGTATGGTATTTTTTAAGTCATGATAATTTTTGTATAAAATGATGTTTCATCGTACTAAAGCGAAGTTTATCGAAGTTGGTTATTCATGTGTTCTTCCTACGTGTCTCTTACCTCCTAGGTTGAAGGTGAAGTTGGATATGTTATTAAGGATATTTTTTTGATCCACCTATGGGGAATCTCATGGGGTGTCGTTGGTGGGGTGGAAGACTCTAGTCCTTAGGGAAGAGGATAGTGAGCTAGTGATTCAAAACTTGGAGGTGACGAACAACTTCCTTTTGGGGAAGTGGGTGACTAGAGTTTGAAGAGAAGGCTCCAATATGCTCTGTAAGAAGTTGGGATCAATTTATGGCAAGATTTTAAAAACCGGATCGGACATTGAACCGGTTAGTCTTCGGTTCGATCCAATCGGGTCGGACCGTCAGTCCAAACCGGTCAGACCGGTGATGATGTCAGCATGACATCATCATTCCTATCGACTCGAAAAAAACCGGATCGGGCTTAATTTACTGGTCCGTCCGATCGAACTGGTTTTTTGAACCGATAAAACCGGATACATATATGTAAATATGTATTTATATATCAATGAAATAATCATTTAACATGTCAAATCTTTCAATAGAAAGACATGCTTGTCTATTTCGAATAAAACTCTAGAAAAGGTAGTCACATTTTCTAGCATTGTATATGAATATAATATTGTAATAATTTATTTATAGTTGCTTCTAGAAAATTACTCCAAGAAAGTAGTGATACAAGTTATATTCGAAAAAAGAGAGGGACATAACTGAAACCATAGAAGTTAAGAATGGTACAAATAATAAAAATCCTATTATTTCATTATTAAACTTTTATTTTTAAAAAATATACTAAACCATCAAAACCGGGTCAATCCGAGTCAACCCGGTCCAACCAATCTGGTCAACCCAGTCCGACCACCGATCTGACCTGATTTTTTATTTTCTATTTTTTAAAAAAATTAATTACCTAGAACCGGCCGAACTGACCGGGTCGGAGCCGGTTCCCGGTCCAACTGGTCCGATCGGCCGATCCGGTCCAGTTTTTAAAACCCTGATTTATGGTGTTTCTTGAGACCTCCCTTTGCAAGTTGCTGCTATTTCTAAGCCTTCCAAATTTTGGGAGGAGATTTGCGAGGTGCTTCCTTAGTTGATCATGCTCTTGCGACTGGATCTTGGTGACGGTCATGGCCTTCAATTCTGGATTGATGATTGGACTGGCCATGGGTCGCTACATGCTCGTTTTCGCCAACTGTTTGCTATGGCAACTTTTGGAGCCTTCGTGACGGATTGTTTGGAGGCCAGGAGCTGGTTACCTCTGTTTCATTCTAAGCTTTCTGATCAACCCTTTGCAGAGTATTTTTCGTGGAGAGAAAATGTATGTGAAAAATATTATAGAGCATGCGAAAATTTAAAGACTTGGTGGTCTTTGTAACTCATTTTTGATACTTATTGTGAATATATAGAGCTCACGACTAAGCATCTGCACTATGTGGCACACTCTTTTTCCTCAAAAAAAGTTAAGTTTATTGTTTAATCATTAATTTGGTATGGTTAAGTTTATTATTTAACCATTAATTTGGGATTGTGACTTATATCTGAAATATCATATCAGAATTATAAGACATTACTCCTGATAGATTTGTTTTGTGAAATGTCTAAGGAGTATATGTGCCCTCCATCCACATTTTTGGCAATTTTTTATTTTTTTGGAAAATGCCACCATGAATTTTCATAATTATATATCCCTATAATATGTCATTCAAATTTCGTTAGAAAAAGAGACTCATGTACCCTCCATCCAGGACAGGTCGATTACATCAAATCTAATATCGTTAAAATTACTTGTTCTAGATGGAGGACATAGGAGTCTCCGTTTCTGACGAAATTGTAATGAAATATTAGATTGATATAGTAATGAAATTTCATTGTGGTATTTTTCAAAAAATAAAAAATTACCAAAAATAAACATGAAGTAGGTAAGGGTATCTACTTCATGAAGTAGGCTCCCTTTTCGCATATATATATATATAGGGTCATATGTGGTTGCCCCCGCCTTATTTGGACAAATTTTTTTATTTTTTTTGAAAAATAATACCATTTACATTCATCCCTATATCCCTCCTATATACCATTCGAATTTCGTCAGAAACAGAGACTCCTACGGCCTCCATCCGGAAAGTAATTTTTTAACAGTAACTGGATTTTTTTAAATCGATACCGTTGAGATGGAGGCCGTAGGAGTCTCTGTTTCTGACGAAATTCGAATGGCATGTAGGAGGGATATATGGATGAATATACATGGTTTTATTTTTCAAAAAAAAAATAAAAAAAATACCGAAAAATGGGGCGGGGGCAGCCATGTTGGCTGCCCCCATGGGGCAGCCCCATTTTTTCCATATATATATATATATATATATGTATATATATATGGGTAAAATGTGTATGCCCCCTAGGGGGAGCTAACTTAGCTCCCCCCACCCTTTTTTCACAAAAATTTTTTATTTTTTTTGAAATCTAAAACCGTGTAAATTCATTATTAAATCTATATATTATGTCATTCAAATTTCATGCGAAAAAGAGACTTGTACGACCTCCATCCAAACGGGGTCGATTTAAAAAATCCTGTTACCGTTAAAAAAATGACTGTCTGGATGGAGGTCGTACGAGTCTCTGTTTCTCACAAAATTTTTATGACATAATATAGGGATATAGTGATGAATATTCACGGAAAAAAATTTCAAAAAAAATAAAAAAAATTGAAGAAAATAGGGCGGGGGGAGCTAAGTTAGCTCCCCCTAGGGGGCAGCCCCATTTTCCTCTCTCTCTCTCTCTCTCTCTATATATATATATATATATATATATATGGGATTGGGGAGCCTACACCCATGTGTAGGTAACTTTCCTACACCCACCCCTTGTTCCCAAATTTTTTTGATTTTTTTGAAATGGATCTTTAGGGGATTTACTTAGAATATTAAATGAAATATGTGTTTCAAATTTCATGTAAAACAGATATTTCTAACAGCTCCATCGGAAGGGACCGATTTCAGCAAATCTCAGACCGTTAAAATTTGACTGTGATGATGGATAAGTTACAAACCTCGAAATAAGTTGAAATTTGAATGACGACATGGTGATATATTGTGATCTAAATTCCCCAAAGAATTATCTCAAAAAAATAAAAAAATTTGAGGGAACAAGAGGTGGGTGTAGGAAAGTTACCTACACATGGGTGTAGGCTCCCTTTTCCCTATATATATATATATATATATATATATATATGGAAAAAATGGGGCTGCCCCCGCCCCATTTTTCAGCGTTTTTTTTTATTTTTTTGAAAAATAAAATCATGTATATTCATCCATATATCCCTCCTACATGCCATTCGAATTTCGTCAGAAACAGAGACTCCTACGGCCTCCATCTCGATGGTATCGATTTAAAAAAAATCTTGTTACCGTTAAAAAATTACTGTCCGGATCGAGGCCGTAGGAGTCTCTGTTTCTGACAAAATTCGAATGGTATATAGGAGGGATATAGGGATGAATGTAAATGGTGTTATTTTTCAAAAAAAATAAAAATTTTTGCCCAAATAAGGCGGGGGCAGCCACATATGACCCATATATATATATATATATATATATATATATATATATATATATATGGAAAAACATGGTTGCCCCCTAGTACCCTTCAGCTTTAGGACCCTTTTTCTAGAAATTTCTACCGTCAAATCTATATTATTGAGGTTGTTAATCATATTGAACTGTAATGAACGAATATATGCCCGTGTTCTAATTTGTTTAGGAAATGAATTTCGAGTTTGATTCCATAGGAGTATGTTAACAATTTGACTCAAGAAAAAAATACTAAAGTTAATAAGTTGAATATTGAGCTTGATACTTCGATAAGGATTCATAAATATAAGAAACAATTAAAATTGAAAAGAATGTTTGTCCCCCTACCAATGACTAAATCAAAGTTAGAAATAAGGGGTGGTCTACTATGTATTCTACCTTACAATTATACAATTTCAACTCTAACATTAACTACAAATCTTCGTATGAGTATACATACATATAAATGGATTTCTTAGTGAGCATAGGACTCAGTAACTTCTTAATGAATGAGCATCGATTAATCCATTCGATCAATTCATCCCCATTTACCTTTTACCTCAATCAATCAAAAGAGCAAATAAACAACCAACAACAGTCCACAGAGTACATGGAGTCAAAAAGACTAACGATAATGCAAGGGTTATGTCATGTGCCTGAGCTTGCCTTTCACAGGATTTACAACACTCTCACTCTAAGAACTACTTATAATGTAGTCTAAAATGTTTACAAACACACAACTCGCTGCAATTTATCTCCTACACAAGAAAAAAAGGCTTCACGGAGGAGATTACCTCAAGGTACGTAACCTTACCGATGATTTATCTTCTACTTGAGAAGAAATGCCTTCACACAAAATATCTCTTAACCAAGAAAACAAATAAATATAAAAATTTTAAATATAACCCTCGCAACACGAAGATAAAATAAAATACAAGCCAAGAGCAGAATACCTTGGAGAAAAACTTGTAGAAGCTTAAGAATGCTAAGATCGTAGAACAGCTTCATAATACTTTCCTTCACTATAAAAACTCATTGAAGAATAGCTCTCAAGTATGAATGAATGAGCTGTTAATGTTGTGTGTTCGAATACCTTCAACCCCATCTCTCTAGTAGGGTGGGTCTATCTTTTTGGCTGCCTTTTCCAGCCCGTGATCAACCCTTAACTACTATTATTAATACTACTTATCATTAAGATTACTAATCGTAATTAAGGAACTTAATCATGATAAATGTATGCTCGTAAATAAGGATAATTAATTACAATTATTATGTATGGTTACCTGCACAAATTTACGTCTACAACAATATTAAACTATTAAATTGGACATATGAATACGATTACATATGTTTATGGATTACAAAGTAAAATCAATTTCGGTATCCATTTATATCCAACATGCTCAAGTTTTATTAGGAGCAAGAGACCGAAGACCTGCTAACCATGCTACTACCTTTGAGCGAAGACATCATCAAGAACGAGGACGGCGTGGTTGCTGGATTGTTGGAAGCACCATATGAAGAACGAAATATAAATATTTTGTGAATACTAGTATCACTATGTTAGTAAATCTAAATATTGGGTTTATAGCTGCATATAATTTAAGATGTTCAGAAGCAACATCAACTGAATGAGTTTGACATGGGGTTGGTGTCACCATGTGCAATTGGTATCGTCGTTAAGGTGCCTCTGCTTCAATGACTAAATCTGAGAAGCTTAGGAGCGATGTCTCAACATTGAAGAAGGAAATAGCTGAGATGACGAAGGTGGAGGAGGATTGACACAAAGGAGAGGATCTACGAACAACTCTTATAAGGATCGCAGTGACCGATGACCTATCTGGTGACACGGATAGACCGAAGATTACAATTTGGCTCTACGTGTTGATTTGTACTCTTATATTGGTTCATACCCTCTTTTGCATGTACGTATGTGCATCGATTAATGCCCGGTCGTGTTTTGCTTGTAACCATGGGCATAGTTGCTTGTTGTTTGCTGTATTTCCATACACATACTAGTGCTCTTTTTTTCCATCCCAAGTTGGCGTAGCTTTGAAGGGAAGCATCACTCACCGTATTCTCCCTTTACTCTCTCTTTTGCCACTTTATGCTCTTCTGGTATGTCGGCATCAGTGCAACGTCAGATGTGTCTGCCTTCACCTCCCCCTCCTTGCTAGATCTCCCATCTCAGTGCCATGAGAGATGAGCAGCAGCAGTACCAGCACCACCAGCATCCATGTCACGGCCCTCGACGGCATAGTCAACGTCAACTCCCTCTTCACGCTCGGTGTCTTCCTCGGCCTCTCCTTTAATCCAGTGATCCCGCTGCCGACCTTGCCGGCCACTGCTCCCCCCGCAGCAACAGCATCGCCGAGGACATGGTCACCTTCCACGTGCTCTCCTTCAGCTCCATCCTCTTCTCCAGCCTCGTCGCTCTCTGCCTCAAGCAGGCCGTCCGAATACGCTGCAGCCGTCACAATGCCCCTGACTACTGCTTCCAGGAGGACGTACCCCCTGTCATGAGCAATAACCACCGCCCCCGCAATCTCCAGACCATGATCAAGGGACACCTGCCCGTGAAGGTGTTCCCCAGCGTCCACAAGATGAACAAGGCCCTTCTCAGGATGGGGATACTGCTATCGGCCGTGGGTCCCTGTCGGGCTGCGCCTGCCTCATGATGGCGCTCGTCAATGTCGTGCAGATCAAGCTCGGGACACTCGGTTGCAGTGGGGCAGCGGCTGCGGCCGTTGTGCCGCTGGTGATACTGGTGCCACTGGCCATGGTTGTATACGTCTCCATCATCTTTTATGCATTCACTCGGTAGATGTCTATTACTTCAGTTCATCTGTTTATCTGACTACCATTTTTCTCTCTTTTTCCTGCTTCCTTTATCAAACTCTGCACTTCCTCCACTTAATTCGAAACCCGATTTAGATAGATACACATTGCTATAATTCTATTTGCTTTCAACCATTTCAAAGATTGCAAAGAATATTGATTATGTATTTACAATTTCTCCGGTATAACCGAGATTTATTCGCAACCACACTGACAGAGACTGCAAGTAACAAAGGCAAATACATCATCATGTAACTGGAAACTGCGAATGTCTGGAACCGAGAGTCAGCCACTCTAGTCTAAACACTGGTCTAGATCTCTACCTAGGCTATATAACCCTCTCATGCACCCTTTCCAGCTATAAAAAGATCCGGGGCAGGAGGCCCTGATTCTTTTTAGACTTAAGAACAAGAGCATAAAACTAGATACAGCTGCTCAGACACACTTCACATCCTATTACGCGAATCACCATATCCATTAGCAGATCGGATTGCCGATATAACACCCCAGACCCCGGCAAAGTACCTTGCAAAATCACAAAACACGAGGTTAGTTTGGTCGATTTATCACATGCAACTTAGCTTCAGCTGTTTTTTTACACCTTGTGAACATGCATCAGTGGAGTATGTTAAGCAGATAAATGAAAATGCAAGGGCTGGTTCAACGCACAAACAGTTATAAACCTCTCACAATTCTAACGTAGGCGATGAAAGTTAAGATGGTGCTATGATGCATGTCAGTCGTCAAACAGCAACCGCTCCTTTCGCACATGCTTTTTTTAGCTATGTTTACGAAAACAAAATGGAGGGAGATCAACATTGTTTACTAGAGAAGCAAACACTAAATGGGATTTTATTAGTAGCTCATTAAACAAGTCACTATATTATCCTGACCAGGAAAGCATAGTTCAGTCCATATATTTTATCAGGCATTCCTAGAGTTTTTAGGATGCATTGATGATTCGAGAGAAGACGACAAGTCATGCACACACACACATGAACACAGACTCTATCGTTGAGGTACGATGACAAAAACAACCTCATCTACATGTCAATGTCAAGCACGTACCTTTTAGATGTTTGACAAATAGCCCATTAACATGATAGGTATGGAAATATGGAAATGAGAAACCATGAGATCCAGTTCCCTTGACAACACGTTAACTTAGCATCCTAGCAACTGTTGACATACTAGAGTTTGATTGTATGACTTATACGGCATTAAGGGAGGTCGAGAATGATAGTACGATAGTCTGCCCCATCAGTGACATGTTGACAACCTAGAATCTGCATTGGCAAGGCAGCGTAAAAATCTTGAACAGTAAGTGATGTCTCTCCCCTTTGATAGATGTTGCGATGGTTAGATACTCAGCCCGTGAAGACAAGCCAGAGATAGATCAGAAGCACTCGATCTCAAAACCATCCAGGATTACGTATTTTATACTTCAAGAAAGCAATAACAACATAGTTTGTCGTCATGCCAAGCTAATCGTTTATTTGTATATATTTCACGACGTTTCAAGAATCATTCACTTAGGAATAGGAGAAAGGAAGAACTCTAGTTGAATAAAAGTGTGGCTATTGTTGCATCAACACACCACCAGAAGGTCATGCTGGTAAACATCCAAACCTTTCCCTTTCTCTTGAAAGGGCTTTTTCATATGTAACGCCCAAAAACTTCAACGACACGTTGTAAGATATCATCTCTGTCATACATTCTAAAGATTGTTCCTCTTCCAACACAAATCGCTCTGTAAGAAAGAGGTCCATAACCAGTCGGTCTCAAGTTGGAACCAAAAGTCGCTGCTTAGAACACATTCAATTTTTTATCAAATAATACATAATTGATATGGACATTGCTAATCTAAATATTCAAGATAAACATTAGATTTGATCACCTATCCCCACCATCAAAACTCTAATACTGAGATCTGAATGACGGAAAGGAAAGTAAAGACTGGGATGAGAGACATCATGAAGCAGAAACATTGCCAAGTAAAAAAGGAAGAAGCTCAACTAAGGTCTAAGAAGAATTTCTTTCCATCCCGAAGGGCCTAATCATACCTTATGTAACAGTAAGATGCCCATAAAGGCTGACCTCATAAAGATTTTTTTCATTTTTCGTTGGGCTCTGGAGGTTCGGCACATTGCTGCAATTAAGTGGCAATTAAATGGTATGGACTCCACTTGTTCAAATAGTTTCTAGAGATTGCCGGAAGCCGCCTCTTTTTGTTTGCACAGTGATCGCCTGAAGCCTTTGGCACTTTACGGGCCGTATGGCTGGCGGTAAATGGTGGTATGTTCTGTCATGAGAAATTCTGATGAAAGTGTGGTTGAACATGCAGCATTCTGAGGCCCTATTCAAGTCTCGGACCATGTGTTGATTCTGTTGTTTATTAATCTATAACATGGATGCGCAACATTATGGGTGCGCTCCCTTTCTAGACATAGGTTTGGATTCAATTGAGAAAAAGTAAAATATTAGATACGTGGTATGGCTTCTCAAATATTTTCATTGTAGGACAGGGATAACAGTTAAAAGAAACAAAGGAGATGGAAAGAGCAGGAGGTGGGGTGGATAACGGGGCTGAAAGATTTTTCGAGGGCTACTGTTCATGAGTGTGAGGATGACGACTGGGTGGAACTTCGAGGGAGGAGCAAGAGAGGTTGCCCCGTTCACAGCAACGAAAGCAGCAAACTCGCCACAACACGGTTAACTACTTCAGTGCATAAAAACTGGTCACACGAGCGATAGTTGCATGTCTTGAGGAGTTTGGAAGGTACCGAGTCGGTGGCCCCATCGATTTCATCTAATTGTTGAACTCTCAACTGTCTTATGATTGGTGAAATCTCGTTGATGGAGGGTTGATTCTCGGGTGAAGCCTGTGAAAGTGAAAACAAATATGGGAAAATGGGGCTGCCCCTAGGGGGAGCTAACTTGGCTCCCCACTCCCACCATTTTTCCTATTTTTTTTATTTTTTTTGAAAAATAAATCCGTAAAAAGTCATCCCTATATTCTCTATATTATGTCATTCAAGTTTCGTGCGAAACAAAGCCTCCCGCGGCCTCCATCTAGATAATTATTTTTTAACGGTCGCAGAATTTTTGAATTCGACACATTTGGATGAAGGTTGTAGGAGTCTCTGTTTAGCATGAAATTTGAACAATATAATATAGAGATATAGTTATGAAAATCCACAAATATTTTTAAAAAAATAGGAAAATGGGACGGGGAGAGCCAAGTTAGCCCCCCATAGGAGGCAGCACCATTTTTCCCGTGCTATACATATAAGAAGTTGAGCCTCAAAAAAATATATATAAGAGGTTGGGGAGCTTGCACCAAGGTGTATGTAACTTTACATACACCAGTGCCATAACCATCCATATTATTTTATTTTTTTTGAAATGAAATCACGTGGGATTTAGATCACCATATATCGCCACAATGTAATTCAAAATTCAACTTAATTCGAGATTTCCAACCCACGACTGCAAAATTTTAACAATCTCCAAAAAAATTTCCTTTCTAGATGGACATATTTGGAATCTATATTTTACATGAAATTTAAAACACACATTCCAATAATAATTCTAAGTAAACCCCTCGAGGTTTCATTTCAAAAAATGGACATTTATAGTATCGGTGCATGTAAAGTCATATGCACCTTGGTGCAAGCTCCCCAACTCCCCCCCCACCCCCCCACCCCCGCTCTCTCTCTCTCTCTCTCTCTCTCTCTATATATATATATATATATATATATATATTACCTCCAGTATACACAATCAAACTATCGTCATGTAATGATACATCAGAGGCTCCCATGGTCAGGTGGTTAGATAGGACAAGACGCATTTTCCTCCATTTCCAACCAGACTAGAATGTGGGAAAGGAGGTACTTGCAAGACCCCCAACTATCACATTCTTCAAATTTATATGTAATATTATAGACGTGAGAAAGTAGACTACATTTTCTTATGACTCACTCAATAGATGGAGTGCTTGAGTGCGAGCCCCGGGTCAATTAAGGATTTTGTTTATGGATTAAAGAGTTAGATAGGGCAAACTTTTGAAAAGTGATGTCATTGGAGGGGGAGATCCTTGATTCCTCCTTGGGGGGATGCAGTTCACCTTGGGGGGGGGGGGGTTGGTTAGGTTGTCACATGGAAGGTCGTACCGATATCGATATCGTATCGATACGATATTTCGACGATATATCACCGAAATATCGCCCATATCGACGAGCCTTTGTGAAGAAAATGCCTGGAAATCGGGATATATCGCCATATCAGTGCCCATATCGGTCCCATGTCGATATCGATATATCGGCGATATATCGCCGATATTTCCTTCCGACTCACAAAAGAGGGAACTAAGGATTTGCTAGATTGTCTTTTTGTGGCACCCCCTATTACGAGATGAGGTGCTTGGCTCTCAACTTCTGCATTTGTTTGAAGATGGAAAGGTTGATATTTTGTTATCATGACTAGTACAAGTTTGTATCAATACGAGGGTAGCTCACTCTAGTGAAGTGATGGTTGGAGGATGGGATGTCTCCAATTAACTCTTCAAACATCATGACTGAAATGGAAGTTGACGTGTTTGCTTCCTTCCCGAAGACCCTAGAATTTTTGGTGTCAAGATCTTATTTCCCACAGAGTGACCATGATTAAAGATGGCACGCCAACAATGACCAGTGGCTTAAACAAGTATTGTTGATCAAGGGAGACGAAGCACCACATACAGTGTTGGTGACGGAAGGTGTGGAACCCAATGGGCCGCGGGTGCCTGCGTAAGGAGATGAGATGCTCATAAACAAAGATGCAAGCATGTTCATGACGCCTTTCCTGGATCTGACTCCAGGCCAGGCATGCTACCACTTGATGGGTCATTTCTTCGAGGCCTCACCCTTGGTGGAAGTATGAGTTTATAGAGAATGGAGCTCGCCTATGGTGGTTGGCTGGGGGTGTCTACAAAGAGGATTCTGGAGGGAGGGTAGGGTGCAATTACTAATGCAATGGAAGTTTGCTTCTCCGGTGCGGGAAACATTGGTGGAGATTTTCTAACGGGAGAGGGCTAGAAGGAAATGCTGGCGGGAAGAGTAGGGAGTGATGTGGAGGAAATGGAGGAGGTTTGGTATTTATGGAGGGTTGAGAAGCCGGTCAAGGTCTAAAGGAGGTTGGTAGTTCACAGGGATGCAAACGGATAGGGATATATCCATATCCGATACACCAACATATCCGTTTTATACAGATTTTGGCATCCATACTTGTTCTAAATGGATACTAATATATATCTTTTTGATATACACAAGCATCAATATCCATATCCGCATATCCATTTTCATATATAAATATAATTATATGGCTATAAATTTATTTTTAACCATGTATACATAATTTTAGACAGTATTTCACCATATTTGGTATAATTATTATAATATAGGTGTATTTAGATTATTTAGACCATGTCTATTCCATCACAAACATGTATATTTGAGCTAATTTATAGAGTATTTCTAATATTATTCGTATGCAATCAATCCGTATCCGTTTTTCAAGGATATGGTAATATATATTTATATCCGTCAATATTTGTATCCACATCTGTATCTGTATTTTAATGGATAAGGATATGGTATCACCTATATCAGTTGTTTGCATCCCTAATAACTCATCATCCAAAGAAAATGTGAAGGAGGATTTGGCGAAGTTCATTAGGAGGCAACATCACATAAGAGATGAAAAAGATGAAGATATTCAATTTCCAAAGAATCTTGAGACTTTGCTTGTAAGTGAAGACAGTCCAGGACAGGTGCAATCGTGTATGAGGATAAGCATGTGAAGGTCAACTTGAAATGGTGACAAACGAAAGCATGAAGATGCTTTTGACATGGGAAAAGAGCATGTGGTTGAACCAATCTCCTAAATGAAGCATGCATCTTTGAACTAGTCTCCCCGATAAAGATAATTTGGAAAGTGGATGCTTTCGACATGGTGCAAATGTTGTGCTTCTACATGAAACAAAGTTAGAAGACACCTTCCGCCTCTAGTGCTCTAAGCATCTGTAATCTACATATCAGACCACACAATGACCCACCAAGCCCTTGTTACCTGCAGATTACCGCTGCAGGCATTCTGATTCACCTCCAACATAGTCTAAAGCAAAACTCGGGTGCTGCCTACATCTCTAGGCACCTTTCTTTGATCAAAGGGTTTAAATATCGGTATCGGATATCGTATCGACAATATGTCGATATGATATTTCGGTAAAATTTCGCCCATATCGGCCACCATTTGTGAAGGAATGACCTGAAAAGGCCCCCATATCGTCATTTTGCTCGAAATTTTGGTTCCATGTCGAAACCGAAATTTCACCAAAATTTCACGAAATATGACACCATACTTTGATCCTATAAGAATTTTTGGTGTGTGTAAGGTTTTTTCAAACTATATTTGGTATTATTACCTCTAACAACGATGACTATGTCTTCTACCGAGACAAAACCCCTCTTTTTGACACCTAACGTGATGATGCGGGGTACCTCTATCAAACTTAAGGGTACTAGCAACTATGTGCTATGGTCTTGGGCGTTCATGGTATTCATCGAAGTTCAGAGGAAGATTTTCATCCTAACAAAAGAACCCCTTAAAGAAGATGACAAGAATTTTGAATCATGGCAGGCAAACAATTATCAGGTCATGAATTGGATAATCAATATCGTAGAACCACACATCACGACAAACCTTCTGTTCAAGGAGATGACCAAGAAGATGTAGGAAGAGTTGGCACAAACATATTCATAGCAGACGACTAAGTCACATCTGGCAGATATCTACATGCGGATATGGTCCACATTACAGGACGAGTCTACGTTGGTAGAGTACTATCGCCATCTTATTGGACTGTACGAAGAACTTTCCATATTCCAGTCATCCTATTGTACAAAACATGTGACAAAAAGAGAGGAATGACAAGTCTACGGGTTTCTTGCCGATTTACATCCCCAATACCAAAATGTGAAGGAATATTTCCTCACAACAGACACTTCCATCCATCAAAGTTATATTTGGAATACTGCAATAGGTTGAGAATTCTGATGCCCATACTCAGTCTCCACAACATATGGAGAACGCATCTTTTATGGTCTCATTAGGACGATGAGGTCGTTTCAGCCACAGGGGTAGCTCCCACAGAGGTGGTCATGACTTCGATCGTGGTCGTAACCGTATTGTTTGTATTCACTGTCAGAAAACGAATCATCGTTCTGAGAAATGTTGGGCAAAATTTGGGATGCTACCACAAGCCCACGTGAAATCTGATTATGACAGCATCGCGACAAAGACATCTGCACAGCACTCTATTGGACAAACAGTCCAACTTTCAACATCTAAGTATTCATGTTCAATAGAGATGTTACAGACTTACAGTGATCCGAAGCCACATCTAATGAGGCCACTCCTATTGCTCATCTAGCTATTCCACCATTGCAAATACTGCAACAACTAATGCTCATGTATGGATTATCGACTCTGGAGCATCCACTCATATCACATGAGAAGGTGGTCTATTGGTGTCCTCTCAACCTTCTTCCATTGTGGAGTCAGTTAGTGCTAATGGGGCACATTCACCAGTTACCACTGTGGAGAATAATGAAAGACTGCAATTAGTTGACTATTTAAGAGGTCCAGGGGTCCTTATATAGGACTAAACCCTAGAGAGCTTAAAAGGACAAAATACATAAATACCCCTTGGGGTTACAATGGAATATAAAGGCGTATCTATCGTAATTTCTAACACCCCCTTCAAGTTGGAGCAAATCCATCAAACATGCCCAACTTGGAAGCTGTCCAGGAAAGACACTTCTTTGATAAGGCCTTTGTAAATACGTTTGCAAGCTGAAGATCTGTCGAGATGTGTGGCTAAGCAATCTTTTCTCTTTATACATCATCACGAACAAAATGGCAAGCAATCTCAATATGCTTGGTTCTCTCATGGAACACATGATTTGTAGCGATATACGTAGCAGATTTATTGTCATGGTATAGAGGAACGAGAGTGGTGACAATACTGAGTTCTTGTAGAAATGTCAGTAGCCAAGTAATTTCGCAGGTCGCCTAGGCCATTGCTATGTATTCTGTTTCTGCACTAGATCAGGAGACAACACTATATTTCTTGCTCCTCCAACTAACAAGGTTTCCTCCTACCATCATAGCATATCCCATAGTAGAGTGACGATCATCCGGCGAGCTTGCATAATCAGCATCTACGTATGTAGTGAAATTAGTGTATCCATCTGCCTCACAGAAGAGGCCACATCCAGATGATTCCTTCAGGTAGCGAAAGATCTGAAGAACATCCCGTCAATAGCTGTAACGAGGTTTCTCCAAGTATTGTCTAGCCCTGCTCACAACATATGATATGTCTGGCCTAGTAACAATAAGATAGAGAAGTTTGCCAACCATGTTTCTGTATCATGTAGTGTATTCAAAGACAAGATCAATGGAGGTGGAGTGTTTCCTTACTTCCGCACGAATAACAGAGGGTTTGCAGCCAAGTAACCCTGCCTCAGTCAATATATCTAAGCCGTACTTTCTATGTGACAGATGGAGTCCCTGCGTAGTGCGTAGTACTTTTATGCCCAAAAATAGCGAAGTTGCCCCAGATCCTTGGTGATAAAGACCTTTTGCAAAAAAACCTTGGTCTCTAGCACCTCTTCAGCATCATCACATGTAACAACGATATCATCCACATACACAGCAAGTATAACGGTGTCAGTTGATCGCTTTCTGATGAAAATAGAGCGATCAGATGTAGTTCTCTGGAAACCCGGAGTGTTAATCTATGTACTTAATCTATCAAACCATGCCTACGGGCTCTGCTTTAGACCATAGATTGTTTTTCGAAGTCGGCACACATACTCCCCATCAACTTCATAACCTGGAGGTTGCAACATGTAAACTTCCTCCTCGAGATCACCATATACGAAGGCATTTTTAACATCCAACAGAAAAATAGGCCAGTCCTTGTTCACTGCTATAGAGAGAAATATCTGTACGGATCCCATCCATGCAACAGGAGAAAAAGTCTCGAAGTAGTCAACTCCATGTGTATGTGTAAAGCCTTTTGCCACAAGTCTTGCTTTCAATATGTCAATGGAGCCATCCGGAGACTACTTTGTGAAAACCCATCTGCAGGCAACAGGTTTAGTTCCCGATGGACACTATACCAAATCGCATGTCCCTCTAGAATTGAGAGTGCCCATTTCTTCACACATTACCTTTCACCAACCAGAGACCTGTCAGGAACTATGGTAGTCTCTAGGAACAGAAATTGCCATAAGAGTATATGCATATCTTTTGTTGGAACAAGATAAAGTAGCAGTAGACATGAAATGCTACATATGATGAATTGTACATTGTCTCTTAGTTCTGCGCAAAGCGATGGGAAGCTCCTAAGGATCATCCGGGGCATTATTGGTGAGAGCACTTGAGGATGGTGTATTTTCCTATAACAAAGGGATAGGTAGTGGAACTGTGGAACAGACACAAGAGTAGAAACATGTTTTCTTTTATACACAATAGGTGAAGGACGGAGTTCTAAAGATATGTCGATTTGAGTAAAGAAGCTAGTCTGTTCGAAAAAGCTGACATCGACCGATATGCAATAGCGATGCTCAGAAGGATCATAGCATATGTACCCTTTCTGAATTTGATAATAACAAAAAAAACACATTTAATCGTGCATGGGGACAATTTGTTAGCAATATGACAATTATGAATAAAGAAGTGCAACCAAATTCCGCAGAAGTGTAGGGAAAGATGACTCATTTGGATGTAGTAATGCAAAGGGGGTGGAGCCAGGTAGAGCTACAGAGGGAACCTTGTTTATAAGTTGGATGGCAATGAGTATAGCATCTCCCTAGTAGGTCTTGAGAACCTTCATTTGGGTGAGTAGAGAGCGGGCAATATCAAAGAGATATCTTAGTTTTCTGTCGACTACCCCCATTCTATTGGGAGGTACATGGACACGAGGTTTGTCGGATGGTGTCCTATGAAGCAATAAAAGGATGTAAAATCATTCTGTGAAAATTTAAAGGCATTATCAGACCGAAATAATTGAATAGTGGTGGAGAAGATGTTTTTGACATATTGAAAAAAATCCTTGCCAATGTTATTAATTTATGAGCGTTCTTTTAACAAGTAGATCCAAGATGGTCGATTGTAGTCATCTATAATGACAACAAAATATTTATGACCACTTAGAGTTCGGATCGGACAACGTCCCCAAACATCACAATGGACAAGAGAAGACACGTCAACGAGGCTCGGTTCATGCAAGAAAAGATGCTCGATGATGTTTCTCGAACTGACATGCCTCACACTCAAAGAGTTCAAGCGTAGAGATTCAAGCGTTGAGAGTTCATGCAACATCATGGTGAGGGCCTTGGCAGAAGGATGACCCAAACGAAGGTGCCATAGAAGAGGATCTTCAGATATTGAGACTGCGCCAACAAAATTTGAATCAGAAGGAATGTCGAGGTAATATATTATAGGTTGTTCCTCTCATGTCTCCCACCAAAAATCTGCCTCGTCCGGATGTCCTGAAAATAACAGAACTCAATAAAAATAGCACGACAGTTAAGCTTTCGACATAGCTTATGGATAAATAAAAGACTGAGAGGAAAGGCAACTGAGAAGACGTGAGTAGGCGTCCTCCCGTCAAATGGGTAGATGCTCCAGAATCAATAATGCATGCATGTTTAGAGGTAGAGTCAGAATTTGCTATTGTACCTGAGGTAATAGCAAGGCTGGTAGCAGAAGTAGATGTTGGATTGTCACTGGTAGAGGCAGAGTCTTGCAGCAGTTGTCGCAGGAAAGCATAGTCAGAAGTAGTGAAGGGGGTATGTAACCCCCCTCCTGTTAGCTGGACAGATGTATCTTCATGTGCATCATAAGGTGTCTCTTCATAGGCCTCATAGGCATTAAGTTGCGTACCAAACATTTCCCAACATCAGTCAGAAGGATGATTCCAGCGTCCACAGTGTACGCATGATGGATACCTAGAAGTAGAAGAATCACAGCCGCATCCACGTCCTAAGTCACGACCATACCCAGATTCGCGACCATGTCCAGATTCATGACCACATCTACGTTCAAAATCACAACCACGTCCTCCCTGGTAATTATGATGTCCTCTATAACCTAAGGAGGTATAATGGGTCGTTGTCTCTGTAGATGCGCAGGTAGTAGATTGTTGAGTCTCTAGCTCCTGTAATCCATGAAGATGTCTCAATGGTGGGTAGAGTATCAGTCGTCAAATACTGATCTTTCACATGCTTATATCTTGGGTGCAACCCCGAGAGAAACATGTAAACATGCCATTTAGCACGCTTTCCCACATGTTGATCGCAACATGCAGGATGAAATATAAGCTCCTCAAATAGGCTAGTGAGAAGCCTGTAATACTCAATAAGGTTGAACTCTCCCTGAGTAACAGACCATATTCTAGTGTATATGTCAGAAAGACGAGACTTGATTGTCTTCTCGGAGTATGTACGTTCAAAAGTCTCCCACATAGCCTTTGTAGTGTCTTTGGAAAGCAGATTAGCAACAATATTTGGATCGACATTGTTCATCATCCAAGTGATAACAGTTGTCGACAAACCAAGTTGCATAGTGTGTTTGTTTCAGCAGGTGGAACTTTTGTAAGAATATAGCTTTTGTGATGGCCACCAATGAACAATTTGAAGGATCAGGACCATAAAACCATGGAAGGCCATATTGATTTTAATATCGTTTCGATATCGTGTCAATACGATATATCGACAATATATCGTCGAAACATCGTCCATATCAACACTCTTTTTCTGAAGGAAATGCCTGAAAAGGAGGAAATATTGCCGTATCGGTACCCATATCGGTCTCATCTCAATATCGATATATCAGCGATATATCGCGATATTTCCTTCCATGCAAAAAACATAGTTTTCGAAACCTTTTAACTTGATATAGGTGCCATGTACCATCGAAGAAGTAGGGTACGCGGGCTTAATCTCAATGGATGTCATGGTGGTCATGTAGGTCGAGAAAAAGTGACCCAAATAATATATTTGTCTTGATCAAGCATCTTCCTAATCAGACATCAAGGAAAGTTCGTATCGATTGTGCGGAGACCTAGGAGTCGCAGGTGGCACGCGTGGAGTCGTGCGAGGCCCCCAGAGATGCCTCACGACGGAGCAGCTCATTGGCAGAAGGGTTAGGGGCCTAGGCGACGAGCATTGAGTCGTGTGAGGGCCCTATAAGGCTTCTGTGAGAGAGAAGCTTGCCGACGATGGTTACGAGAAGGGCTTAGAGCCCTTAGGCGGCAAGCATGAGGCTCACACGAGCCCCAACTCCCTGACGGATGGCCTGGGAACCCTTAGAGGTGTGCTATCAAGGGCACAAGAGGCCCAACAACCTCCTCGGATGCACGCAGTGACATGGAGGAGATCTCTCATCATTCATTGGCGATGGGGTGGAAGTGTTGGGGCTTATGGCAGCGGTGGGGACTAGGTTAAAGCACCAATCTAGGACCGCTACTCCGCTACCATGTGGAGAATAATGAAAGACTGCAATTGGTTAATTATTCAAGAGGTCTAGGGGTCCTTATATAGTACTAAACCCTAGAGAGCTCAAAAGAACAAAATGCATAAATACCCCTTGGGGTTATAATGGAATATATAAAGTCGTAATCTATTGTAATCTCGAACACCTCTATTGGGACTATGGAGTTCTCTTCTAGACTCCGCCTTACAATGGTTCATTGTGCCTCAGATTTTCCATTGAGCTTATTTTCTGTTCATAAGTTGTGTATTGAATTACAATGTCGTTTGATTTTTTATGGGCTATTTTGTTATTTTCTAGATATCCAAACGATGCATATTTTTGGTGGATGATATGAGAGGAATGGACTCTACTGTCTTGACATTCCTACAGAGTCTACCTTTTCCGGTGATGTGTCGATTTTTTCTTATCCTCTTTTGTGGCACATTCGCTTTGGTCATATGCCTGCTAAAGCCTTCTCCATGATGTTCCCCAGACTTTCTCCACTGAAGTTGTTTGAATTCGAGGCGTGACAGTTATGAAAACATCATAGGAAGTCTTTTTCTACTATAGTTGATTCTCGTCATTCTATTCCTTTTGCTTTGTTTCACTGTAACATCTAGGGAGCTAGTCCAGTTCGTGCTATGATCATAGCAAATGTTCTTGGGTCTATCTGATAAAAGAGAGATCAGAGACTAATAAAATTAAATCCTTCTTTCAGTTCGTTAAAATTGCATTCTCTACTCGTATTCAGATTTTGAGGAATGATAATGCGCTTGAATTCACTCAACATGATTTAGTGTCCTTTTTTGGTTCTCGTGTTACTATCCATCAAACCTCCTGTGCCTACACCTCTCAGCAAAATAGGGTTGCTGAAAGGAGACTTCGTCACCTTCTAGATATTGCCAAGCTCTTCTCTCTCACATGAAGGTTCATAATACTTATTGGGAGGATGTCATTCTTACTACAATTCACCTTATAAACAGGGTACCTTCATCTCTCTTACAGAGAACAACTCCATTTCATTACTTTACCCCGATGAGACACACTTTCCCTTACCTCTACGTATTTTTGGATGGACAACTTTTTTTCACAATTTGCATACTGCAGATAAATTGTTTGCTCATGTAGACAAATGTGTTTTTCTTGGATACTCTCAAACCCAAAAAGGGTACAGATGCTACGATCATGTGGGACATTGTTACTATGTTTTTGCTGGCATCATCTTTTTCAAACAGACAAGCTTCTTCACACAGTCAATCAGTGACATACCTTTGGAATTACCACCACCGTCTATAGTCTATAAGAGAAAGAATGCCAGTAACATTGAATTTGTTCTTTTGCCTATTCCCTTTTTACAAGAAGATGTACCTTCTTCGAATGTCCCTCCCATTGCTCGTTTGGATGCTCCTCCAAATCTCCCTATAGCCCTACGATGAACTAAAAGACAATGTACTCTCCATCTTATCTCCTCCTTTACTTCCACTGACAATCTTTCTAGTGGTGATAGACGGTTTACAGATGCCATGATGACAATTACTATTTCGCGTGATTATATTGTTGCAATGCAAGACCATAGTTGGAAGATGGACATGGACGAGGGGATGGATGCGCTTACATCAAACAGAGTATGGGATCTAATGCCTTGCCCACATGGGGTAAAACTGACTGCACGTAGATAGGTTTTCATGAGAAAACAACCTCCTGATAGCATAATTGACAGGTTGAAAGCTCGACTGGTGCCAAAGGGCTTTACTCAGACATATAGCGTGGATTATCTTGAGGCTTTCTCGTTGGTGGTCTGATTGGGCTCTATTTGCACTATCCTATCTATTGTCATCAACAACAATTGGCCTATATTCCAACTCGATGTGAAAAATGCCTTCTTGTATGGTGATCTTGAGGAAGAGGTTTATATAATGCAGCCACCAAGCTACTTAGTCGAGGGGGAGTGTGTATGTCGACTTCGCAAGGCCATATATGGCCTGATACATAGTTGGTGGACTTGATTTGACATGTTAACTACTGAGATTAGTTTTCTTGGGTTCCAAAGGATGACATAAGATTATTATATCTTTGTAAGACGGTGAGTCATTGGGACTGTGATATTAATTGTCTATGTTGATGACATGTTGATATGCGGTGATGACAAAGCAGGAATTATAGAGACCAATGTCTTCCTCTAAAAAGTATTTGTCACCAAGGATCTTGGTTAAATACACTACTTCTCAAGTATGGAGGATATATGCACAACAGAAGGATTACATTTGTCATAGTGGAAATATTGCATGGATATTCTTATAGAAGCGGGTTTGCTTGGATGCCAATCATTGGGTATTCCGACAGAAGCACGGAAGCATACACTTCTCTTGATCCTGCATTTGAGGATACAGATATCTAGTAGGTAAACGTAAACATATGGAATAGACTATGCTATAGTCATTGGAAGGAAGTTCTTCTGCTACTCCATTATTTAAAGGGGTCTCCTGGATGTGGTCTTTTATACATAGCCAATGGCCACACCAATATTACTGCTTATGCTGATGCAGACTATGCGAGTTCTCCTGATGACAGACAATCCACTACCGGGTATACTATGTTTGTTGGAGGAAATCTTATTACCTGACGAGCAAGAAACAAACCATGATATCTAGGTCAAGTGTTGAAGCAGAATGTAAGGCAATGGCTCAAGTCACATGTGAGATTACTTAGCTGACATCTTTCTTGGCAGAAATTCGTTTTCATGCAGCTACTTCGGTTCCTTTGCATTGTGACTGTTAGAAAATAGGAAGCGGAAGCAAAATTGATAAACATAGCATAATCTAGAATGACAAACATGAAGAACAAAAGAATTTTTACGTGGAACCCTACTCCGTGAGGAGCGGGATGAAACCACAGGAGAAGCCCTCAAAGGGGCATATCTTGCATTGCTTTTTCTCAACTGATACAGGAGGTCTAAGGCTCCTTATATAGCCTCCACAGAGCGTCTAAGTCCCACCACTGGTAGATGTGGGACTAAACTCTTGGATGGGGTAAATGGATCCTGGAGAGATCCATTTACCCATCTCTCATACATATGGTGCACAACCAAATACTCCAACACTCCCCCTCAAGCTGGAGCATGCAATGCTCAGCTTGGACAAACAAACAGAAAGAAACTCAATCACATTACAGGACACTACGCACAATATCAACCCAACACGCACAACTGTTGTTGTCGAGGACGTTGCTTCTCATGTCGTGCAGGTGAGGAGGACGAACATGCTAGAGTGTGAGTTTGCTGAATCTCCTCGTCGGAGAGCATGTGCTCTGAACTGTGCCTGTCAGAGTCACTGCAACTGGAAATGAGTCTCCTCGTCAGAGTACTCTGGCCCTCCATAACATGTAGACAATTGCTCCATCTCTGAAAAAGGGCCAAACTGAATAAGGACCGTGGCTGTGCAATCCTCGTCAGAGTCCACGATTGCTGGAGAATGGAGTCTGAAAGAAGTCTCCTCGTCGGAGAACTGGATCTCTCCCATCTAGCTCAGAGAATGGTGCACTACTCTGGTGTACCTATGATACCACATGAAAATCCTTGCCAACATGGCATAGGGAATGGTCCTCTACTCTGGAGTCCCTATGACTCACATGAAAACTCTGGCCGATAAAACCAGAAAGGATGGGGACCACTACAAAAGATGGCATACATGTGCTCATCTGAAAATGACTGCAAACATGTGTGTGTCTGAAACTGACTCGGAAACCATCTGACGCCGAGTCTGGATCTGCGCATTATACTGTGGGCTCAAAATCTGAACATCAAGTCTGAAATTACGCATGGAAAATCTTCATCTGAAAAACTGTAGAGTTTGAACAACTGGTTGGCCTGAAATCTGACATCTGAATTTGGATCATGGAACAATGGAACATACATGTGACTCTACATAATACTCTCCCTTTCTCCCATACTTGTCGGAATGACAATCGTCGACCAAGTTGGGAAAAGCCAAAGAAATTGGGGAAAAACATGAACATTCTCACAAAATTTCTTACGGCTTTTCATCATTTTTTTTAAGCTGTCCAATTTTTTAAGCATTTTTAAAGCCATTTCAACCTTTTTTTCTTGGCTTTTCCTCCTTTTTTTAACATGCGTACGGCTTTTCTTAATTGTACATGTCTTTTTCAAAATTGTTTTTTTCAAAACAAATAATATTTTTTTGACATTTTACCAGCTCACTTGGGCCCAACTCGCTGCCAGCCCCTTGCATTCCCCACCCCCTTTTTTATGTTGGACCGCCCCTCATCTTCCAGTCCATTGTTGGGATTAATTTTTTTTTAACTGCGGGCTTTTTTAATAGCCAGCCAACCATTCCTTTTTTAAATGTATTTTGCCCACTTGGGCACTTACAGCAGCCCACGTCGTGGGGCTTATTTTAGGGTCCCAAATGGGAACCCTTTTCTTCAAACGCATGCCGCCACCAAGGGAAGCCCGATGGGTCTCTGCTTCTCGAAGGTGGCACTGCCACTGGGAGCTCGTCATCGCCTATGTCGCGCCTTTGTCGCCTGGAGGGTTACGCTATGGTGCGTCGATCAGAGGGCCTGGATATGAAGACTTCGCCTCATCCTGGTGGCCCGATGTTGCCGCACCTGCGCCTGGGGCTAGCCCTGGTGCGGGAGATTAGCGCACGCGCAATGGGATCTTCTCCACGATGCCGCCTATTATGGGGGTCGACTGGAAGGCAGACAACACAACGATGCTTGGAGAGTCGCGTAGGCTGCGTGTTCTGGGCCTGGATGCGCGTCGCAATGTGGAGCCCTTGCACCGCGGGTAGGGCTTCGCCTGCTGGAGCCTGGAGAACTGGGAGAAGATGGGGAGTCTTTCATCGCGCGAAGCAGATGCAGCCGTAGAGGTCTGCTTCACCGCGCAGAAGGGGACTGCCGCATGAGGTGGACTTGACGAGGAGAGCGACGCTCTCTCGCCTAGAGCATCGAACAGTACCGCCAGGAGAAGAGGAAGCACCGCCTGTGCCTCTCGCCTGCGCCTTTGGCAGAGAGGACATAGAGGCTTCGGCGTAGGGGCACACGCTGGGGATATGTCTGCGGCCAAGAGTTGATAGATTCAGAAGTGCAGGCTGGAGATCATGCTTCCAAAAGGGGGCCCGATTGTTGTAGGAGGGGGTGCCGCTTGGAGGCTCTGAGCGCAAGGATCGGTGCAGCCTGGAGCAAGGGCTTGTATAAATCCTGGAGGGCTCGTCTGGGATCACAGCACAGAGATCTTGATGAGGGTTTCGTGGGAAAACCTAAAACTTGTCGTGTTTGCTCGTTGATACAGAACGAATGAACAGAAAATAATCTCCAACAATAAACAACGATCAAATCTATCAATCGATTCTCGAATAAATAAAGAACAGAAATCCTCAAGAATCAAACCTTCTCTGATACCATGTTAGAAAATAGGAAACGGAAGCGAAATTGATAAACAGAGCATAATCCAGAATGATAAACATGAAGAACAAGAGAATTTTTACGTGGAACCCTACTCCGTGAGGAGCGGGATGAAACTACGGGAGAAGCCCTCAAAGGGGCATATCTTGCATTGCTTTTTCTCAACTGATACAGGAGGTCTGAGGCTCCATATATAGCCTACACAGAGCCTCTAAGTCCCACAACTGGTAGATGTGGGACTAAACTCTTGGATGGGGTAAATGGATCCTGGAGAGATCCATTTATCCATCTCTCATACATATGGCACACAACCAAATACTCCAACAGTAACAACAAATCAGCCACATATATCGCCACCAATCCAGTTTTTCACGAAAGAACCAAGCATATTGAAGTTGACTGTTATTTCATATGTCATGTTGTACACCGAGAGAAGATCTGCACTCCACATGTATCTACTGACCTTCAGCTTGTAAACATCCTCACAAACCAAGTCCACATACATGCTCCAACTTGGGGGGAGTGTTGAATTATTCTATTTTATTATGTTGTGTAAGATATCGAGGGTATCTTTGTCATTCTCCATTTTGGCTCCCCTAGAGTTTATGAAGTTTTGGTAGATGGTGTGCACCGATGTTTTGGAGCAGGTTGATGAGTTCAAAGTGTTGGAAATGCGAGCCCACGGCGAGCCATTATGCAATAAATGTTATTGCAATTCACTCCTTAATCTGAAATAAAGAATACATAATTTGCATAATAGGTCCCTTAGTACAATTAGGGTTATGTACCATGGCCATCTTGATGATCATACAGCTGTTGATTCAACTATTGAATAATAGAGGCTGGTGCTTGGGTGAATATCTAAAGAGTTAGATTGAGGACTCATCAAGCACCGTCAAATGATTGTTAAGAGATGATCTCCAGCCTGAGTAGGAGATGGCAATCCTTATCTCTGAAGGCTGATATCTGACCGACCTCTTGATGCAGGTCCTCTGCATAGGAATAGAGATTCGGAGGTGTCAGATTAGTTAGGTCAGAGAGTTGACTTAACGAGATCGAGATAACCAAAGTCCTATATCGTATGCTGTCAGGATATAGGCACGCATCCTCTGACCGGAGACAGATGTGTTGCTATATGTCTAAGTATGTACATTTGGCAGACCAATAGGTTGATGACCTAATCAAGGTCTACACACCGGCGCGCTGGTGTGCATATAAGGGCATATGAGTAATACGATCTCTCAAAGGGATCATACAGGTTCAGTTACTGAACCGGAAGACATGAGCTCACTCATGAGATATTGGGAAGAATCAAATTCCTTGCGCACGGTCGTCTCGCTTTGGAAGCTTGACTGAATTTGTAGGTTTGATATATACTTTTGGAAAGTATATGATCAAGACCTAGGTATGATATATGCTTTTGGAAAGTATATGATCGATACCGACTCCCAATGATCGAATGAGAAACTTAATGATAAAACCATGAAGTAGACAGTATAAAGTTGATCGAATACTTCGGGTTTAGTCTGAGTCTTCCAGTATGCAGGATGTACAGGTATTGGGAATACCTGAGGGTGATGTGATCATAAACGATTGTATAACCATGACGCTTCCATTCCTAGGGAGTGATGAAACGGGTCTGGATTTTAGTGACTCCTCTCAGTAGAGAAGTGATCTGATCTTGGTCCAAGTATTGGACATTGATCTGAATGTGATTCAGATACAATGAGAAGATTAGATTTACGGTCTTGATTTAATCAAGCATCTATGGGAGGCCCGCGATCTGGATTTGAGATACGATCTCAATATCCATGTCACTATACGTGGAACAATACAATCGCCCTGTCCTTATCTCCAAGTATCTGCGGAGAAAGCGCATTGTCCTTGAAGGAGTTCATGGATAATTCTATTGTTGATATATGTATCCGAGCATTGAGAAAATGGATAATTAAATGTGATTTAATTATCATGATTAATATGAATTTGATTCATATTATAAAGAGAGCTATCTTAGATAATTAGATTATCAAAGATGTAAGTAATATGAATATGATTCATATTATTTGGACACAAGAGAATAGAGATCCAAAATGATTAAATGTGATTTAATCATCATGGATATGAATAATGTGGATAGCAATATCCACATTAATCAAATATATTATAAATGTGATTTATAATATATAAGAGAGAGATGTTTGTAATTTACATTTGTTAATTAAATGTTAATGTGAATTGGATTCACATTGGACATTAAATTGAAAATGTAATTTACATTTTGTTTTGGGTTGTGAATGTGATTCACAAATTTTTCAATGGCATGATTGCAATGTTCACAAAATAAATTGGATTTATTTTTTGTGAAATAATTTGCAACAAAAGTTGTTGCAAATAATGGAGATTACATAAAAGGTGAAATAGCCACCTTCCTAATGGAGGAGGGTGGACGGCCACCACTCCCATTAGGAAAGGGAGGCCGTCCCCCCTCTCCACATGGAAGGAGGCTTTCTCTCCTTTCATTATCTCCATGTATTGATGATTTAATTTTGTAATTAAATTGTGTTGATTTATCAACATATATTTAATTTAAATTAAATTAATTGTTGTTGTGTTTTTAGCAACAAATCATGACCATTGAAAGAAACACAAATTGATGTGGACCATTGGATTTGTGTTGACACATGGATTGAGATCCATGGATCCCAAAACCCTATATAAGGAGAGGCACCCCATTGCTCTTCTAGGCACACATAAGTTGAGGCAACAAATCTCTCTCTCTCTCTCATTCTCTCTACACGTCCTCTCTCCATCTCTCTCATGTGGTCGTCCACCATGGATGCCCTAGAGAGGTTCTCCATTGCCGCGGCATCGTCGTTATGCTGCCCGATGGTTTGCTCATGGATCTCCGTCTCCTTCGGTGCGCCCCGCTCGTGAAGAAGACATCGGATCTCGTGTGTCGAGATCAGGAGATCCGCCGCTTGGATCATCAACATGGATTGCGAGAAGCACGCGGTTCATCCCCGCGCTCGCAAGCGTCTCCTCCGTCGGATCGGACTTGAGACAGGAGGTCTCTTTGTTTAGAGACTCGATCGCAACCACGCTTCAAGAGGTAAACCTAATACTTGTTTGTGGTTTAGACGAAACGATCCGAGAAGTGTTCTTGGATCATGTGGTTTCGTCGCAAGAAAATTTTTTTAATTTCCGCTGCATAGAACAACTAGTGCGACTAGTCGTTCTTCGTCGTATTCGATGCGACGCTCACGCTTCCGTGATGCGCTTGAGGATCTAACCATATCCTTCAAGTGGTATCAGAGCCTTAGGTCGGTGTTTTTGGATACGATCCATAAACCGAGGACGACTTGGGTTCATTAGGGTTTGCGAAAGTTTTCTTGCATTTCATTTTCGCATCTCTGTTTTGATATTATTTTCGGCACTGTTTAAATTGTTTAAACACGAAAATAATATTTGTATTTTATTCCCCATTAAATAAGGAAACCGTAGGATCTGAGTTTGCGTGATTTCGATTCCGTTTGCTCTAGATATGCTCATTTTAGTGAACATGTATCCACTGTTTCGGGGACTGCGGATCATGACGTAATTAAGATGTTAATTGCGGATTTGATACGCCTTGAAATGCGTGCAAATCACTTGGGTTCTGTTGTAAATCAAGTTAGCAAACTTTAGACATTTACTTTGCTTAATTTGGATTTAAATTGATTGAGATATGATATTTTTAGTAAGTGAGGGTCACTGCTGAAAATACTTTCCTAATCAAGAACCTAGTGATTGTAATTTAATTAATTAGTGAAATTAAATTGTTTAATTTCCTGGAATAATTATGCATAAATATTTGTGAAATATTTAATGATAATTATGTCCTTAAATGACTTTGCCCTAACCAACAAATGATTAGATGTGATCTAGATCAAGATTGGTTACATGATCTACATGATCAACATTCCAACAAACATGTTGCTTAATAGGACTTGGGATTTGTTTAGCAAATCTCATTATAATGTTAATCAAAAATGTTTTGATTATTACTATATGGTACAATTTCGGTTGAAGAACCGATGATCATCTCAAGTACAAATTAATCAATTTGGCATTATCCTTTCCCGAGGCGGATATGGTGCCTAGTCGGAGAGCATTGGGGTTGCGGGTTGCAACGTATGTGGTCCGTCCCACTCTCGTCGGTACTGGCCATGACAGCGGGTAGGGCCGGGATAATGTCCGAGGGATTAAGATGTATTTTTCTAATTATTAAAATTCGAAATAATACGTATTTGAGATAATACCATAATTCAAGTAACTATTAAAATATTTGTTGGATATTAATTGGATCATTAATTTAATATGATTAGATTAATTGGAATCCAATTAAGATTGAAATACTCTAATATTATTAGAGTTAATAATTCTCTTGGAAGAATTAATCATAATGAATATGATTCATAATGATTAATTAGAATTTGAATATGATATGGAGGATCACATAAGTGACATCCATGGTCTCCCGTCAAGGCGAAGGGTTCCGTCGCCAGATATTGTATGTAGGAGACGCCTGTCCGAAGTGACAACTCCTGCATACGATCCATTTGGATCGGGCTCTTCGCTTCTCGAAAGAGTAAGGACGTATGCGTAGTGACCCCAATATCGGGTCCTCATATTATTGGGGCGATATTGGATTGCGCATAGCGAGTTGTATTCCTGTTGACGGTTGGTTCAATTAATGACGGGTCAACATTGCCTTAGGGGTGGTGGGCCCGGGTGTTAAAGACCGAATTGGGAGATGCAAGTTGGACTTGCAAGGCGGAATGTGTTCCCGCTTCTTTTTATCCGAGTTGTAGGTTCTCATATTATTGGGATGCAACAAAGATAAGGAAGGAGATCCCAGATCTTGCTTGAGATATAATGGTAAGTATATCTCTTACGTTGAAAGTGATTAAGGGAATGAACTTTCAATGTTGACATGGCAAGACAACTTTGATATAAAATCCTAAATCAAAGTAAAATATATATATTTAATATTTATGCAATTTTCTTATTTCAGACAATCCTTCATTAAAACCCACTCAATGATATACTCAATAATAACCAGTGAAATATCTTGGATTGGACTCATGATCCAGATATTGTACTTGCAGTTGGACACATAATGTATGTGGTTGCAATGAGCAAGTTTCCTCATAATAATGAGGAATGACAATTAAATAGATAATAGGACTACAACCCTAGGGTTTGTGTGTCTCTATAGTCTTGATCTCTCATCGGATGTACTTTGGAAGTGACATGTCGATAATGATCGTAATTGTCAAATAATCCTTATAAAATTAATGAAGATATTCTGGCATACATATGTGCTCTTGACATTTAACATGAATGAGATGGTTCACTGCATCATGCAGAATGGTGGCTCTATAAGAGATGATGTATTCAAATTGTTTGAGTACCTACCTGAACCTATGTTTTAAGAGTTTAGATGGATGTAGATGATGAGTGTCATCATTCTACTATCTATACTCTGGTCATTCATGAAGCTTCATAATATTCATATTGTATGAATTTAATGAAGCATGTATAAATGTTGAAATGCTCTTGCATAAGAGATCCTTAGTCTTAAGCAATAGTTGCTTATAGATAAAGGGAGCGCAGTGGAAGCATGGGTTGGACCCGAGTAAGAAGTATGGTCAAAGAGTTGACTATACATCTATGACTTCCATATGTCATCCGAAGAGTTGGATGAATGCCAATACTGCAATAAGTTGATGTGTTGATAGTATGACTATCAAGTCTATCTAGAATCCTTAGAGAAGGACTCGGATGGAGCATCTGATTAATCTACATAAATCATTGATAAGATAAAGTCAAATAATTGTATCTCAATCTTCTGATGACATTTGCAATAGGTTGCATATGTTTTAGAAGACTGGAAAATTTGATCTTAAAGGTTTATAGTTATCCACATGGATATTGATGAAATTGTTGCAACAATCTCTGTTGGATTGATAGACTTGTTAATTTCAGTGGGAGAGTCCTTAGTCTTAGAGAATGTCTCTATGACCTAGATATAAGAATACACTCATTGTTTGTTTCTAAATGTTGGAAATAAACATGAATTCTGAGGTAGAACTATCATAAAAAGTAATGATGGAGATATTTCAGATAGTAATCTAAAATCTAGTGGACTCCACTAAATTAGAAAAATAATGAATGGTTCATTAACATTTCTAAATACTGAAATTAAACCTTAAGATCAATAGGAGGATGAAGATCATTTGACAATGATCTAGCATCAAGCCTTGGACATTTGTCTATTGATTTGATCAATAGACTAGTAAGAGATGAAACTTTAGGATGTCTAAAATTTCAAAACTTACATACTTATGAATATTGTATTCAAAGAAAAATGTCCAATACACCCTTCTTAGAGAAGGGTGTAAGATGTCAAGGTATTCAGGATCTCATACATATTGATGTATGTAGATCATCTATATCATAGTAAACATTATGGATATGTGATATCTGTTGATGATTATGTATGATATGAGATTTCTTCTCTTCACCTAAGAAACCTTTGAAATGTTCAAAGATTTCATTATTTTTGGTTTAAAACCAAAGTTTGAAGGAAGATAAAATGAATTTGATCTAATCTAGGTAGCAAGTACCTGTTAGATAAATTCAAAGAATACCTTGTAGAGATATGAATATCATTTCTATTTCAATCCTCCTAACACACCTTAACTCAATAGAGTTATAGGCAGATACAATTGGATCATGTGTGACATGATCTTATCAATGATGAATTTTAGCATAATTATCCCTTAGTTTCCAGGTATATATGTGTAGTAGAGACTACAATGTATATCCTTAATAAGGTTCCATGCAAGATGGAATCTAGCACTTAAGAGTGCTGCTTCATTAGGAAAATAAAGGATGGTATTGGATACCTACTTTATGACCTTGAGATTCTAAGTATCTCATCTCTGAGAATATGATTCTTAGAGGTTGAGACTCTTGAGAATCAAGATGGAAATGAAGTGTAGGAACTCATTTATCTTGAGAAGATAATGAGGCTCCTGAAATTGGAAACTAAGAGGACAATTAAAAATGAAACACTAATACCTCTTCAAATGAGTTTGAGGATGGATTCCATGTGTCAGAGAAATCTAACAATGATTGAACTTCATGCGATGAAGCTTCTGAAGATCATAGCATGGATAGATGGATGTTAGCAATAAAAGTCTAATGTAGACTTCATATGCAAGTGTTGTATATGGACCCTCGTGGATCCACCTATATGGGTAAAAACCTGTAAAGGTGTAAATGGATCTTCAAGAGAAAGGGAACCTGATGAGATAGTAGAGACCTTCAAAGCACGGTTCGTAGCCATGAGCCACACACCGGAAGAGAAGACATTGCTTGCAATGAGACTTGCTCTTCGGTGACCATGCTTAAAATCATCAGAATGTTGCTAACCTTAGCTACACAACTTGACTATTGCATCTTCAAGATGTAAGTCAATATTACATTCCTCTACGAATACCTCTTTGAGGATATTCACATGAAGTATCCCCAGGGCTTCATGGTTGAGGAAAGCAAGGTGTGCAAACTAAGGAATCCATCTATGGACTCAAATAAGCTTCTTGAAGTTGGATCATAAGATTTGATGGAATTATAATTGTTATGATTTCAGATAGAATCTTGATGAGCCATGTGAAGCTTAGTGGGAGTGCCTTTGTGTTCATCTTGCTGAATGTAGAAGATATCCTGATCATTTAAAATGATATAAGGATAATAATAAGTGTTTTATTCTCTGGTTATTCCATATCTTGATATATGATTTCAAAGAAACCTCTTAGATCTTAGTTCTGAAGTTGTTCAGAAGCCAAGAGAAGAGGATAATTGGACTGTCACATTTGTAGTATACCTTGGACATATTCTATTCATAGAAATTCCAAGAAAGGCTTCTAACCCTTAAGATATGGTACTGACCTATCTTAAGGGATAGCACCTCAAAGAGTTGAGGAAGTAAATGCTACAACTACTTGCACTTGTGCATTAGTTACGAGAAGCTGAGAGTATGCTAGAGTGTACAAATACCAGATGTCTGTCATGCAGTGGGAATAGTAAATTGTTACTAATCCTACTGTAGAGATAAAACACTTGATTGCAGTAATAACAAAATCTTCATAGATGAGGAGATTTTTGAGATAGTGATCTCAAAGTCTTATCTTCAAAAGTTTAAGACCATGTAGATAGTGATCTATAAAGGTCTAAACTTTAGATACCTTAGGAGATAGAGATCTCCAGGAATGAAGGTATTCTAATAAGGATTATGGGGATACTGGTTATGATGTCAGGGACAATGTAACCAACTAGATTGAGTATTGGTTGCATGAGATGCAACATTCGCATTAGATGCGAGCACTGTTGCTGGGGATATGCAAGTGCCGTAAAAGGACTTGGCGTAGTCTCGCAGGAACAGCGTGACTGATCAGCTTACCTAGCTATTTTCTTAATAGTCTGTGATTGTCACATGAGTGTGGGTTTAAATGATTAGCCCATTAATGGCTCTTTGGGCTAGTGGGAGATTGTTGGAAATGCGAGCCCACGGCGAGCCATTATGCAATAAATGTTATTGCAATTCACTCCTTAATCTGAAATAAAGAATACATAATTTGCATAATAGGTCCCTTAGTACTATTAGGGTTATGTACCATGGCCATCTTGATGATCATACATCTGTTGATTCAACTATTGAATAATAGAGGCTGGTGCTTGGGTGAATATCTAAAGAGTTAGATTGAGAACTCATCAAGCACCGTCAAATGATTGTTAAGAGATGATCTCCAGCCTGAGTAGGAGATGGCAATCCTTATCTCTGAAGGCTGATATCTGACCGACCTCTTGATGCAGGTCCTCTGCATAGGAATAGAGATTCGGAGGTGTCAGATTAGTTAGGTCAGAGAGTTGACTTAACGAGATCGAGATAACCAAAGTCCTATATCGTATGCTGTCAGGATATAGGCACGCATCCTCTGACCGGAGACAGATGTGTTGCTATATGTCTAAGTATGTACATTTGGCAGACCAATAGGTTGATGACCTAATCAAGGTCTACACACCGGCGCGCTGGTGTGCATATAAGGGAATATGAGTAATACGATCTCTCAAAGGGATCATACAGGTTCAGTTACTGAACCGGAAGACATGAGCTCACTCATGAGATATTGGGAAGAATCAAATTCCTTGCGCACGGTCGTCTCGCTTTGGAAGCTTGACTGAATTTGTAGGTTTGATATATACTTTTGGAAAGTATATGATCAAGACCTAGGTATGATATATGCTTTTGGAAAGTATATGATCGATACCGACTCCCAATGATCGAATGAGAAACTTAATGATAAAACCATGAAGTAGACAGTATAAAGTTGATCGAATACTTCGGGTTTAGTCTGAGTCTTCCAGTATGCAGGATGTACAGGTATTGGGAATACCTGAGGGTGATGTGATCATAAACGATTGTATAACCATGACGCTTCCATTCCTAGGGAGTGATGAAACGGGTCTGGATTTTAGTGACTCCTCTCAGTAGAGAAGTGATCTGATCTTGGTCCAAGTATTGGACATTGATCTGAATGTGATTCAGATACAATGAGAAGATTAGATTTACGGTCTTGATTTAATCAAGCATCTATGGGAGGCCCGCGATCTGGATTTGAGATACGATCTCAATATCCATGTCACTATACGTGGAACAATACAATCGCCCTGTCCTTATCTCCAAGTATCTGCGGAGAAAGCGCATTGTCCTTGAAGGAGTTCATGGATAATTCTATTGTTGATATATGTATCCGAGCATTGAGAAAATGGATAATTAAATGTGATTTAATTATCATGATTAATATGAATTTGATTCATATTATAAAGAGAGCTATCTTAGATAATTAGATTATCAAAGATGTAAGTAATATGAATATGATTCATATTATTTGGACACAAGAGAATAGAGATCCAAAATGATTAAATGTGATTTAATCATCATGGATATGAATAATGTGGATAGCAATATCCACATTAATCAAATATATTATAAATGTGATTTATAATATATAAGAGAGAGATGTTTGTAATTTACATTTGTTAATTAAATGTTAATGTGAATTGGATTCACATTGGACATTAAATTGAAAATGTAATTTACATTTTGTTTTGGGTTGTGAATGTGATTCACAAATTTTTCAATGGCATGATTGCAATGTTCACAAAATAAATTGGATTTATTTTTTGTGAAATAATTTGCAACAAAAGTTGTTGCAAATAATGGAGATTACATAAAAGGTGAAATAGCCACCTTCCTAATGGAGGAGGGTGGACGGCCACCACTCCCATTAGGAAAGGGAGGCCGTCCCCCCTCTCCACATGGAAGGAGGCTTTCTCTCCTTTCATTATCTCCATGTATTGATGATTTAATTTTGTAATTAAATTGTGTTGATTTATCAACATATATTTAATTTAAATTAAATTAATTGTTGTTGTGTTTTTAGCAACAAATCATGACCATTGAAAGAAACACAAATTGATGTGGACCATTGGATTTGTGTTGACACATGGATTGAGATCCATGGATCCCAAAACCCTATATAAGGAGAGGCACCCCATTGCTCTTCTAGGCACACATAAGTTGAGGCAACAAATCTCTCTCTCTCTCTCATTCTCTCTACACGTCCTCTCTCCATCTCTCTCATGTGGCCGTCCACCATGAATGCCCTAGAGAGGTTCTCCATCGCCGCGGCATCGTCGTTATGCTGCCCGATGGTTTGCTCATGGATCTCCGTCTCCTTCGGTGCGCCCCGCTCGTGAAGAAGACATCGGATCTCGTGTGTCGAGATCAGGAGATCCGCCGCTTGGATCATCAACATGGATTGCGAGAAGCACGCGGTTCATCCCCGCGCTCGCAAGCGTCTCCTCCGTCGGATCGGACTTGAGACAGGAGGTCTCTTTGTTTAGAGACTCGATCGCAACCACGCTTCAAGAGGTAAACCTAATACTTGTTTGTGGTTTAGACGAAACGATCCGAGAAGTGTTCTTGGATCATGTGGTTTCGTCGCAAGAAAATTTTTTTAATTTCCGCTGCATAGAACAACTAGTGCGACTAGTCGTTCTTCGTCGTATTCGATGCGACGCTCACGCTTCCGTGATGCGCTTGAGGATCTAACCATATCCTTCACAAAGAAGGTAGCTTTGAATTTGATGATGTCAACAAAATCCTTATCTTTCTATCAGCATTGCGGATGTATGATTTTGGACCCAATGAAGTGTCAAAGATATTTATTTAATGGTGGCAACGTTCCCAGTTGACCAACTATTAGCCCTCGATAGAGTACATTGATACTTGAGATGATAACAAACTAGAAGAGAAGATGTGTGTTCTGGTTATCATGGTGGTTGTAGGTTCTGTTACACCTCTCCACATGCGAGGTTTCTCGAAAACCTGGTAAGCATTATGTGGATGTGTATGATTATGGTATAGTACTCTTGTCTCAAATTAATAATCATCTGGAAGGTGGTTTATTCTAGCCATGAAGGGGGTCAAACATGGGTGTCCTCTTTCAGCCTTGTTTTTCATGATTGTGGCATACGTCTTAGCAATGGCAATGAATAAAGTTGTATGGGAAAGGATTTGTGTTAGATACATGGCAAATAGGTTCTCTATTACACATTGTGGTATAAGGATGATGGCATGTACTTCTAGAATAAACGAGACAGAGACAAAGAAGATCCCTACTTTGATGGAGACTTTTGGAGAACAATATGGCCTATAGGTGAACAAGGAAAAGTCTGTTTTGATTCCTTTTGGCATGTCTAAGAAGTTGGATAGAGAATTTTGTTGAATATTGGCACACCATGTAATACATTGCCTCTACCTATGTAGATTTACCATTGTTGTTGGTAAAGCCCATGCAATCAAATCGACTGCCCCTTTCAAGAGAAGTTGGAGCATAAGTTGGTCGTAGAGAAAGTTGTATGCTTATCTATGTCTTGTCATGGCTTGTATTTACCAAGACTGGGGGTTTGAAATGAAACATTTCCCCGATATCGACCGATACCATGGATATTGAACCTATTTTGCTTGTTATCACCCATTCTTTTTACATTTAGTGCCCATTGTTTTTACATTTAGTGGTCAATTTGTTCAAGATATTGCTTATGTAGTTGCTTATAATTTGTATCAGGGTTGAGGGTATTGCCTGCAAGACCCTCATTTTGATAATGGATGATTGATACCAGCGAGACCCTCGTTTTGAATGGGGGCTTCAACCCACTTTTGGCAATGGATACCAGTAGATCGATACCAACAAGACCCTCATTCTGAACGAGAGAGGTTTTGTCCCATTTTGGCTATGGAGAAGAAAAAACTCTAAAGTTGATCAAGGAAAGTCAGCTTACACATATTATCCATGTTACTATATTAATTGTTTTAAATCAAAAAAGGGGGAAATATACGAAGATGCCCGCCCCTAATATATTACTATATTAATATGTAATAGTTGAAGTTTGATAAGTATAAGTAATACAATGATATAAAATCACAAATTATTACTCCAATCGGTATTTACCTACTTTAGTTCAGTTAGAAAATTGTTTTTCCAGGAGAAAAAATATTTCTAATCTATCTTGATTCTTTTTCTTTCATTCAAAATTATGATTATTATGAACAAGCCAGTAAGAAAATAGCCAACTAAGTCGTGTAGTCAACGAGGAGTGGCCGCTCCAACTGAAGGAGATCGGCCTTTAATTTGGCCACCGACCAAACGACTAAATTAACCACATTGACATTTTTTACTACCAGACAGTTAGATGCCTCTCCCACCCCTACGCCTATCTTCTCCATCCCAAAACCCAACCCAACCCTCTCGCCTCCATGGATCTTGCCACCAACAACGTTCTCGCCTCCGCATGTTGTCGCCTTGCTCTCTTTCCACTCACCACCGCCGCGACGCAAGCATTCCCTCATCTTCTTGATCATTTTTTTTCTATTCCAAGTTTTCAAAAGCATTAATGCTTATCAAAGATGCTATATAGATCACATTTGTTCTTCACTTCTTTGATTATGTTAGAATCATCCTTTTCTAAAAAATAATGTTAGAAATTGGAATCATCTCATGTTTACCATCATACTTATTATTTGCATAAATGATGTTTCATGCATGAATGTGTATTAAATGGTGCTTTTTTATTCTCATGCCTATTATTTATGTATTTTGCATGTTGGAATCATATCATCTTTCTTTCTGAAAGAGAAGAATCATCTCATCTCAAGTTTGAAAATTTTGATGATTTGTGTAATTCCATTGCTACGGTTTATTTTGCATATTAAATGATATTAGTTATTGTTAGAAAATAGAGAATGCGGAAGCTAAATGATAAACAGAGCATAAGGACATAAATATAAACACGAACACAAATTTTTACGCGAAACTCTGCTCCCTAAGGAGCGGGATGAAACCACGGGAGAATGCCTCAAAGGGTTGATCTATGCATTGCATTTCCTCATCTGACTACAGGGGTGTGGGGCTCTATATATAGTACCCCCGGAGTCTCCACATCTCTAAATTGGTAGATGTGGAACTAAACTCTAAATGGGGTAAAATGGATCCTGGAGAGATCCATTTACCCATCTCCCATACATGTGATGCATATAACAAATACCCCAACACCCCCCCTCAAGCTGGAGCATGCAATGCTCAGCTTGGACAACAGAAAGAAACTCAACTCACGCTACATGACACTACATACAATATCAACTCAACGTGCACAACTGTTGGTTGTTGTCGAGGATGTTGCTTCTCATGTCGTGCAGGTGAGGAGGACGAACGGGCTGGAGTGAGAGTCAACTGAATCTCCTCATCGGAGAGCATGTTCTACGAATTGTGCCTATCAGAGTCACTGCAACTGAAAATGAGTCTCCTCATCGAAGTACTCTGGCCCGCCACAATAATGTGGACAACTGCTCCATCTCTGAAGGGCCGGACTGAAAAAGGTCATGGAAGTGCAATCCTCGTCGGAGCCCACGGTCGCTGGAGAATGGAGTCTGAAAGAGTCTCCTCGTCGGAGAACTAGGTCTCTCCCATCGGGCACAGAGAATGGTACTCGACTTTGGAGTCCCTATGATACCACATGAAAACCCTTGCCCACATGGCATAGGGAATGGTCTTCCACTCTGGAGTCCCTATGGCTCACATGAAAACTCTGGCTGAAACAGAAAAGATGATGGGGACCACTACAAAGATGGTAAACATGTGCACATCTGAAAAGACCGCATACATGTGCGTGTCTAAAACTGGAGACTCGGAAACATCTGACGTCCAGTCTTAATATCTGTTGTAGAGTCTAAACAATCCGACTGGTTTGACAAATATGCAATCTGGAGAAGATTTGTGACTCTACATATACTCCCCCTTTCTCCCAGACTGGTAGGAAAATAGTGATGTCGACCATGTCAGGAGAAGACAATATAATGGGGAAACCATAAGCCGTGACATTTTTTGGCTTTTCTCAAAAAAAGTCCTCTTTCTTTTTTTCGGTTATTTCAATTCTCTTTTTTTATATAGCCGCCACATTTTTTAAATAAGTCATTCGTATTTTTTTCGGCTTTTCGTTTTTTCATAAATTCTTATGTACGGCTTTTTCTTGTATGTGCCTCTTTTCTTTTCTTTCCTTTTTTGTAATCGGATTTTTTAAGAAATCTCTCATTTTTTTAACCTCTTTCCCTTTTTTTAACCAGATCCCTTGGGCTTTAAAATAAAAACAAAATATAATATATTTTTTTATAAAATGAGACCTTCAAACCCTAGGGTTCCCACGATGGGAATCCTCTTCAAATGTTGCCGCCCCCCTTTGGGGTTCTTGGAACTTGCCACCTGGAAGGGAGGAGATAGGACGCCTTAGAGAATGTACGCAGGCGCCGTCGATGAGAACTCTTGTTGTAGCGTAGATGCGCGGTTAGTAGGAGCAGCACCGCTAGGCTACAAAGAACTCGAAGCAGCTCCGCCTGGGAGCCACGAGGTGCGCCGCCTCTTGCCACCTAAGAGGAGGTGTGGCTGCCTGGGGCATGCGTTGACATCACACGCTTGAAGAAGTCGGAGACCAATGCCGTTGTTTCGTGGATCTGCGCCAAACTTGCGCGAAAATTACAAGAACCGTCGCCTGCGTGAGATCGAGAGAAGGGGAGGAACCCTGTCGCCCTCCTTTTTTTCCGAGATTTGCTAGGCCGTTGCGGCTTGGACTTGCTGGAAATGTGCGGCATGGTTGGTGCCAACAACATGGATGGACAGAAGAGCACCTTACAGAAGAAATAAAAAGAAAGTAGAGGGGCTTCGCTACTGTCGGGAATACAGACGAGACGACGATTGCCTCCTGCGGAGATGCGCTTGCGTGATGTGCCCACATGCTGTCGGGATTTGCTAGGTCACCTCTTGGAGCGACGCTAGGGCAAGACTCGTCGCCGCCATGGGAAGATGAGCAGATCGGAGGTGCATGACACATTAATAGAATAAGGGTTAAAAAACCCATAAAAAATTTCTAGCTCTCGATCATATGACGAACAAGAACAATAATCAAAATAAATCTTCAAAAAACTCTACAACCCAGAAATCGAACCTGGCTCTGATGCAATGTTAGAAAATAGAGAATGAGGAAGCTAAATGATAAATAGAGCATAAGGATAGAAATATAAACATGAAGAACACAAATTTTTACGTGGAACCCTACTCCCTAAGGAGAGGGATGAAACCGAAGAAGAACGTCTCAAAGGGTTGATCTATGCATTGCATTTTCTCATCTGATTACATGGGTGTGGAGTTCTATATATAGTACCCACAGAGTCTCCACATCTCCAAACCGGTAGATGTGGGACTAAACTCTAGATAGGGTAAATGGATCGTGGAGAGATCCATTTTCCCATCTCCCATACATGTGACACATAGAACAAATACTCCAACAGTTATATCAATTATCATGTAAGATAGATGGTGTATGGTAGATTGGTAGTTATTTTTTGTCCTGTGCGTATTGATTTTTGAATTTGGAAATATTAATAATGTGATTGGTTTATTTATTTATTCAATTGTGTTTGTTTTATGTTTTCTGATGAAGTAGTGAGCATTACTAATGCTCAATTGCTCATGCTTACAACTGTAGATGACTACGCCACCTATAAATGTCGCTTCAACTAGCGACGCTTCGTGTTACGTGCCTCCAAGATCAAATGATCCTACATAGGAATTTGGTTATGTTCGAACTATGCAAATCTCAATACATTACATGTCAGTTGTGCAAGAAGGCAGTAAAAGGAGGAATTCATAGGTTATACATCAAGATGGCAATGACTTTGCATGCCCAAGGTCAATGAAGAGACAGAAGAAAATGTTTCAAATCTAGATGATGTCTCTCAAAAGAAGATTCAGAAAGCAACATTACTTGAGGAGATGCAAAATGAGGTTGATATTACTGGAGATGTTGGATCTGCAAAAAAAAACTCGATTATCTTAATCTTTGAAGCAAAATGTGCCAATACAAGTGACATCACATCAGATGACAATAAAAGATGCATTTCCAAGGATCATCGAGAGAGGGTCATCTCTTGTATATGCAACTAGACATATACATCAACAATTCCTTCCAATACATTGACTACGAACTACGAAGTCATTTTGGCAAATGTTGGAGGTTGTTCGGATATATGATCTTAGTCTCAAGTCTCCACGAGTAATAAGATAAACAATCCATTTTGAAAGGCAATGAAGAAATTATCTGATGACTTACAATGCCATCGAGAAATATGGAAGCTGATCAAACGCTATATATTGATCGATGCATGGATGGACATGCAAAGGAGCATCATGAACTTATGTATTAATTGCTCTTTAGGAACTTCGCTTTTGAAACCCATAGATGTATCCAATGAGACGCACAATAGAGTATACATTTCAATTGGTTAATGAGTGCACTAATGAAGTTGGAGTAGAAATGTTTGTTCAGATTGTGATGGATAATGCTTTCGCAGATGTAGCAACGAGAAGATTATTGCTTACAAAATATCTGTAGATATGGTGGACTTTGTGTTATGACCGAGGACCAAAGGAGAGAAGAAGCGGTTTCCATATTCTAGAGCCATGCTTTCTGGAAGTACACCGCACATATGATCCGAGTTTTTATACCATCGGTTCATTTATTGTGTGATTGATGCATATCGACACCCATCTATGGGCTTTGTCTACGATGGGTTTGAAGACGAAACGACATATAATGTCATCTTTTAATGGCATGGAGTCATCTTCAAGTTTCTACGAGGATGCTATTATAACCATGACCAAAGGAAGGCTTGATACTCCATTTCATCTAACATTTTATTTTTAAATTTATACTTCTTCCACAATGTGATATTTTTTTGTTTTTTTAGAGGAGAAAGGGTAGACTCCAGAGCTGGGACCACCCCGTCATAAATTAATTGTGAAGAAAACGATATTACGTTGCAATACATGTTTCCAATACCACTTACAATGCCTACACTATGCTACATGAGTTCAGGATACACGCAACGCCCTACAATGCTCAAGAACATTCTTCGAGTAGAACACTTGGTCACAAAAGGATAAGAGCTATCCTCATAATCATTGTCGTAAACCGATCTAATGCATCTCCAGAAGTTGGCGCCATCATCCATCAAGAGACAAGGAATATTAGCGCTACTCCACATATGCATCAAATAAGGGCAAGAGAAGAATGTGGTATGTTTGATACAAATTGTGGTGAAGAGAGGATTTGTGGATTGCTTGGAAAAATATCTTGATTTAGATTTAGATACCATCACTACCAAGGAGAATCTGGCATACCGTCGTGATTACGGAATGTTTGGCAAGCTATTAGTCGTGACACAATGGTTGAGAAATGATGACAATTATGATCCAGATATTATTGATACCATGCATTATTTTTAATTTATGTAATCCATCTTTAGTACTTTTACTTAACCGATTATTTAGTTTAACAGCTAATTGATGGTTTGTTCACGGAGATGTTACACCATATTTAAAAATCAAGATCCTGAGCTTGACATCTTCATTCTTTATACGTGAACGCAATTAGGGTACCTTTGACTCAGTAGTGACTCTATTGACCCACTCAAATAGAATACTAGTAGGATGAAAGATCTTTATTTGTGTGTTTCGATTCCTACCTGAATGAAGACCGACTTGAGAAAAAAAGACATATTGACCAGTCCAAATAGAATACTAGTAGGATGAAAGATCTTTGTTTATGAGTGTTTCAATTCCAACCTGAATGAATACTGACTTGAAAGAAAGAGATCTTCTTTCTTCTCGGGATCATGCACACTTAGGTGAATAGACCGCTAATGCCAGCGTAAAACCTCAAGACTGAGAAGTTTTTCCAGGTTCAAGATTGCCTTGGGGTTCACTAGCACATACAAGTAGAGCAGAAGAGAGTTTGAGATCGAGAAGAAGACAAAGAGGTGAACGTAAAAAGGGAGCTTCAACTTCGAGCTCAGTTGTTGTGCTGATAAATGAGGAAGACGGTGAATTCTAGTTTGAAGCCACAAATGAAGAAGAAGAAGAAGAAGATAATGAATAAGATCTTGATTTGGATGATGACATTGATGAGGACGAATGACTGGTGTCACATCCCACTCGATTTATTTTGTTAAGCATGTTTGTATTTTGACATTGTTATAAAATATGAAGAATGCGGAAGCGATTGATAAACAGAGCATAAACAAGAAAGATAGAACATGGAATACCATGATTTAACGTGGAACCCTACTCCGTGAGGAGCGGATGAAACCACGGGAGAAGCCCTCAAAGGGGCATGCTATGCATTGCTTTTTCTCAAGAGATACAGGAGGTCTGGGGCTCCTTATATAGCCTTTCCAGAGCCTCTAAGTCTCACCACTAGGCGGTGTGGGACTAAACACTGGATGGGGTAAATGAATCTTCTTCAGGATCCATTTACCCTGCTAAAACTCAATGACGCACCGCCAAATACTCTAACACTCCCCCTCAAGCTGGAGCATGCAACGCTCAGCTTGGACAAACAGAAAGAAACTCAACTCAACGCTAAAGGACACTACGGACAATATCAACCCAACGCGCACATTGCTGCAGTCGAGGATGTTGCTTCTCATGCCGTGCAGGTGAGGAGGACGAACGGGCTGGACTGTGAGTCCGCTGAATCTCCTCGTAGGAGAGCATGTGCTCTGAACTGCGCTTGTCATAGTCACTGCAACTGGAAATGAGTCTCCTCGTCGGAGTACTCTGGCCCGCCACAATAATGTGGACAACTGCTCCATCTCTGAAAAGGGTCGTGGCTGTGCAATCCTCGTCGGAGTCCACGGTCGCTGGAGAATGGAGTCTGAAAAATCACCACGTCGGAGAACTGGGTCTCTCCCATCTGGCTCAGAGAATGGTGCACTGCTCTGGTGTACCTATGATACCACATGAAAACCCTTGCCAACATGGCATAGGGAATGATCCTCTACTCTGGAGTCCCTATGGCTCACATGAAAACTCAGGCCGAAACAACAATAATAGATGGGGACCACGAAACTGAAGATGGCATAAACGTGCTCATCTGAAAATGACCGCAAACTCATGCGTGTCTGAAACTGGAGTCTCTCTCTGGAGAACTCGAAAATGGGCCTCTCAAACATGGGAGTGCCTCGAACTTGGACTCTGACCAATCTGTCAAGTCTGAATCTACGCATCAAACTGGGACTCGGAATCTGAACGTCAAGTCTGGAACTACGCTTGAAAAAAATCATCTGAAAATCTTGTAGAGTTTGAAAATCTGCTGGTCTGACGAATCTCTGAATCTGGAAGAAAACCTGTGACTCTACATATACTCCCCCTTTCTCCCATACTTGTCGGAAAACAGAGAAATCGACAAAGTTGGGAGAAGACAAGATAATGGGGGTAAACATGAAACTTGCGGCTTTTCATTTTTTTTAATCGTCATCCTTTTTTTATAAGCCGTTTCATCCTCCTTTTTTTATACGGCTTTTTTCATTTTTTTTGCAATTGCGTACAACTTTTTTTTACACATCTCTTCATCATCATTTTTTTCAATGCAAACTTTTTTTTGGGATAAAAAATGCAACCGTTCCCCTTTTGAAGCACCGCCCACGTGCTTTAATTTTTTTTAATAAGGGCGATGAGCTTAGGGTTCCTATCTCTTTCTCCTTGCAAATCGGGAGCGCCGCTGCCATGGGACATCGCCTGCAAGACAGGCCGAGGTTGGAGATCCGCCTGGGAGCTCCGCCTGCTGTTGGAGTTGTCGCGCAACATGGTAGGGTCCGCCGCAAGGATCCAGGTCAACGCCTGTTGAGGCACAATGCTGCAGCGGGAGGGGGGGGGGGGTTGCGCCGCCTTCCAGCCCCGCCGGAGAGAAGCTTGCGCTAGGGCACTGCGCGCGATTGGAGAGGGAAAATATCGCCGCGAGGGCGGATCGGAGGAGGAAACTTGCAACCAGTTGCTCTGTCCTCCTTCCTTGAAGTCCGCATCCGTCCCGCGCTTCCGCTCCTCACCGTACTTCGTCAGCTTCTAGGACGTGAGGAAGAAAACCAGTATAAGCGCCCCATACCTGAAACCGGCTGCGATGTGGATCGTGATCACGATGAAGCCCGCAGTCGCTCCAGGACAGATCGAGGGACGTGTGCTTGCGGGCTCTGATCGCGAGGAGGAGGGAGAACGGGGGTATCGCCGCCTTTAGAGATCTGGAGGCGCGGGTTTCGCGCCTGAAGATGGAGTCGAGCGCCTAGGGCCTGGATACGCGAGGATTTGCTGCCGAAGGCACGTGGGAGGACTGGAGCTATTGATCTGGAGCGCTTGGGTGAGGGCGCACAGGAGCACCGCCTAGATATGCGCTATTGCGCGAAGAAGCTGGAGCGGGACTGCTGCCGCTTGACCCATTCATTGCCTGGAAAGAATATCTCGCAACGGAGAAGATGCACCTCAAAAACTTTGGGGCGAGCCAGATCTTCAGGAACAAATTGTGATTAGGGTTTCTAACGAAACCCTAGAAAACCAAAGAGAGATCCTCCATGATGAATTACAACTCTCGAATATTGAAATAATATTTACAAACACTTTTCAAAATCGAATCTCAAATAAAGGTAAACATGAAATCTCCGATAAACGGACCCGCTCAGATACCATGTTATAAAATATGAAGAATGCGGAAGCGATTGATAAACAGAGCATAAACAAGAAAGATAGAACATGGAACACCATGATTTAACGTGGAACCCTACTCCGTGAGGAGCGGGATGAAACCACGGGAGAAGCCCTCAAAGGAGTATGCTATGCATTGCTTTTTCTCAAGAGATACAGGAGGTCTGGGGCTCCTTATATAGCCTCTCCAGAGCTTCCAAGTCCCACCACTAGGCGGTGTGGGACTAAACATTGGATGGGTAAATGGATCTTCTCCAGGATCCATTTACCCTGCTACAACTCAATGGCGCACCACCAAATACTCTAACAGACATGTTATATTTGTTTCTAAACATTTGCTCAAGTTACCTAGCAAATATTTTGCTCTTAACTTGTTCTTTTACTTCAATTGCCACTTTTATTTAATTATTATAGATCTTAAAATATCTAAATAAATGTAAATGAGTATATGTATAAAAAATATTTTATATATTTGAAACTAATTTAAAAATAGAAAATCGATTGAAGCTTGACTGAATCTGTTTAGTCGTCCGACTGCCAACTAACTATTAGTCAGTGACCTGACCAATCGAGTATTGGCAACCAACATCTGCCATCTTGGTTATGAATGATAATCTTTAAAAAAACTATATGTTATTATGCTCATTTGCTTTTTTTTTGAATTCTCATATAACTTAGCATTTTATTTATACATAATATGCAATATGATATGAAGGAAAAGTATAAAATATAACTTTTTATTTTTCTAAGCTATTATTATTCAAATTTCATTATTTCCTTTCCAATATCTCTCAGCAATCGGCAATCAACAATATACCATCGACATTGGCATGATATGGGCAATATCATGTGTAATTAATGCATTAAATACACCTCATTATTGCATAATGCATATAAGTGTGCATTTGTATGTTATTTAATGTTTTAAGAACTAAGATGATCTTATTTTGAGAAAAATCACTTTTTTGCGCGACATCGATATATCCCCATTGTCGCTTTTTGTCTAACACTCATGATATTGATACCTTGAACCTTGGTAACACATACCTTTTTGTCATATATTGTTGAGGCAACTTGTTTTAGTTGTCAATCATGACAAGACGATGGATGATAAGCAGTTTGGTTTTAATTGGCTTGAGGTGGGATCTTGAGCTCCTACATTATCATTTGAGTTCCCTGATCAAATTTTGGGATTTTTTTTCAATTTTTCTGACATGTTGACCATGATTGAGAGCCATACTTCTTGCAAAGATCACTTTAACCAGTGTTGACATCACTACTCGATTAAAAAGCCTATAAAGATATCATAATACATTTGATACATGACAAATATAAGATTGACAAAAAAATGTAGGATAATCTAAAAATGCCTTTGAGGGTAATGGCCTTATTGTCACTTTATAAAATACAATTGACAAAAGTCTAATGTCCTTTGTCATCTGGTGACTCGAAAAACATGAAGCGCATCTTCTTTTCGTGAGTGTGCAAAAGAGGGATAGAGGTTGTCAAAGTTAAACAAGTGGAGACTACATGTTTTGAAGTTTTTGGGAGTTCCATGGGCACATCGATCTTCCGCTCTCATAGCGATCGTGTCAAGCCCTTCGCTCTTAAGTGGACATAGTGCGATGGTGTTCCGATGTGAGAGATTTTGTGGAGAATGCAATTGATCAAAACTCCTTTTGAGTCATGGTTGAAGTAATAGTATTTTTGTTATTAATACATTTTTAAATGCATTTTTTAAATACGTTTTTAAATGTGCTTCACCATGAACGTTCACCTTTAGTCATTTTCAAAAACTTAGTCACATGTTCATATATATTACCGATAGAGGAGAGCTCTTTGCATTGTAATAATTAACAAGAATATACTGAACAAAGATCGGAGAGGGAAAAATGAAAGGCACAGAAAAGATAAATAAAATTTTGATCTAAAAAGGGATGGTAATTGCAAAGAAAGCGGAAAAAATGATAGCTGTCTTTCATTAAGCTTGCCTACCAAAGTTTATAGATGGAGAGGTAGCAACCAAAGTTGGATACAAAAAAAGCAGACAGGTTGTAAAGACTATCCAAAGATAGAAAGCAGCGTAATGCAAAGAGCAATCTGATTGTAGAAAACATTGATTTGTTTAATATTAGATCTACAATCTTTTTTTATATAAATTTTATAGCCCAACTGGCATTGATCAGGATTCAGGAGCTGTCTAAAAAAGATCATTTCAGTAATAAGGATGTGCCAACTAAAATAATAGATAGAATTGTCTTGCAAGGGAAGTTAGAAAACGAGATAGATGCCCCATGAACAGCAAATGCATCAAACAAAAAGGCGAGATGAGGAATGTTGATCTTACTACTTACACCAGACAGAAATCCACCTAAAGCAATAGCCAATAGCATTGTTATTAAGGCGGCAAGGCGATAAGGCGTAAACCTGGGCACCTGGGCGTTTTACAAAGTGTGTCCTATGTATCACATTTGAGACATGCGACATATAGTTATTTAAGCAAATGGATGTCGCATGTCTCAAATGCGACATCCTTTTTTTGTTTTTTTTATATGTATATCGCATTTCAAAAATGCGACATGTATATTGCATTTTCAAAATGCGTTATGTATATCGCATTTTGTAAATGTGCTATATATATCGCATTTTCAAAATGTGATATATGTGTAGAACACAAAAAAATAGTCGCCTTGGCGCCCAGGCGCGCCTTGGCGCCCAGGCGACCCAAGGCACGCCATTTTCAATAAAACCAAGGCGCTCTTTCTAGGCGCAAGACATGGGGCGCCTAGACGCCTAGGCGGCTGCCTAGGCACGCCTAAGCATGCGCCTTGACATCTATGGCCAATAGTAATAGCATAAGAAATAAAAAACCGGACAGAACCTCAACCATAATGCACGTTATGTTGAAGGGATGAGCTAATAAAAAAGGTAATGGCATAAGAAATAAAAAGAGCAGCCAATGCATAAGCTCCTGCAATAGAGGTGGGAAGAAGGTTGGATCACTTTGGGTATATTATGTGCAGCATTATCTAGCATTTTTTCTTGCATGACCATGACTTGAACTCTTGAGCACAGTCAGGGGCGGAACCGTGATTTCATCCAGGAGTGGACGAATATATAACTATTATGAATCCTCAAAAATAGAAAAATCTATATATTCCAACGATATTTTTAAATTATTATTTAAAATGAGCATCTTTCAATCTTGATAAACATAGAATTTAGATCTATTATTAATGTTAAAATTTCAATTAGATTGGTAATTTCAATGGTTATTTTTAAAAATGGATAAATATAATAATTTAAGCCTCTTTAAATCCATCCTAAAAAGGCTACAAGTGAAATTTTGAAAATAAAATCATGTTTAAAAAGAAATAATAAAATTTATTTTTATTTACAAGGAGTAATAAAAAATGGAAGAGATAAATATACTCGAATACAATTTTATATCAAATTATTTTGATACTTTGGAAGTGATTGGATAAATCATATAAAAGAAAGTAAAGTTGATGGAGATAAGATTTGAACCTTGGTCTCCAAAATAAAATCCATATCACTCTACCAACTTGACCATTTAAA